>OZ023150.1:18652933-19252933 GCA_963675895.2 Styela plicata | reverse complement strand
CTGCACGCACTATGTTTCTGTATCTGTTCTTATTGTATTTTCTATCATTATCAATATTTTCGAAGAAAAAATAGAAAATAGAAACAATAGATTCTGCACCCCCGATATTTCGAGGATTATTTAGGGTTTAACGAGGTGTAAAAAGTGCAAATATTTTACGAAATTCATCTTCTAACATAACAACTCATTTTCATATCGCTCCCGTTGTTTCTCTCTCTTCGTTTACACACACAAAGAGAGATAAGAATACGTTAAACACAAATAGTCGGGTTGCGTGTTTGATTTATTGAATTGTCGCGCCACCACAAATAGTAGCATAAGTTAAATTCAAGGGTAAGAAAACTAATGTTATCCTGTAGCGCTCTGGCTTCTCTTCATTACACGCATAAATCTTTCGCCTTTTACTAAAGATTTCCGTGGAGAGGAGCATTCAATGAGTCTTCACTTGTTTTTCTCGCCCGAGTGATCTCGGGTTCTTTATCCCAATAAACTGAATCGATGTTATGTTTCTGGGTATCCTGGTCCGATTCAAATAATCCAGTCTTTTGCAAAAAATCATGACGAAATATTATGTGGGATTATGTTGTCATTTTACCCATGCTTTAGTATTTTAGACGCTCAATGCAAAAATGGCCATTTGTCGAACGTTCTCATTAAATTTGGATATCGGATTTAGAAAGATTGTATTCTACGTCGTTTGAGTAAAGTCAATCTTGGAATATTGTTTTTAAAAGTTCGTAGTCTAAAGATGCGCTATGTCACTTTTTTTTCTCCTGACATTTGTATTCTTCATCAGTTGTTATCCGCGTTCTGATGTAATTTAACAAACTAGAAAATTTTTGTTTTGATCCCAAGGATCAAGGTTAGCGAAACAGATCAAATCATTGCAAAAGACTGCTAGACAGGGCTCGTCCGGGATTTGAACCCGGGACCTCTCGCACCCAAAGCGAGAATCATACCCCTAGACCAACGAGCCAGGCGACGCTCCCTGGCAGCCATTTCACATAATATTTAGAGGGAATAAATAAACGATCCACAATTAAATATTAGTTCGTAGCCAGACAATTCTAAAATCCTCCATTTCATATAACATTGACAGGGAATAATTAAACACTCGACAATTAAATTAAAGTTCGTATCCTGGATTATCGCTTGCGGCAATCAAACAAGCTTTGATATTTAAAAGTACTTTGTTATTTGACATCCCTTTCAGTCGACCAGGTTGCTTGTTGGTCACTTGAAGCTTTGGCCATGTTTTCTCTGACTCCGTGCGATGCCTCTTAAAATTTTTAATTTCATGGCAAAATTTCATTTTATGAACAAGGTTATCATGTGTCTTCTGCGCGCACAAAGTTTTTGTATATGTTTTTTGGAGTTTAAAGCGATGTAATTTTGTAGGGTTTACCTGTCCGATTCAAATAATTCAGTCGTTTGCCTTTGCAAGGTTCAAAACATTCTTGAAATTTATTTGAGAATTCCTTGAAATATTAAATATTTTTTGGACGGATCAAGGTTTACAAAACTTATCAAATCAATGTAAAATACTACCGAGGAGGGCTCGTCAGGGACTTGAACCCGGGACCTTTCGCGATCTAAACGATCTAGACCAACCCTAGACCAATGAGCCATGTTTCCCACGGCCCATACTAGGAATTGCTAACATTTACGCAGCGAAAGTTTCCCTTTCAAAAACATAATCATATTGATACACGAAAAGTTCGGCAGTCTTCCTGCACATATGCACAAATTTATCTCTCTAACGTTTCGTCTGTTCAAGACTAGACTTCTCCAGACAAGCGTTTCCAACAACCAATCTCTTGTGTAGTACTTTACATTCTTTCTATATCATCCTTGTGTAGTACATACGGGTCCACTCTCACAAAGGCGTAGTCGAAGGATGAGTACATTAACATTGACAATTTTACGGCCTTACCCACTTTAAAAATATTGGCGATAGAAAATATCTGACAAATATATTTCTGACAAATTAGAAAATTTATGTTTTTATCCGAAGGATCAAGGTTAGCAAAACAGACCAAATCATTGCAAAATACTGCTAAATCTGGGCTCGTCCGGGATTTGAACCCGGGACCTCTCGCACCCAAAGCGAGAATCATACCCCTAGACCAACGAGCCAGACGATACTTCCAATCCTCCATTTCATATAATATTGACAGGGAATAATTAAACACTCGACAATTAAATTAAAGTTCGTATCCTGGATTATCGCTTGCGGCAATCAAACAAGCTTTGGTATTTAAAAGTACTTTGTTATTTGACATCCCTTTCAGTCGACCAGGCTGCTTGTTGGTCACGTGAAGCTTTGGCCATGTTTTTTTCCGACTCCGTGCGATGCTTCCTATGATTTTTAATTTCATGGCAAAATTTCATTTTATGAACAAGGTTTTCCTGTGTCTTCTGCGCGCACAAAGTTTTTGTATATGTTCTTTGGAGTTTGAAGCGATGTACTTTTGTAGGGTTTACCTGTCCGATTCAAATAATTCAGTCGTTTGCCTTTGCAAGGTTCTAAACATTCTTGAAATTTATTTGAGAATTTCTTGAAATATTAAATTTTTTTTGGACGGATCAAGGTTTACAAAACTTATCAAATCAATGTAAAATACTACCGAGGAGGGCTCGTCAGGGACTTGAACCCGGGACCTTTCGCGATCTAAGCGATCTAGACCAACCCTAGACCAACGAGCCATGTTTCCTAGGGCCCATACTAGGAATCGCTAACATTTACGCAGCGAAAGTTTCCCTTTCAAAAACATAATCATATTGATACACGAAAAGTTCGGCAGTCTTCCTGCACACATGCACAAATTTATCTCTCTAACGTTTCGTCTGTTCAAGACTAGACTTCTCCAGACAAGCGTTTCCAACAACCAATCTCTTTTCTAGTACTTTACATTCCTTCTATATCATCCTTGCGTAGTACATACGGGTACACTCTCCCAAAGGCGTAGTCGATGGATGAGTACAATAACATTGACAAATTTACGGCTTTACCCACTTTAAAAATATTGGCGATAGGAATAGATATTATCAGATAAAATCCAGATTGAATTTTATCTTGACTAACTCACGACAAAATGACTCAAATGTTACTAATTCAGTATACATATGTACACCGAAATAGTCATATTGTACTGTGATATTCTCTGACTATTTAAATCCTGTATTCCCCCTCGGGCGAAGGATAATTAAATTTTGAGCGGACTTTATTTGATTGTCGAGTGTTTATTCATTCTTTTTTCTCTATGTAGTATAAAGGATAAGCGGTCGATGTGCGGCTCGTTGGTCTAGGGGTATAATTCTCGCTTTGGGTGCGAGAGGTCCCGGGTTCAAATCCCGGACGAGCCCGTCTTTTGTTATTTTATGAATAGAGTATATTGTTTTTCGCTTTAGGAAGTTTGTTATTTAAAAATTCACTTCAATGGAATTGATTTTTTATATATAATTGGCAAAAAAAAAAACCAATAAGATCGGTAATCGTTAAAGAGGGCTCGTCCGGGATTTGAACCCGGGACCTCTCGCACCCTAAGCGAGAATCATACCCCTAGACCAACGAGCCGGGTCGGGCTGCACGGTGTCTGGTGCTTATACGAGGAAGCGCAAAAAATGCACGGTGAGCGTCTCACTCGACAGAATTGTGCGATATTTTTTAAAAAAAAATATTAAGAATATTTGTAAAACACTGTTATTTAGTATTATATAGAAAAAATAGTCTGATATTGGCTAACATTGTAGAAACAAATAACACAAGTTCTAAAAATAGAGATATATTTGATGTATCCTCTCAAACATATTTTTTTATTATTCAAATTCACTCTGAGCAAGGCTGGAAGCAACGGGAACCAACTAACGACCACTTAATAGCAAAGAGCTATGGCTTCTCTTCATTATACGCATAAATCTTTCGCCTTTTACTAAAGATTTCCGTGGAGAGGAGCATTCAATGAGTCTTCACTTATTTTTCTCGCCCGAGTGATCTCGGGTTTCTTTATCCCAATAAACTGAATCGATGTTATGTTCCTGGGTATCCTGGTCCGATTCAACTAATTCAGTCTTTTGCCAAAAGTCATGACGAAATATTGTGTGGGATTATGTTGTCATTTTACCCATGCTTTAGTATTTTAGACACTTGATGAAAAAATTGCCATTTGTCAAACTGAACATTATTGAAATTTTATTTGAGAATTTCTTACAAATTCGAAAATTTCCGTTTTTATCCGACGTATTAAGGTTGGCAAAAGAGATCAAATAATCATAGCAAGATGCTGCTAAGGAGCGCTCGTCCGGGATTTGAACCCGGGCCGTCTCGCATCCAAAGCGAGAATCATACCCCTAGACCAACGAGCCAGGCATCATCCACCACCAGCCATTTCATATAGAATTGACAGGGAATAAAGAAACACTTGACAATTAATTAAAAGTTCGTATCCTGGATTATCGCTTGCGGCAAGCTTTCAAGTTACTGTGTCTTTGACATCTCTTTCACTCGACCAGGCTGCTTGTTGGTCACTTGAAGCGTTAGTTGGGCCATGTTTTCTCTGTATCCCGTCCGATACTCCCTAAGATTTCGAATTTCATGGCAAAATTTGATTTTATGAGGCAAGGTTTCCATGTGCCTTTTGCACGCACTATGTTTCTGTATCTGTTCTTATTGTATTTTCTATCTTTATCAATATTTTCGAAGAAAAAAACAGAAACAATAGATTCTGCACCCCCGATATTTCGAGGATTATTCAGGGTTGAACGAGGTGTGAAAACTGCAAATATTTCACCCAATTCATCTCTAACGTAACAAATCATTTTCATATCGCTCCCGTTGTTTCACTCTTTTCGTTTACACACACAAAGAGAGATAAGAATACGAAATACGCGCCACCATGAATAGTAGCATAAGTTTAATGATCGGATTGGAAAACTTACATTGAACGCTAACACTCTGGCTTCTCTTCGTTATACGCATGAATCTTTGGCCTTTTACTAAAGATTTCCGTCGGGAGGAGCATCCAATGAGTCTTCGCTTATTTTTCTCGCAAGGGTGATCTCGGGTTCTTTGTGCCTGAATAGTTTGAAGCGATGTAATGTTCCCGGTTATCCTGGTCCGATTCAAACGATCAAGTCTTTTGCCAAAAGTTTTGACGAAAAATTGTATGTCGGATTATCTTTTATTTTTTCTCATGTTTCAAGATTTTGAACATTTGCTGAAAAAATGTCATTTGTCAACCTTCTCAATAAATTTTGATATCGAATCTGATTCAGAGAGATTGTATTCAATGTAATTTGAGTGGAGTCAATCTTGGAATATTGTTTCTAAAAGTTGTGAGTTCGTAGTCTATAGATGCGCTATCGCGATCTTTCGCGATCTTTATCCACTTCGAATCTTCGAATTGAATATTCTCATATAAAATTCGCAAAATAAAAAGCAACCAATAAGATCGATAATCGTTAAAGAGGGGATCGTCCGGGATTTGCACCCGGGACTTCTCGCACCCTAAGCGAGAATCATACCCCTAGACCAACGAGCCGAGGTCTGCGCACGGTGTCTGGTGCTTATACGACGAAGCGCAAAAAAATGCACGGCGGATGTCTCACTCGACAGAGTTATGCAGTAATTTTTTTCTCTTTGGAAAATTTTTTTAGCAAAAAATATTAAATTATTTGTAAAACACAGTTATTTAGTATTATATGAAAAATGGTCTGATTTCCGCTAACTCTGTAGTAAAAAATAACAAAAGTTCTAAAATATATTTTGCGCATCCTCTCAAACAATTTTTTAATTATTCAAATTCACTCTGAGCAAGGCTGGAAGCAACGGGAACCAACTAACGACCACTTAATAGCAAAGAGCTACTAGAGGATGTAGTACCAGCAACTGTACTATAAACAGAAAACATTCCAAATGGAACTGAACCGCCTACCCTGAACCATCTACCACTTTTTAAATAAATAAACAAATGACAAAAAGTCTTATTCGAACCCAGCGTTGCTATTTCTGTTGAAAGAATAATAATTCATTGGGCAAATGCAGAGGCGTATTTAGAACTTTAAAAGGAAGAGCCAAGTTTTTCAAATTGAAATTATGATCTTATAATAGGCGCCACAGCAATGGATCATGGAATTGCCGAAAATCGCACCTGAAAACGCAAAAAAGTTTTTCAAAATGAGATTTTGAGGTCTTAAACGGGCTAATTCTCAAGAGTACGCCGAAAGCGCGCGAAAAAAAAACGGATATTGCAACTGAGAGGTTGCATGAAACTTTCGCTGTGCAATTGTTAGCGATTTCGGGTGGGGCTGCCGCGCATCACGGCCTGTTGGTCCAGGGGTTATGATTCTCGCTTCGGCTGCGAGAGGTCCCGGGTTCGAATCCCGGACGAGCCCGACCTTTTTATTTAATAAATACAGTATATTGTTTTCGATTCAGGAAGTTTGATATATATATGGAGAATTCATTTTAATGGAATTGATTTTGATATATTATTAACAAAATATAAAGAAAACAATAAGATCGATAATCGTTAAGGAGGGCTCGTCCGGGATTTGAACCCGGGACCTCTCGCACCCTAAGCGAGAATCATACCCCTAGACCAACGAGCCGAGGTCTGCGCTCGGTGTCTGGTGCTTATACGGAGAATCGCAAAAAAATGCACGGTGGATATCTCACTCGACAGAGTTATGCAGTATTTTTTTCTCTTCGGAGAATTTTTTTAGCAAAAAATATTAAATTATTTGTAAAACACAGTTATTTAGTATTATATGAAAAATAGTCTGATTTCCGCTAACATTGTAGTGAAAAAATAACAGAAGTTCTAAAATATATTTGGTGTATCCTCGCAAAATCGCACCTGAAAACGCGAAAAGGTTTTTTAAAATGGGATTTTGAGGTCTTAAATGGGCTAATTCTCAAGAGCCTAAAGCGCGCGAAAAAAACGGATATTGCAACTGAGAGATTGCATGAAACATTCGCTGTGCAATTGTTAGCGATTTCTGGTGTGGGTGTTGATTGTCGCGGCTCGTTGGTCTAGGGGTATGGTTCCCGCTTCGGGTGCGAGAGGTCCCGGGTTCAAATCCCGGACGAGCCCGTCCACTTTATTTAATAAATACAATATATTGTTTACGATTTAGAGAGTATGTTATATAGAAAATTCTACTTTAATGGGATTGGAATGCGACGTATAACCCCTGTCAATTACAGACGATTAAGTCATTGCAGTTGGGAGTCACTTTATAAATTCACGGGAAATCGCTTGACGTATTATTGCGACTGCTTTGCATCTTGGGCAGCGGAATCGTGATATGTATCAAATTTTGCATCATAGGGTCTAAAACATTCTTGAAATTTTATTTGAGAGTATTTACAAATTGAAAATTTTTTTTTTATCAGACGAATCAATTTTTTAAAAACAGAACGGGCTCGTTCGGGATTTGAACCCGGGACCTCTCGCACCCAAAGCGAGAATCATGCCCCTAGACCAACGAGCCAGACAACATCCACCACCAGCCATTTCATATAAAATTGACAGGAAATAAATAAACACTTGACAATTAATTAAAAGTTCGTATCCGGGATTATCGCTTGCGGCAATCAACTAAGCTTTGATATATTTCAAATTATTTTGTTATTTAACATCTTTTCACTCGACCAGGTTGCTTGTTGGTCTCTTGAAGCGTTAGTTTGGCCATGTTTTCTCTGATTCCCGTTGCGATAGTCTCTAAAATTTCGAATTTCATGGCCAAATTTTATTTTATGAGTACGGTTTTCATGTGTCTTCTGCACGCACTATGTTTCTGTATCTGTTCTTATTGTATTTTCTATCCTTATCACGATTTTTGAAGAATAAACAAAACGAAACAATGAATTCTGCGTCCCCGATATTTCGATTAATATTTTAGGATTGAACGAGGTGTAAAAAATGCAAATATTTTACGAAATTCATCTTCTAACATAACAACTCATTTTCATATCGCTCCCGTTGTTTCACTCTTTTCGTTTACATACACAAAGAGAGATAAGAATACAAAAAACACAAATAGTCGGGTTGCGTGTTTGATTTATCAAATTGCCGCGCCACCACAAATAGTAGCATAAGTAGGAAAACTAATTGTCTCCTGTAACGCTCTGGCTTCTCTTCATTATACGCATAAATCTTTCGCCTTTTACTAAAGATTTCCGTGGAGAGGAGCATTCAATGAGTCTTCACTTATTTTTCTCGCCCGAGTGATCTCGGGTTTCTTTATCCCAATAAACTGAATCGATGTTATGTTTCTGGGTATCCTGGTCCGATTCAAATAATCCAGTCTTTTGCCAAAAGTCATGACGAAATATTATGTGGGATTATGTTGTCATTTTACCCATGCTTTAGTATTTTAGACGCTTAATGCAAAAATGGCCATTTGTCGAACTTTCTCATTAAATTTGGACATCGGATTCAGAAAGATTGTATTCTATGTCGTTTAAGTAAAGTCAATCTTGGAATATTGTTTTTAAAAGTTGTAAGTTTGTAGTCTAAAGATGCGCTATATCACTTTTCTTTCGTCTGACATTTGTATTCTTCATCAGTTGTTCTTCTTCTGATTTAATTGGACAATAGGAATTCTGGGTGGTCATTCACAAGGTGATAAAATGCCTTTCTTTGAGAGTAATTTTAATAAAAGTCAAAAAAATTATCAAAAGTTCGACTATATATAAATATTCGTGAACTTTTGATGCTTTTGTGAGTATTGTTTGCCCTTTGTTTATATTAGGCTAATTGTCCGTGTTCGAGATCAAAATGTCTAAGTCACATTATAAATTCAAGGAAAATCGCTTGGCGTATTGTTGCGACTGCGTTTACCTATTTTGCAGCGAACTCGTAATATATTTCATCATCATAAGGTCCTAAACATCCTTGAAATTTTATTTGAGACTTTCTTACAAATTCGAAAATTTCTGTTTTTGTCGGACAGATCAAGGTTAGCAATAAAGGTCAAACCATTCAATCAAGAATTCCTTGAAAGATTAATTTTTTTGGACGGATCTAGGTTAACGAAACACCAAATTAATGCAAAATACAGTAGAGAAGGGCTCGTCCGGGATTTGAACCCGGGACCTCTCGCACCCAAAGCGTGAATCATACCCCTAGACCAACGAGCCAGACGACACCCACCATCAGCCATATCATATAATATTGACAGGGAATAAATAAACACTCGACAATTAAATAAAAGTTCGTATCCTGGATTATCGCTTGTGTCAATCAACTGAGCTTTGATATATTTTAAATTATTTTGTTATTTGACATCCCTTTTCACTCGATCAGGTTGCTTGTTGGTCACTTGAAGCCTCAGTTTTGCCATGTTTTCTCTGATTCCCGTGCGATACCTCCTAAGATTTTGAATTTTCATGCGTCTTCTGCACGCACTTTGTTTTTGTATATATTCTTATTGTATTTTCTATCTTTACCGCGATTTTCCAAGAAGAAAACAAAAACTATAAATTCTACGTCCCCGATAATTCTAGGAATATTTTAGGGTTGAACGAGGTGTAAAAAGTGCAAATATTTTACCAAAATCATCTTCTGACATCACAACTCATTTTCATATCGCTCCCGTTGTTTCACTCCTTTCGTTTATACACACAAAGTGGGACAAAAAAAACACAAATAGTCGGGTTGCGTGTTTGATTTACAAATATGTTGCGCCACCACAAATAGTAGCCTAAGTTAAATGAGAGGGTGGGAAAACTAATGTTCCCCACCAACACTCTGGCTTCTCTTCATTATACGCATAAATCTTTCGCCTTTTACTAAAGATTTCCGTGGGGAGGAGCATTCAATGAGTCTTCACTTATTTTTCTCGCCCGAGTGATCTCGGGTTCCTTTGTCCCAATAAACTGAATCGATGTCATGTTACTGGGTGTCCTGGTCCGATTCAACTAATTCAGTCTTTTGCCAAAAATCATGACGAAATATTGTGTGGGATTATGTTGTCATTTTACCCATGATTTAGTATTTTAGACGCTTAATGCAAAAATGGCCATTTGTCGAACTTTCTCATTAAATTTGGATATCGGATTCAGAAAGATTGTATTCTATGTCGCTTAAGTAAAGTCAATCTTGGAATAATGTTTTTAAAAGTTTTAAGTTCGTAGTCTAAAGATGCGCTATGTCACTTTTCTTCCTCCTGACATTTGTATTCTTCATCAGTTGTTATCCGCGTTCTGATGTAATTTGACGAACTAGAAAATTTTTGTTTTGATCCGAAGGTTCTTACAAATTGATTTTTTTTTTATCAGATGGATCAAGGTTAGCGAAACAGATCAAATCATTGCAAAAAACCGCTAAAGAGGGCTCGTCCGGGATTTGAACCCGGGACCTCTCGCACCCAAAGCGAGAATCATACCCCTAGACCAACGAGCCAGGCGACGCTCCCTGGCAGCCATTTCACATAATATTTAGAGGGAATAAATAAACGATCCACAATTAAATATTAGTTCGTAGCCAGACAATTCTAAAATCCTCCATTTCATATAACATTGACAGGGAATAATTAAACACTCGACAATTAAATTAAAGTTCGTATCCTGGATTATCGCTTGCGGCAATCAAACAAGCTTTGATATTTAAAAGTACTTTGTTATTTGACATCCCTTTCAGTCGACCAGGTTGCTTGTTGGTCACTTGAAGCTTTGGCCATGTTTTCTCTGACTCCGTGCGATGCCTCTTAAAATTTTTAATTTCATGGCAAAATTTCATTTTATGAACAAGGTTATCATGTGTCTTCTGCGCGCACAAAGTTTTTGTATATGTTCTTTGGAGTTTAAAGCGATGTAATTTTGTAGGGTTTACCTGTCCGATTCAAATAATTCAGTCGTTTGCCTTTGCAGGGTTCAAAACATTCTTGAAATTTATTTGGGAATTTCTTGAAATATTAAATTTTTTTTGGACAGATCAAGATTTACAAAACTTATCAAATCAATGTAAAATACTACCGAGGAGGGCTCGTCAGGGACTTGAACCCGGGACCTTTCGCGATCTAAGCGATCTAGACCAACCCTAGACCAACGAGCCATGTCTCCTAGGGCCCATACTAGAAATCGCTAACATTTACGCAGCGAAAGTTTCCCTTTCAAAAACATAATCATATTGATACACGAAAAGATCGGCAGTCTTCCAGCACTGATGCGCAAATTTATCTCTTTAACGTTTCATCTGTCCAAGACCAGACTTCTTCAGACAAGCGTTTCCAACAACCAATCTCTTCTCTAGTACTTTACTTTCCTTTTATATCATCTTCGCGTAGTACAAACGAGTCCACTCTCACTCACAAGGCATAGTCGAAGAATGAGTACACTAACATTGACAACTTTAACGTCTTACCCACTTTAAAAATATTGGCGATAGGAAATATCAGACAATGTCCAAATTGAATTTTATCTTGACTAACTCGCGAAAATATAACTCAAATGTTACTAATTCAGTATACATATGTACCCCGAGATAGGCATATTTTACTGTGATATTCTCTGACTATTTAAATCCTGTGTCCCCCTCGGGCGAAGGATAATTAAATTTTGAGCGGACTTTATTTGATTGTCGAGTGTTTATTCATTCTTTTTTCTCTATAAAGTATAAAGGAGAAGCGGTCGTTGTAGGGGTATTATTCTCGCTTTTGGTGCGAGAGGTCCCGGGTTCAAATCCCGGACGAGCCCGACCTTTTTATTTAATAAATACAGTATATTGTTTTTCGCTTTAGGAAGTTTGTTATTTAGAAATTCAATTCAATGGAATTGATTTTTTATATAAAATTGGCAAAATAAAAAGCAACATATAGGTTCGATAATCCTTAAAGAGGGCTCGTCCGGGATTTGAACCCGGGACCTCTCGCACCCTAAGCGAGAATCACACCCCTAGACCAACGAGCCGAGGCCTGCTGTTCGGTGTCTAGTGCTTATAGGAGGAAGCGCAAAAAAATGCACGGTAAATGTCTCACTCGACAGAGTTGCGGTATTTTTTTTCTTTGAGAAAATATTTGAAAGAAATATTGAAAATATTTGTAAAACACTGTTATTTAGTATTATATGAAAAATAGTCTGATACCCGGTAACATTGTAATAAAAAATAACAAAGATTCTCAAACTAGAGATATTCCTTTTTTTATTAAAATTCACTCTGAGCAAGGTCGGAAGCAGTGCCTGAAAGGAACCAACAAACGGCCACTTAAAAGCAGAGAGAGCTACTAAAAGAAAGATAAATTTCGTGTAACAATTTTTTTATTATTTGAATTCACTCTGAGCAAGGCTGGAAGCTGTGCCCGAGAGGAACCAACTAACAGTCACTTGGTAGCAAAAAGTTACTAAAAGGTGCAGTACCAGCAACTGTACCATAAAGAGAAACTATTCCAAAGGGAACTGAAACGCCATGGTACAGTGCAGTGAGTGGTTCCTTCCCCTGAACCATCTACCACTTTTTAAATAAAAAATATAAGCGACAAAATGCTTCATTCGGCCCCAGCATTGGTATTTCTGTTGAAGGACAAATATTTCATTGGGCATATGCAGAGACGTATTTAGAACTTTGAAAGGAGTAGACGAATTTGTCAAATCGAAATTATGATATCATAATTGGCGCCACAGGCTAAGGATTATAAAACAGCCAGAACTGCACAGCGAAAGTTTCATGCAACCTCTTGGTTGTAATTTCCGTTTAAAAAACCTAATCATATTAATACGCGAAAAGTTCGTCAGTCTTCCTGCACTGATGCGCAAATTTCTCTCTTTAACGTTTCATCTGTCCAAGACCAGACTTTTCCAAACAATCTCTTCTCTAGTACTTTACATTCCTTCTATATCATCCTCGCGTAGTACATACGGGTCCACTCTCACAAAGGCATAGTCGAAGGATGAGCACACTAACATTGACAACTTTACGGCCTTACCCACTTTAAAAAGATTGGCGATAGAAAATATCAGACAATGTCTAAATGGATTTTTATCTTAACTAACTCTCGACAAGATAGCTTGAATGTTACTAATTCAGTATACATATGTACAGCGAGATAGCCATATTGTACTGTGATAATCTCTGACTATTTAAATCCGGTATCTCCTCGGACGAAGGATAATTAAATTTTAAGCGGACTTTATTTGATAGTCAAGTGTTTGTTTATTTTTTTTTATCTCTATGAAGTATAAAGGATAAGTTGTCGATGTGCGGCTCGTTGGTCTAGGGGTATGATTCTCGCTTTGGGTGCGAGAGGTCCCGGGTTCAAATCCCGGACGAGCCCGTATTTTATTATTTAATGAATAGAGTATATTGTTTTTCGCTTTAGGAAGTTTGTTATTTAGAAATTCACTTCAATGGAATTGATTTTTTATATATAATTGGCAAAATAAAATGCAACCAATAAGATCGGTAATGGTTAAAGAGGGCTCGTCCGGGATTTGAACCCGGGACCTCTCGCACCCTAAGCGAGAATCATACCCCTAGACCAACGAGCCGAGGTCTGCGCTTGGTGTCTGGTGCTTATACGACGAAGCGCAAAAATAGCACGGTGAATGTCTCACTCGACAGAATTGTGAGATATTTTTGAAAAAAAAATATTAAGAACATTTGTAAAACACTGTTATTTAGTATTATATAGAAAAAATAGTCTGATATTGGCTAACACTGTAGAAACAAATAACACAAGTTCTAAAACTAGAGATATATTTGATGTATCCTCTCAAAGAATTTTTTTTTATTATTCAAATTCACTCTGAGCAAGGCTGGAAGCATCGGGAACCAATTAACGACCACTTAATAGCAAAGAGCTACTAGAGGATGTAGTACCAGCAACTGTACTATAAACAGAAAACATTCCAAATGGAACTGAACCGCCATGGTAACATAAAGTGAGTGGTATCTACCCTGAACCATCTACCCCTTTTTAAATAAATAAACAAATTACAATAAGTCTTATTCGACGCCAGCATTGCTATATCTGTTTTAAGACAAATAATTCATTGGGTATATGCAGTGGCGTATTTAAAACTTTAAAAGGAAGAGCCAAGTTTTTCAATTTGAAATTATGATCTCATAGTAGGCGCCACAGCAAAGGATCATGAAATTGCCTAAAATCGCACCTGAAAACGCAAAAAAGTTTTTTAAAATAATATTTTGAAGTCTTAAATGGGCTAAATCTCAAGAGTACTTACTGCTGTATGCCGAAAGCGCGCGAAAAAAAGGATATTGCAACTGAGAGGTTGTATGAAACTTTCGCTGTGCAATTGTTAGCGATTTCTGGTGTGGGAGCTGCGCATCACGGCTCGTTGGTCTAGGGGTATGATTCTCGCTTCGGGTGCGAGAGGTCCCGGGTTCAAATCCCGGACGAGCCCGTCCACTTTAATTGATGAATACAATATATTGTTTACGATTCAGAGAGTATGTTATATAGAAAATTCTACTTTAATGGGATTGGAATGCGACGTATAACCCCTGTCAATTACAGACGATTAAGTCATTGCAGTTGGGAGTCACTTTATAAATTCACGGGAAATGGCTTAACGTAGTATTGGGGCTGCTTTGCATCTTGTGCACCCAAATCATGATATGTATCAAATTTTGCATCATGGGGTCCAAAACATTCTTGAAATTTTATTCGAGAGTTCTTACAAATTGACAATTTTTTTTTATCAGACGGATCAATTTTAGAAAAACAGATCAAATCATTGCAAAAGAGGGCTCGTCCGGGATTTGAACCCGGGACCTCTCGCACCCAAAGCGAGAATCATACCCCTAGACCAACGAGCCAGACAATACCAACAAGCAGCCATTTCATATAACATTGACAGGGAATAAATAAACACTCGACAATTAATTAAAAGTTCGTATCCTGGGTTATCGCTTTCGACAATTTCGAAATTGATTGTCGAATTGTTTGATTGTCAATTTCGAAATTCGACAATCAAGCAAGCTTTGGTGTTTAAAGTTACTTTGCCTTTCAACATCTCTTTCACTCGACCAGGCTGCTTGTTGGTCACTTGAAGCGTTAGTTTGGCCATGTTTTCTCTGATTCCCGTTGCGATAGTCTCTAAAATTTTGAATTTTGTGGCAAAATTTTATTTTATGAGTACGGTTTTCATGTGTCTTCTACACGCACTATGTTTCTGTATCTGTTCTTATTGTATTTTCTATCCTTATCACGATTTTTGAAGAATAAACTAAACGAAACAATAAATTCTGCGTCCCCGATATTTCGATTAATATTTTAGGATTGAACGAGGTGTAAAAAATGCAAATATTTTACGAAATTCATCTTCTGACATAACTACTCATCTTCATATCGCTCCCGTTGTTTCACTCTTTTCGTTTACACACACAAAGAGAGATGAGAATAAGAAAAACACAAATAGTCGGGTTGCGTGTTTGATTTATCAAATTGCCGCGCCACCACAAATAGTAGCATAAATTAAATGAGAGGGTAGGAAAACTAATTGTCTCCAGTAACGCTCTGGCTTCTCTTCATTATACGCATAAATCTTTCGCCTTTTACTAAAGATTTCCGTGGAGAGGAGCATTCAATGAGTCTTCACTTATTTTTCTCGCCCGAGTGATCTCGGGTTTCTTTATCCCAATAAACTGAATCGATGTTATGTTCCTGGGTATCCTGGTCCGATTCAACTAATTCAGTCTTTTGCCAAAAATCATGACGAAATATTGTGTGGGATTATGTTGTCATTTTACCCATGCTTTAGTATTTTAGACGCTTAATGCAAAAATGGCCATTTGTCAAACTTTCTCATTAAATTTGGACATCGGATTCAGAAAGATTGTATTCTATGTCGTTTAAGTAAAGTCAATCTTGGAAAAATGTTTTTAAAAGTTGTAAGTTCGTAGTCTATAGATGCGCTATATCACTTTTCTTCCTCCTGACATTTGTATTCTTCATCAGTTGTTATCCGCGTTCTGATGTAATTTGAGAAACTAGAAAATTTTTGTTTTTTATCCGAAGAATCAAGGTTAGCAAAACAGATCAAATCATTGCAAAAAACTGCTAAAGAGGGCTCGTCCGGGATTTGAACCCGGGACCTCTCGCACCCAAATCGAGAACCATACCCCTAGACCAACGAGCCAGGCAACGCTCCCTGGCAGCCATTTCACATAATATTTAGAGGGTATTAATCCACAATTAAATATTAGTTCGTAGCCAGACAATACTAATATCCTCCATTTCATATAACATTGACAGGGAATAATTAAACACTCGACAATTAAATTAAAGTTCGTATCCTGGATTATCGCTTGCGGCAATCAAACAAGCTTTGATATTTAAAAGTACTTTGTTATTTGACATCCCTTTCAGTCGACCAGGTTGCTTGTTGGTCACTTGAAGCTTTGGCCATGTTTTCTCTTATTTCCGTGCGATGCCTCTTAATATTTTTAATTTCATGGCAAAATTTCATTTTATGAACAAGGTTATCATGTGTCTTCTGCGCGCACAATGTTTTTGTATATGTTCTTTGGAGTTTGAAGCGATGTAATTTTGTAGATTTTACCTGTCCGATTCAAATAATTCAGTCGTTTGCCTTTGCAAGGTTCAAAACATTCTTGAAATTTATTTGAGAATTTCTTGAAATATTAAATTTTTTTTGGACGGATCAAGGTTTACAAAACTTATCAAATCAATGTAAAATACTACCGAGGAGGGCTCGTCAGGGACCTGAAACCGGGACCTTTCGCGATCTAAGCGATCTAGACCAACCCTAGACCAACGAGCCATGTCTCCTAGGGCCCATACTAGAAATCGCTAACATTTACGCAGCGAAAGTTTCCCTTTCAAAAACATAATCATATTGATACACGAAAAGTTCGGCAGTCTTCCCGCACTGATGCGCACATTTATCTCTTTAACGTTTCATCTGTCCAAGACCAGACTTCTTCAGACAAGCGTTTCCGACAACCAATCTCTTCTCTAGTACTTTATTTTCCTTCTATATCATCCTTGCGCAGTGCATACGGGTACACTCTCACAAAGGCATAGTAGAAGGATAAGTACAATAACATTGACAAATTTACGGCTTCAGCCAGTTTAAAAATATTGGCGATAGGAATAGATATTATCAGATAAAATCAAAATTGAATTTTATCTTGACTAACTCGCGACAATGTAACTCAAATGTTACTAATTCAGTATACATATGTACCCCGAGATAAGCATATTTTACTGTGATGTTCTCTGACTATTTAAATCCTGTGTCCCCCACGGGTGATTTTTTATATATAATTGGGAAAATAAAACGCAACCAATAAGATCGGTAATCGTTAAAGAGGGCTCGTCCGGGATTTCAACCCGGGACCTCTCGCACCCTAAGCGAGAATCATACCCCTAGACCAACGAGCCGAGATCTCCTGTACGGTGTCTGGTGCTTATACGAAGAATCGCAAGAAAATGCACGGTGAATGTCTCACTCGACAAAGTTGTGCGATATTTTTCTTAAAAAAATATTAAAAATATTTGTAAAGCACTGTTATTTAGTACCTAAATATAGGTCTGCCACGTGGAGAGGACGATCCTTCGCTTATTTTTCTCGCCCGAATGGTTTCCCCTTGTATGGGATATCTTGTCATTTTACCTATGTTTCAAAATTTTAGACACATTTTGCAAAAAATGTCATTTGTCAAACTTTCTCATTAAATTTTGATATCGAATCTGATTCAGAAAGATTGTATTCTATGTCCTTTGAGTGGAGTCGATCTTGGAAAAATCTTGGAAAATCACCTTTTCTTTGGCCTGAAATTTGTATTTTTCATCAGTTGTTCTTCTTCTGATTTAATTGGACAATAGGAATTCTGGGTGGTCATTCACAATGTGATAAAATGCCTTTCTTTGAGAGTAATTTTAATAAAAGTCAAAAAAATTATCAAAAGTTCGACTATATATAAATATTCGTGAACTTTTGATGCTTTTGTGAGTATTGTTTGCCCTTTGTTTATATTAGACTAATTGTCCGTGTTCGAGATCAAAATGTCTAAGTCACATTATAAATTCAAGGAAAATCGCTTGACGTATTATTGCGACTGCGTTTCCTATTTTGCAGCGAACTCGTAATATATTTCATCATCATAAGGTCCTAAACATCCTTGAAATTTTATTTGAGACTTTCTTACAAATTCGAAAATTTCTGTTTTTGTCGGACAGATCAAGGTTAGCAATAGAGGTCAAACCATTCAATCAGGAATTCCTTGAAAGATTAATTTTTTTGGACGGATCTAGGTTAACAAAACACCAAATTAATGCAAAATACAGTAGAGAAGGGCTCGTCCGGGATTTGAACCCGGGACCTCTCGCACCCAAAGCGAGAATCATACCCCTAGACCAACGAGCCAAACAAATCCCGGGGGCAGCATTTCATATAATATTGACAAGGAATAATTAAACGCGTTGACCAGTTTATGTCAAATTCATTGCTAAAATGCAGATAAATATTTAATAACTACAATATACTGTTTAGGATTTAGAGAGTATGTTATATAGAAAATTCTACTTTAATGGGATTGGAATGCGACGTATAACCCCTGTCAATTACAGACGATTAAGTCATTGCAGTTGGGAGTCACTTTATAAATTCACGGGAAATCGCTTAACGTATTATTGCGACTGCTTTGCATCTTGGGCAGCGAAATCATGATGTGTATCAAATTTTGCATCATAGGGTCCAAAACATTCTTGAAATTTTATTCGAGAGTTCTTACAAATTGAATTTTTTTTTATCAGACGGATCAATTTTAGAAAAACAGATCAAATCATTGCTAAAGAGGGCTCCTCCGGGATTTGAACCCGGGACCTCTCGCACCCAAAGCGAGAATCATACCCCTAGACCAACGAGCCAGACAATACCCACCGGCAGCCATTTCATATAAAATTGACAGGAAATAAATAAACACTTGACAATTAATTAAAAGTTCGTATCCTGGATTATCGCTTGCGGCAATCAAACAAGCTTTCAAGTTACTGTGTCTTTGACATCTCTTTCACTCGACCAGGCTGCTTGTTGGTCACTTGAAGCGTTAGTTTGGCCATGTTTTCTCTGATTCCCGTGCGATACTCCCTAAATTTTGAATTTCATGGCAAAATTTGATTTTATGAGGCAAAGTTTCCATGTGCCTTCTGCACCCACTATGTTTCTGTATCTGTTCTTATTGTATTTTCTATCTTTATCAATATTTTCGAAGAAAAAACAGAAACAATAGATTCTGCACCCCCGATATTTCGAGGATTATTCAGAGTTGAACGAGGTGTAAAAAGTGCAAATATTTTACGGGCCTTCTCCTCCTCCTCTCCTCCTTCTCCTCCTTCGGGCGAAGGATAATTAAATTTTGAGCGGACTTTATTTGATTGTCGAGTGTTTATTCATTCTTTTTTCTCTATAAAGTATAAAGGATAAGCGGTCGATGTGCGGCTCGTTGGTCTAGGGGTATGATTCTCGCTTTGGGTGCGAGAGGTCCCGGGTTCAGATCCCGGACGAGCCCAACTTTTATTATTTAATGAATGGAGTATATTATTTTCGATTTAGGAAGTTTGTTATTTAGAAATTCATTTCAATGGAATTGATTTTTTATATATAATTGGCAAAATAAAATGCAACGAATAAGATGGGTAATCGTTAAAGAGGGCTCGTCCGGGATTTGAACCCGGGACCTCTCGCACCCTAAGCGAGAATCATACCCCTAGACCAACGAGCCGGGTCGGGCTGCGCGGTGTCTGGTGCTTATACGAGGAAGCGCAAAAAATGCACGGTGAACATCTCACTCGACAGAATTGTGCAGTATTTTTAAAATAAAAATATTAAGAATATTTGTAAAACACTGTTATTTAGTATTGTATAGAAAAAATAGTCTGCTATTGGCTAACATTGTAGAAACAAATAACGCAAGTTCTAAAACTAGAGATATATTTGGTGTATCCTCTCAAACAATTTTTTTTATTATTCAAATTCACTCTGAGCAAGGCTGGAAGCAACGGGAACCAATTAACGACCACTTAATAGCAAAGAGCTACTAGAGGATGTAGTACCAGCAACTGTACTATAAACAGAAAACATTCCAAATGGAACTGAACCGCCATGGTAACATAAAGTGAGTGGTATCTACCCTGAACCATCTACCCCTTTTTAAATAAATAAACAAATTACAATAAGTCTTATTCGACGCCAGCATTGCTATATCTGTTTTAAGACAAATAATTCATTGGGTATATGCAGTGGCGTATTTAAAACTTTAAAAGGAAGAGCCAAGTTTTTCAAATTGAAATTATGATCTCATAATAGGCGCCACAGCAATCATGAAATTGCCGAAAATCGCACCTGAAAACGCAAAAAAGTTTTTTAAAATAATATTTTGAAGTCTTAAATGGGCTAATTCTCAAGAGTACTTACTGCTGTATGCCGAGAGCGCGCGAAAAAAAACGGATATTGCAACTGAGAGGTTGCATGAAACTTTCGCTGTGCAATTGTTAGCGATTTCTGGTGTGGGTCTCGCACATCGCGGCTCGTTGGTCTAGGGGTATGATTCTCGCTTCGGTTGCGAGAGGTCCCGGGTTCGGATCCCGGACGAGCCCGTCCATTTTATTTAATAAATACAATATATTGTTTACGATTTAGAGAGTATGATATAGAAAATTCTACTTTAATGGGATTGGAATACGACGTATAACCCCTGTCAATTACAGACGAATAAGTCATTGCAGTTGGGACTCACTTTATAAATTCACGGGAAATCGCTTGACGTATTATTGGGGATGCTTTGCATCTTGTGCAGCGAAATCATGATATGTATCAAATTTTGCATAATAGGGTCCAAACATTCTTAAAATTTTATTTAAGAGTTCTTACAAATTAAAAATTTTTTTTTATCAGACGGATCAATTTTAGAAAAACAGATCAAACCATTGCAAAATAATGATAAAGAGATCTCTCTCCGGGATTTGAACCGGGACCTCTCGCACCCAAAGCGAGAATCATACCCCTAGACCAACGAGCCAGACGACATCCACCAGCAGCCATTTCATATAAAATTGACAGGGAATAAATAAACACTCGACATTATAACACAAATTAACACATTATAACACCATTAAAAGTTCGTATTCTGGATTATCGATTGCGGCATTAAAACAAGCTTTGATGTATAAAATTACTGTTTTCTTTGACATCCCTTTCACTCAACCACGTTCCTCGTTGGTCGCTAAGAGGTTATAGGATAGGAGTTCATTTTTAGGTGTGTGTTCGGTCTGTGGTTTTGATTTTAGCTTCGGGTGCTAGTGGTCACGAATATTTGAATCAAGAGTGTCGGAGTGAAACGCGTGTTTAATATAATCGAATAAATTAATCAAACTGGTTAGAAAAGTTAAAAATACCCCCCTGGCTTTTCTTTGTTATACAGCTAAGTTCTTCACCTTTTACTAAAGATTTCCGTGGGGAGGAGCATTCAATGAGTCTTCACATATTTTTCTCGCCCGAGTGATCTCGGGTTTCTTTATCCCAATAAACTGAGTCGATGTTATTTTTCTGGGTATCCTGGTCCGATTCAACTAATCCAGTCTTTTGCCAAAAATCATGACGAAATATTATGTGGGATTATGTTGTCATTTTACCCATGCTTCAGTATTTTAGACGCTTGAGGAAAGAAATTGCCATTTGTCAAACTTTCTCATTAAATTTGGATATCGGATTCAGAGAGATTGTATTCTATGTCGCTTAAGTAAAATCTATCTTGGAATAATGTTTCTAAAAGTTGTAAGTTCGTAGTCTATAGATGCGCTATGTCACTCAAGGTTAGCAAAACAGATCAAATCATTGCAAAAAACTGCTAAAGAGGGCTCGTCCGGGATTTGAACCCGGGACCTCTCGCACCCAAAGCGAGAATCATACCCCTAGACCAACGAGCCAGACAGTGCCACTACGCAGCCATATCATATATCATTGTCATAGAATGAATAAACAGTCTACAATAAAATAAAAGTTAGTATCCTGGATTATCGCTTGCGGCAATCAAACAAGCTTTGATATTTAAAAGTACTTTGTTATTTGACATCCCTTTCACTCGACCAGGTTGCTTGTTGGTCACTTGAAACTTGATTCCCGTGATGATTCTCCTAAGCCGAGGCCTGCTGTTCGGTGTCTAGTGCTTATAGGAGGAAGCGCAAAAAAATGCACGGTAAATGTCTCACTCGACAGAGTTGCGGTATTTTTTTTCTTTGAGAAAATATTTGAAAGAAATATTGAAAATATTTGTAAAACACTGTTATTTAGTATTATATGAAAAATTTTCTGATTTCCGGTAACATTGTAATAAAAAATAACAAAGATTCTCAAACTAGAGATATTCCTTTTTTTTATTAAAATTCACTCTGAGCAAGGTCGGAAGCAGTGCCTGAAAGGAACCAACAAACGGCCACTTAAAAGCAGAGAGAGCTACTAAAAGAAAGATAAATTTCGTGTAACAATTTTTTTATTATTTGAATTCACTCTGAGCAAGGCCGGAAGCTGCGCCCGAGAGGAACCAACTAACAGTCACTTGGTAGCAAAAAGTTACCCAAGGTGCAGTACCAGCAACTGTACCATAAAGAGAAACTATTCCAACGGGAACTGAACCGCCATGGTACAGTGCAGTGAGTGGTTAATTCCCCTGAACCATCTACCACTTTTTAAATAAAAAATATAAGCGACAAAATGCTTCATTCGACCCCAGCATTGGTATTCCTGTTGAAGGACAATAATTCATTGGGCATATGCAGAGGCGTATTTAGAACTTTGGAAGGAGCCGAATTTTTCAAATCGAATTTATGATCTTGTAATCGGCGCTACAGGCTAAGGATTACAAAACAGTCAGAACTGAACAGCGAAAGTTTCATGCAACCTCTTGGTTGTAATTTCCGTTTAAAAAACCTAATCATATTAATACGTGAAAAGTTCGTCAGACTTCCTGCACTGATGCGCAAATTTCTCTCTTTAACGTTTCATCTGTCCAAGACCAGACTTTTCCAAACAATCTCTTCTCTAGTACTTTACATTCCTTCTATATCATTCTTGCGTAGTACATACGGGTCCACTCTCACAAAGGCATAGTCGAAGGATGAGCACACTAACATTGACAACTTTACGGCCTTACCCACTTTAAAAAGATTGGCGATAGAAAATATCAGACAATGTCTAAATGGATTTTTATCTTAACTAACTCTCGACAAGATAGCTCGAATGTTACTAATTCCGTATACATATGTACAGCGAGATAGCCATATTGTACTGTGATATTCTCTGACTATTTAAATCCGGTATCTCCTCGGGCGAACGATAATTAAATTTTAAGCGGACTTTATTTGATAGTCAAGTGTTTGTTTATTTTTTTATCTCTATGAAGTATAAAGGATAAGTTGTCGATGTGCGGCTCGTTGGTCTAGGGGTATGATTCTCGCTTTGGGTGCGAGAGGTCCCGGATTCAAATCCCGGACGAGCCCGTCTTTTATTATTTAATGAATAGAGTATATTGTTTTTCGCTTTAGGAAGTTTGTTATTTAGAAATTCACTTCAATGGAATTGATTTTTTATATATAATTGGCAAAATAAAATGCAACGAATAAGATCGGTAATCGTTAAAGAGGGCTCGTCCGGGATTTGAACCCGGGACCTCTCGCACCCTAAGCGAGAACCATACCCCTAGACCAACGAGCCGGGTCCGGCTGCACGGTGTCTGGTGCTTATACGAGGAAGCGCAAAAAATGCACGGTGAATGTCTCACTCGACAGAATTGTGGGATCTTTTTTAAAAAAAATATTAAGAATATTTGTAAAACACTGTTATTTAGTATTATATAGAAAAAATAGTCTGATATTGGCTAACATTGTAGAAACAAATAACGCAAGTTCTAAAACTAGAGATATATTTGGTGCATCCTCTCAAACAATTTTTTTTATTATTCAAATTCACTCTGAGCAAGGCTGGAAGCAACGGGAACCAACTAACGGCCACTTAATAGCAAAGAGCTACTAGAGGATGTAGTACCAGCAACTGTACTATAAACAGAAAACATTCCAAATGCAACTGAACCGCCGTGGTAACGTACAGTGAGTGGTATCTGCCCTGAACCATCTACCACTTTTTAAATAAATAAAAAAATACACGAAAAAGCCTTACCAACCAAAAGCCTTATTCGACGCCAGCGTTGCTATATCTGTTGAAAGAATATTAATTCATTGGGCCTATGCAGTGGCGTATTCAGAACTTTAGAAGGAAGAGCCAAGTTTTTCAAATTGAAATTTTGATCTCATGATAGGCGCCACAGCAAAGGATCATAAAATTGCCGAAAATCGCACCTGAAAACGCAAAAAAGTTTTTCAAAATGAGATTTTGAGGTCTTAAACGGGCTAATTCTCAAGAGTACGCCGAAAGCGCGCGCAAAAAAACGGATATTGCAACTGAGGGTTTGCATGCAATGTGCAATTGTTAGCGATTTCTGGTGTGGATGCTGCGCAACACGGCTCGTTGGTCTAGGGGTATGATTCTCGCTTCGGGTGCGAGAGGTCCCGGGTTCAAAACCCGGACGAGCCCGACTATTTTGTTTACGATTTAGAGAGTATGTTATATAGGAAATTCTACTTTAATGGGATTGGAATGCGACGTATAACCCCTGTCAATTACAGACGATTTAGTCATTGCAGTTGGGAGTCACTTTATAAATTCACGGGAAATCGCTTAACGTATTATTGCGACTGCTTTGCATCTTGGGCAGCGAAATCATGATATGTATCAAATTTTGCATCATAGGGTCCAAAACATTCTTGAAATTTTATTCGAGAGTTCTTACAAATTGAATTTTTTTTTATCAGACGGATCAATTTTAGAAAAACAGATCAAATCATTCAATCATTGCAAAAATAGGGCTCGTCCGGGATCTCTCGCACCCAAAGCGAGAATCATACCCCTAGACCAACGAGCCAGACGACACCCACCAGCAGTCATTTCATATAACATTGACAGGGAATGAATAAACACTCGACAATTAAATAAAAGTTCGTATCCTGGATTATCGCTTGCGGCAATCAAACAAGCTTTCAAGTTACTGTGTCTTTGACATCTCTTTCACTCGACCAGGTTGCTTGTTGGTCTCTTGAAGCGTTAGTTTGGCCATGTTTTCTCTGATTCCCGTTGCGATACTCTCTAAGATTTCGAATTTCATGGCCAAATTTGATTTTATGAGCAAGGTTTTCATGTGTCCTCTGCACGCACTATGTTTCTGTATCTGTTCTTATTGTATTTTCTATCTTTATCAATATTTTCGAAGAAAAAAACAGAAACAATAGATTCTGCACCCCCGATATTTCGAGGATTATTCAGAGTTGAACGAGGTGTAAAAAGTGCAAATATTTTATCAAAATCATCTTCTAACATAACAACTCATTTTCATATCGCTCCCGTTGTTTCACTCTTTTCGTTTACACACACAAAGAGAGATGAGAATACGAAAAACACAAATAGTCGGGTTGCTGGTTTGATTTATTAAATTGTCGCGCCACCACAAATAGTAGCATAAGTTAAATGAGAGGGTAGGAAAACTAATTGTCTCCAGTAACGCTCTGGCTTCTCTTCATTATACGCATAAATCTTTCGCCTTTTACTAAAGATTTCCGTGGAGAGGAGCATTCAATGAGTCTTTACTTATTTTTCTCGCCCGAGTGATCTCGGGTTTCTTTATCCCAATAAACTGAATCGATGTCATGTTCCTGGGTATCCTGGTCCGATTCAAGTAATCCAGTCTTTTGCCAAAAGTCATGACGAAATATTATGTGGGATTATGTTGTCATTTTACCCATGCTTTAGTATTTTAGACGCCTAATGCAAAAATTGCCATTTGTCGAACTTTCTCATTAAATTTGGATATCGGATTCAGAAAGATTGTATTCTATGTCGTTTAAGTAAAGTCAATCTTGGAACATTGTTTTTAAAAGTTGTAAGTTCGTAGTCTAAAGATGCGCTATCTCACAGCTCATTCCCAATGTAATAAAATTAAAAGTAAAAATTAAAAAATAAATTAAATGTTAAAAATTTATCAGAAGTTCGACTATAAACTTAACCCTTTATTCGCGAACTTTTGATGCTTTTATGAATATTGTCTGCCCTCTGTTGATAATAGACTAATTTTTCGTGCTCGAGATTGAATTGTACAAGTCACATTATAAATTCACGGAAATTCGCTTGACGTATTATTGCGACTGTTTACCTATTAGTAAACTCGTTATATATGTCAACTTTTGCATCAAAAGGTCTTAAACATTCTTGAAATTTTGTTTGAGAATTTGTTACAACTTTGAAAATTCCTTTTTTGATCCGAAGGATCAAGGTTAGCAAAACAGACCAAATCATTGCAAAATGCTGATAAAGAGGGCTCGTCCGGGATTTGAACCCGGGACCTCTCGCTCCCGAAGCGAGAATCATACCCCTAGACCAACGAGCCAGACACCATCCACAAGCAGCCATTTCATATAAAATTGATAGGGAATAAATAAACACTCGACATTATAACACAAATTAACACATTATAACACAATTAAAAGTTCGTATTCTGGATTATCGATTGCGGCATTAAAACAAGCTTTGATGTATAAAATTACTGTGTTCTTTGTCATCCCTTTCACTCGACCACGTTCCTCGTTGATCGCCAAGAGGTTTTAGGATAGGAGTTCATTTTTAGGTGTGTGTTCGGTTTGTGGGTATGATTTTTGCTTCGGGTGCGAGTGGTCACGAATATTTAAATCAAAAATTAATCAAACTGGTTGGAAAAGTTAAAAATTCCCCTCCCCCCTGGCTTTTCTTTGTTATACAGCTAAGTTCTTCACCTTTTACTAAAGATTTCCATGGAGAGGGGCATTCAATGAGTCTTCACTCATTTTTCTCGCACGAGTGATCTCGGGTTCCTTTATCCCAATAAACTGAATCGATGTTATGTTTCTTGGTATCCTGGTCCGATTCAACTAATTCAGTCTGTTGCCAAAAGTTTTGTCGGAAAATTGTATTGAATGTGTTGTCATTTTACCCATGTTTCAAGAATTTTAGCCACTTCATGCAAAAAATGGCCATTTATCAAACTTTCTCATTAAATTTGATATCGAATCTGATCCGGAAAGATTGCATGCTATGTCATTTAAGTGGAGTCAATCACGAAACAATGTTTCTAAAAGTTGTAAGTTCGTGGTCTAAAGATGCGCTTTTGTATTCTTCATCAGTTGTTCTCCACCTTCGGACAATAGAAATATTGGGGGGTCATTCACAATCTGATAAAATGTCATTCTTTGACTGTAACGTTCATTAAAAGTAAAAAATTATCAGAAGATCGACTATAATTGTAACACCTCATTCTTGAACTTTTGATGCTTTTGCGAGTATTGTTTGCCATAATAGACGGATTTTTCGTGTTCGAGATTAAAATGTATAAGTCACATTATAAATTCACGGAAAATAGCTTGACATATTATTGCGACTGTTTACCTCTTGTGCAGCAAACTCGTAATATATATCAAATTTTGCATCATGAGGTCCTGAACATTATTGAAATTATTGAAATTGACGCTTGACGTATTATTGCGACGCTAAAATTTACACAGCGAAAGTTTCATGTAGCCTCTCGATTGTAATATCCGTTTCAAAAACATAATCTTATTAATACACGAAAAGTTCGTCAGTCTTCCCGCACACATGCACAAATTTATCTCTTTAACGTTTCGTCTGTTCAAGAATAGACTTCTCCAGACAAGCGTTTCCAACAACCAATCTCTTCCCTAGTACTTTACTTTCCTTCTATATCATCTTCGCGTAGTACATACGAGTCCACTCTCACAAAGGCGTAGTCGAAGGATGAGTACATTAACATTGACAATTTTACGGCTTCACCCACTTTAAAAATATTGGCGATAGGAATAGATATTATCAGATAAAATCAAAATTGAATTTTATCTTGACTAACTCGCGACAATATAACTCAAATGTTACTAATTCAGTATACATATGTACCCCGAGATAGGCATATTTTACTGTGATATTCTCTGACTATTTAAATCCTGTATTCCCCCTCGGGCGAAGGATAATTAAATTTTGAGCGGACTTTATTTGATTGTCGAGTGTCTTTTTATTAAATTTGGATATCGGATTCAGAAAGATTGTATTCTATGTCGTTTAAGTAAAGTCAATCTTGGAATAATATTTCTAAAAGTTCGTAGTCTATAGATGCGCTATGCCACTTTTTTTCTCCTGACATTTGTATTCTTCATCAGTTGTTATCCGCGTTCTGATGTAATTTGACAAACTAGAAAATTTTTGTTTTGATCCGAAGGATCAAGGTTAGCGAAACAGATCAAATCATTGCAAAAAACTGCTAAACAGGGCTCGTCCGGGATTTGAACCTGTGACTCCTGGCACCCAAAGCGAGAATCATACCCCTAGACCAACGAGCCAGACTATGCCAGCAAGGAGCCATATCATATATCATTGTCATAGAATGAATAAACAGTCTACAATTAAATAAAAGTTCGTATCCTGGATTATCGCTTGCGACAATCAAACAAGCTTTAATATTTAAAAGTACTTTGTTATTTGACATCCCTTTCAGTCGACCAGGTTGCTTGTTGGTCACTTGAAGCTTTGGCCATGTTTTCTCTTATTTCCGTGCGATGCCTCTTAAGATTTTTAATTTCATGGCAAAATTTCATTTTATGAACAAGGTTATCATGTGTCTTCTGCACGCACAAAGTTTTTGTATATGTTCTTTGGAGTTTGAAGCGATGTAATTCTGTAGGTTTTACCTGTCCGATTCAAATAATTCAGTCGTTTGCCTTTGCAAGGTTCAAAACATTCTTGAAATTTATTTGAGAATTCCTTGAACTATTAAGTTTTTTTTGAACGGATCAAGGTTTACAAAACTTATCAAATCAATGTAAAATACTACCGAGGAGGGCTTGTCATGGACTTGAACGCGGGTTCTTTCGCACCCTAAGCGACCTAGACCAACGAGCCGTGTTCAAAAACATAATCATATTAATACGCGAAAAGTTCGGCAGTCTTCCTGCACACATGCACAAATTTATCTCTCTAACGTTTCGTCTGTCCAAGACCAGACTTCTTCAGACAAGCGTTTCCAACAACCAATCTCTTTTCTAGTACTTTACATTCCTTCTATATCATCCTTGCGTAGTGCATACGGGTCGACTCTCACAAAGGCATAGTCGAAGGATGAGTACAATAACATTGACAAATCTATAGCCTTTCCCACTTTAAAAATATGGGCGATAGAAAATATCAGACAATGTCTAAATTGAATTTTATTTTGACTAACTCGCGGCAAGATGACTCGAATGTTACTAATTCAGTATACATATGTACAGCGAGATAGTCATATTGTACTGTGATATTCTCTGACTGTTTAAATCCTGTATCTCCTCGGGCGAAGGATAATTAAATTTTAAGCGGACTTTATTTGATAGTCAAGTGTTTATTTATTTTTTTATCTCTATGAAGCATAAACGGCGCAGAATTGGTGTGTGGCTCGTAGGTCTAGGGGTATGATTCTCGCTTTGGGTGCTAGAGGTCCCGGGTTCAAATCCCCGACGAGCCCGACTTTTATGTTTAATGAATACACTACATTGTTTTCGATTTAAAAAGATTGTTATTTAGAAATTCACCTCTGATAGAATTGAATATTCTCATATAAAATTCGCAAAATAAAAAGCAACCAATAAGATCGATAATCGTTAAAGAGGGCTCGTCCGGGATTTGAACCCGGGACCTCTCGCACCCTAAGCGAGAATCATACCCCTAGACCAACGAGCCGAGGTCTGCGCAGGGTGTCTGGTGCTTATACGACGAAGCGCAAAAAAATGCACGGTGGATGTCTCACTCGACAGAGTTATGCAGTAATTTTTTTTTCTTTGGAAAACTTTTTTAGCAAAAAATATTAAATTATTTGTAAAACACAGTTACTTAGTATTATATGAAAAATAGTCTGATCTCCGCTAACCTCGTAGTAAAAAAATAACAAAAGTTCTAAAATATATTTGGTGTATCCTCTCAAACAATTTTTTTATTATTCAAATTCACTCTGAGCAAGGCTGGAAGCAACGGGAACCAACTAACGACCACTTAATAGCAAAGAGCTACCAGAGGATGTAGTACCAGCAACTGTACTATAAACTGAAAACATTCCAAATGGAACTGAACCGCCATGGTAACATAAAGTGAGCGGTATCTGCCCTGAACCATCTACCACTATTTAAATAAATAAATAAATAAATACACGACCAGAAGCTTCTTTCGACCCCAGCTTTGCTATTTCTGTTGAAGGAATATTGATTCATTGGGCAAATGCAGTGGCGTATTTAGAACTTTGAAAGGAGGAGTCCAGTTTTTCAAATTGAAATTATGATCTCATAATAGGCACCACAGCAAAGGATCATGAAATTGCCGAAAATCGCACCTGAAAACGCAAAAAAGTTTTTTAAAATGACATTTTGAGGTCTTAAATGGGCTAATTCTCAAGAGTACTTACTGCTGTATGCCGAGAGCGCGCGAAAAAAAGGATAATGCAACTGAGAGACTGCATGGAACTTTCGCTGTGCAATTGTTACCGATTTCCGGTTTGGGTGCTGCGCAACACGGCTCGTTGGTCTAGGGGTATGATTCTCGCTTCGGGTGCGAGAGGTCCCGGGTTCAAATCCCGGACGAGCCCGTCCACTTTATTTTATAAATACACTATTTTGTTTACGATTTAGAGAGTATGTTATATAGGAAATTCTACTTTAATGGGATTGGAATGCGACGTATAACCCCTGTCAATTACAGACGATTAAATCATTGCAGTTGGGAGTCACTTTGTAAAGTCACGGGAAATCGCTTAACGTATTATTGCGACTGCTTTGCATCTTGGGCAGCGAAATCATGATATGTATCAAATTTTGCATCATAGGGTCCAAAACATTCTTAAAATTCTATTCGAGAGTTCTTACAAATTGATTTTTTTTTTATCAGACGGATCAATTTTAGAAAAAGAGATCAAATCATTCAATCATTGCAAAAGAGGGCTCGTCCGGGATTTGAACCCGGGACCTCTCGCACCCAAAGCGAGAATCATACCCCTAGACCAACGAGCCAGACGGCACCCACCGGCAGCCATTTCATATAACATTGACAGGGAATAAATAACCATTCGACAATTAAACTAAAGTTCGTATCCTGGAATATCGCTCGCGGCAACAAACAAGTCGGGTTGCGTGTTTCATTTATCAAATTGTCGCGCCACCACAAATAGTAGCATAAGTTTAATGAACGGCTCGGAAAACTTACTTTCCTGCGCAACGCTCTGGCTTCTCTTCATTAAACGCATAAATCTTTCGCCTTTTACTAAAGATTTCCGTGGAGAGGAGCATTCAATGAGTCTTCACTTATTTTTCTCGCCCGAGTGATCTCGGGTTCCTCTGTCCGAATATGTTGAAGGGATGTTGTTTTCATGGGTTTACCTGTCCGGTTCAGATAATTATGCTTTCTCAGCTTCCATCTCGTATTATTTTAACAGTAGTAAATAAACAGTCGACAACAAGCAAAAGTCAATATCCACCATAATCGCTTGCGGCGATCAAAATTCAAATCGGATATTTTACAATGACTACGTATTTAAATATCCGTTTGACCGGACCAGGTTGGTCTTTGGTCTGTGGGTGTGATTTTCGCTTTGGGTGCGAGGGGTTCACGGAATCATTAAATCAAGAGTGTCCGAGTCAAACGCGTGTTTGATTCTATTTCAAGTCTGCCACAGTGCAATGCAAAATGTTGTTCTCGTTGAAACAATGCGAAATGTTGCATAAAAGGGCTCGTACGGGATTTGAACCCGGGACCTCTCGCACCCAAAGCGAGAATCATACCCCTAGACCAACGAGCCAGACAGCGCTCGACGCAGTCGTTTCCTATAACATTGACAGGGAATAAATAAACACTTGACTATTAAGTGAAAGTCCGTATCCGGGATTATCGCTTGAGGCAAGTTTTGTTATTTTCAATAACTATTTACTTTCACTTCACTTCAACTCGAGTACGAGGTCAGTACGTGCATTGTAACAAAAAATTCAACAAAAACACTGGTGAAAGCGCGGAAAAAATCAAAAATATGATAATCCAAAAGCCTTCACCCCGATTCCGAATTGGTATCTGCACGAGAGGTCGTGGTTCGCCATATGCTTAAGCTGTATTCTCGGCTTTCCTCTCTCGCAGGATGAAAATGATATCCTATCCTTTGACAGTAATTTTACTTGACTGTATTGAAAAATATTCAAAATTCGACTGTTTTGGCGAAATATACGGCGCGTTCCATCAACAGCCCGTAATTGGCATACTCTTCATCTAAATCCTAATAAATTAATTAGCTTTATTTTGTCAAGCATGAGCCACAGATGGGCCGCGTCTAATCGAGGCGAACCATCAGTGGCACATACTTAACAAAGGGTGATCGAACAAAATAATTCTGCGGGGGAATATTGGTGATTCATTTGTCGGTGAACGATACCTTATTACCGATATTTTGTATCGAATCGAAATTCATTTAATAAATTCATAGAAAATCACTTGAGGGATTTCGCCCAGTGCGCAAATGGATCTTGATTTAAGTCAAATTTTGCACCAAGAAGTCCCACATAGAAACTTGTAAATTATTTTGTGAACTTCTTAAAAATGGTGGGAATTTTCGACAAGTTTTTATCGGGCAGAACGTGGTCAACAGAACAGATCAAAAGAATGCAAAATGTTGCCAAAGAGGGCTCGTCCGGGATTTGAACCCGGGACCTCTCGCACCCAAAGCGAGAATCATACCCCTAGACCAACGAGCCAGATGAAACCTCCAGGGTTATAATTTCATATAATATTGACATAGGATAAATCAGCGATTGGTCAGGGTCACGCGGACTAACTACTTATCCTTCTTCTATGCCTTTGTGTGAGGGGATCCGTATACGTTGAATGCAAGGATACAGTAGCAAGATTAACAGTGACTAAATAGATTCAAGAGTAGGGCTCAGCAATTCTATTCGTTGATTCGATTCGAAACACATTTTATTCGAATCAATCATGAATCGTTTATAGGAACTAAAAACTAGAATTTTCATTTTTAACGACAAAATGCTATCAATTTCGGTCAAATTTGACCAAAATCGATAGCATACTGCCGTTAAAATATGAAAATTGTTGCTTCTAGACACTGTAGTGTGAATTGGAAAAACACTACAAACTATCAATTTTTTGATAGACAAGATGAAGACAAGTTGTTAAACTAATAATTGGATATTTGTTATTTACATGAAATTAGTGATTCGATCCGATTCCAAAAATTATTCGAATCAGATTCGAATTCCAAATGAATCGGATTTGCCCAGCCCTATTCAGGAGCCTGGCTTCAAGAGTTTTCGATTCTGACAAAAAGAAGATAACATTTAATACAAAGTGAAATTAATATTTGACAATTAAACAGAAGTTCATATCTGCGTCCATCGCCTGTAGCATTGAAGCTTTGATATTGAGAAAGTAAAGAGTGTATATTTGGAAATCCCTTTCCCCGGTCCTGCAGCTCGTTAGTCTAGGGGTTTGGTTCCCGCTTTGCGTGCGAGATTTCCAGTGTTCAAATCCCATCATCTTTGATGTTTTAGTTTAGATGTCCACAATTAGTAGCCAAATTCTATCGGCGTAGTTGAAAAAATATCCTTTGGGTTAGTTCTCTGGCTTCTCTTCATTAAACGCATAAATCTTTCGTCTTTTACTAAAGATTTCCGTGGGGAGGAGCACTCAATGAGTCTTCACTTATTTTTCTCGCCCGAGTGGTCTCGGGTTTCCAAACTCTAATGAACGGAAGAACAGAAATAATCGCGTTTATTATGTGACACTTAGAATTTTATCCATAGGCACAAAGGTACACATTATCACCGTTTCCTTCATCAGACATTTGAATTCTCGTGACTACGGCTGGGCAACGAATTAATCGTGAATCGTTCATAGGAACAAAAACTTGTTGGGTGAACTGGGGTTTCCATTTTTAACGACGAAATGCAATAGATTTTGTTCAAATTCGTATTATTATATTTCGTTGATAAAATATGAAAATTATTGCTCTCATTGTGAATTGAAAATACACTACAAACTATAAATTTCTTTATTTTCACGATGGGAACAAGTTATAATATTAAAAACGGGATATTTGTTATTTACGAAGTGATCCGATCCGATTCGAAAAAATCATTCGAATCAGGTTCGAATTTCAAATGATTCGGTTTTTCTCATCCCTACTCGGGACGCCTTTTGGTGTTTTGGGCAGTGCAGATAATACGGTATTTAAGTAAGAAAGTTATCAAAAGTAAGGACTATAAAATATACTTATTAGTCCATCGTACGGATGGATGAGGGTCAACAAAACAGTGCAATCTGATGCTGAATCGCTCGTCGGGGATTTGAACCCCTGGAAAGCGAGAATCATATCATCATACCAACGAATAAATACTAGTTAACCAGTGGTGAGAGATCACGTTGTTTTTGTTTTTGAATAAATGAACACTTGTCAATCAAACAAAAGTCCATATCCGCGATTATCGCCTGCGGCTCCCGAGCTTTGATATTTACAATGAGCATATACTCAAACATTTCTCTCATATGACCGGGTGGCTCGTTGGTCTAGGGGTATGATTCTCGCTTTGGGTGCGAGAGGTCCCGGGTTCAAATCCCGGACGAGCCCTCGTTTAGGACTTTTTCGCTAAGAGGTTATATTAGTAAACGACGTAATCAATGATCTTGATTACAATTGGCTTCGACAACATGGGTCATAATAATGTCACATAACATTGTGCAAACGATGTTTAGTTTTTGCCAACGTTTCGAATGTGTACACAAGCGTTCTTCATCACGGCAATGGAATGTTGTGTCATCAATATTAATATATACTAATGAGGGTCGTTCAAAATATGGTAGTAAACAAAGATTTATCTTTATTGTCATACCTTATGGATATTTTTCTTTGGGCGTACAGTTTTCTGGTGTTGAATGTTTTTGCTCATTGAAAAAATTTCATTTTTTCAGGCATGGATCATAGATGAATTGCGTCTTTGCGACGCGATTCATCAGTGACCCATGCTTGACAGCAAAAGTTTAGTTAATAATTTCTGATAGGATGTGCGTTAGGTAGAGATTTTTGGCAAAAAGTTCAGTTGCTATATGGAGTTGCGAAAATTGAATGTTAGTGTTTTATTGGGCCATTTTAAACAAAAATTCTTTTTTACTGAAATTCACTCTGAGCAAGCAGTTCCTAGAGGAAACCAACTAACGGCCACTTAATAGCGAAGAACTACTAAAGATGTTGTACCAGCAACTGCACACTAAACGGAAAACATCCCAAACGGAACTGAACCGCCGTGGTATAAAGTGCTGTGAGTGGTTCTGTACTAGGCGATGGTAGAACCATCTACCACTTCTTTGCTTCCATTTAGTCGTCTCTTACGACAGGCAGAAAATATGTTGAGACTAATAGTGGTGGTAAATAGCAACGCCTTTTTGAATTCAAGATTCGAAGGGTCAAAATCTTAGTGAATGTACTTCGTTATGATTCGGTTTCGAAGAATTTTGCACCAAGAAGTCACACATGGAAACTTGTAAATTATTTTGTGAACTTCTTAGAAAAAGGTGGAAATTCCTCGAACAAGTTTTTATCGCACGTGGTCAACAGAGCAGATTGAAACAATGCGAAATGTCGCCAAAGAGGGCTCGTCCGGGATTTGAACCCGGGACCTCTCGCAACCAAAGCGAGAATCATACCCCTAGACCAACGAGCCAGATATTGATTCTGCGGTATTCATTTCATGTAATGGCACGTGGTCAACAGAACAGATTGATACAATGCTAAATGTTGCCAAAGAGGGCTCGTTCTAGCCTATAAGGTTACCATTTCATATAATATTGACAGAGAATAAATCAGCGGGGGGGGGGGGGGGGGGGGGGGGGGGGGGGTCAGGGTAGCGTGGACTAACTACTTCTCCTTCTTCTATGCCTTTGTGTGAGCGAGTCCGTATACGTTGAATGCAAGGAGACAGTAGCAAGATTAACAGTGACTAAATAGATTCAAGAGTAGGGATCAGCAATCGATTCGGTGATTCGAATCGATTCGAAACACAACTTATTCGAATCAATCATGAATCGTTCATAGGAACAAAAACTTGCTAAAAACTAGAATTTTCATTTTTAACGACAAAATGCTATCAATTTCGGTCAAATTTGACCAAAATTGATAGCATACTGCCTTTAAAATATGAAAATTGTTGCTCTTATACGCTGTAGTGTGAATTGAAAAAACACTGCAAGCTATCAATTTTATGATAGACAAGATGAAGACAAGTTGTTAAACTAAAAATGGGATAGTTGTTATTTACATGGAATCAGTGATTCGATGCGATTCGAAAAAAAATATTCGAATCAGATTCGAATTCCAGATGATTCGCCTTGTTTCAAGAGTTTTCGATTTCGACAAAAAGAAGATTACATGTAATAGAAAGTGAAATTCATATTTGACAATTAAACAGAAGTTTATACCTGCGGCCATCGCCTGTGGTATTGAAGCTTTGATATTGAGAAAGTAAAGAGTGTATATTTGGAAATCTCTTTCCCGGCCATGTGACTCGTTAGTCTATGGATGTGATTCTCGCTTGGGCATGCGAGATTTCCCGGATTCAAATCCCGGACGATCCCTGCTTTCAATTTTTTAGTTGATATATCAACATAATAAATCTGCCTAACAATGTCCAATCCACGCGATCGTGATTGTAACTTGGTTTGACGGTATCGGGTGTAATGATGTTTCAATATTCGCGGCATCTTTACTTGCCGATATTGAAAAAAACTTTGAAAACGACATTTTCAGCTTAATTACCAGGCGGTTTGAAAGAGAATACTTTTATGGTCCATGGGTATGATTCACGCTTAAGGTGCGAGTTGTCCACGAATATTTAAATCAAAGTACTGAAATTAAACGCGTGTTTGATTTATTCAATTATTGCGCCACCACAAATAGTAGCCTAATTCTATCGGTGTGATTGAAAATAATTTCTGGCTGCCTAACACTCTGGCTTCTCTTCATTATACGCATAAATCTTTCGCCTTTTACTAAAGATTTCCGTGGGGAGGAGCATTCAATGAGTCTTCACTTATTTTTCTCGCCCGAGTGATCTCGGGTTTCCTAACTCTAACGAACAGAAGTTATCGCATCTGGAAGTGGTAACCGTAGATCCAACGAAAACAACAGGGTCTCTTTCCACGAAATTACAATAATATTTGTAAGTTTTCGTTTGGTTAAAGTCTAAATTCTTCAAGCAGAAACAATATATAACTTATAAAAGGTAACATTCGAGCACATAAGGAAAGACTCGCGGTTTATTATGCGACACTTAGAATTTTATCCATAGACACAAAGGTACACATTATCACCGTTTCCTTCATCAGACATTTGAATTCTCGTGACTACGGCTGGGCAACGAATTAATCGTGAATCGTTCATAGAAACAAAAACTTGTTGGGTGAACTGGGGTTTCCATTTTTAACGACGAAATGCAATAGATTTTGGTCAAATTTGTATTATTATATTTCGTTGATAAAATATGAAAATTATTGCTCTCATTGTGAATTGAAAATACACTACAAACTATAAATTTCTTTATTTTCACGATGGGAACAAGTTATAATATTAAAAACGGGATATTTGTTTTTTACGAAGTGATCCCATACGATTCGAAAAAATCATTCGAATCAGGTTCGAATTTCAAATGATTCGGTTTTCCTCATCCCTACTCGGGACGCCTTTTGGTGTTTTGGGCAGTGCAGATAATACGGTATTTAAGTAAGAAAGTTATTAAAAGAAAGGACTATAAAATATACTTATTAGTCCATCGTACGGATGGATGAGGATCAACAATACAGTGCATTTTAATGCTGAATGACTCGTCGGGGATTTGAACCCGGGGGGAGCGAGAATCATATCCTTAGACCAACGGATAAATACCAGTTGGCCATTGGTAGGAGATCACGTTGTTTTTGTATTTGAATAAATAAACACTTGTCAATCAAACAAAAGTCCATACCGAGATTATCGCCTGCGGCTTCCGAGCTTTGATATTCACAATGACAATATACTCAAACATTTCTCTTGACTCACCGGGTGGCTCGTTGGTCTAGGGGTCAGCCAAATTGACAGGTTGACAGGTGCGAGAGGTCCCGGGTTCAAATCCCGGACGAGCCCTTTTCCGTTCTTTTAACTACGAAGTTAAAATAATAAACGACGTGATCACGGATCTTGATTACGATTCGGTTTCGACAACATGGGCCATAATAATGTCACATAACATTGTGCAAACGATGTTTTATTTTTGCCAACGTTTCGAATGTCTAATCAGACGTTCTTCATCACGACAATGGAAAGTTAAGTCATCAATATTAATATATACGAATGAGGGTCGTTCAAAATATGGTTGTGAACAAATAATTATCACAATTGTCATTCTTTATGGATATTTTTCTTTGGGCTTACAATTTTTGAGTGTTGAATGTTTTTGCTCATTAAATTTTTTTATTTTGTCAAGTATGGGCCACTGATGAATCGCGTCTTTGCGATGCGATACATCAGTGACCCATGCTTGACAGAAAACAGTTAAGTTTAAAATTTCACCAATTTTGCACCAAGAAGTCCCACATAAAAATTTGTAAATTATTTTGTGGACTTCTTAAAGAAGGTGCGAATTTTCGACGAGTTTCTATCGGACGGAACGGAGTTAACAGGACAGATCGAAAACATTGCAAAATGTTGCCAAAGTGGGCTCGTCCGGGATTTGAACCCGGTACCTCTCGCACCCTAAGAGATAATCACACCCCTAGACCAACGAGCCAGGTACACCCCATGGGTAGCCTTTTCTCATAATATTGGCAGGGAATAAATCGGCGATTGGTCAGGGTAGCGTGGACTAACTACTTATCCTTCTTCTATGCCTTCGTGTGAGCGGACCCATACACGTTGAATGCAAAGATACAGTAGCAAGATTAACAGTGACTAAATAGATTCAATAGTTGGGCTGAGCAATTCGATTCGGTTATTCGAATCGATTCGAAACACAATTTATTGGAATCAATCATGAATCGTTCATAGGAACAAAAACTTGCTAAAAAACTAGAATTTTCATTTTTAACGATAATAGGCTATCAATTTTGGTCAAATTTTACCAAAATTGATAGCATGCTGCCGTTAAAATATGAAAATTGTTGCTATTAGACACTGTAGTGTGAATTGAAAAAACTCTACAAACTATCAATTTTTTGATAGACAAGATGAAGACAAGTTGTTAAAGTAAATATGGGATATTTGTTATCTACACGGAAATGATGATTCAATCCGATTAAAAAAATTATTCGAATCAGATTCGAATTCCAAATGATTCGATTTTTTCTCAGCCCTACCCGTGACGCATTTGGAGTTTTGGCCAGTGCAGCTAATACGGTAATTAAGTAAAAATTTTGATTAAAATTGAGACTATAAAATATACTTATTAGTCCATCGGACGGATGGATGGGGGTCATCAAAACAGCGCAATCTAATGCTGAATGACTCGCCAGGGAAAGCGAGAATCATATCCCCAGACCAACGATAAATACCAGTTGGCCAGTGGTAAGAGATCACGCTGTTTTTGTTTTTGAATAAATAAACACTTGTCCATTAAACAAAAGTCCATATCCGCGATTATCGCCTGGTGCTCCCGAGCTTTGACATTTATAATGAACATATATATTCAATCATTTCTGTCAAAGTCTGAGGTGGCTCGTTGGTCTAGGGCTATGATTCTCACTTTGGGTGCGAGAGGTCCCCGGTTCAAATCCCAGACAACCCCTCCTTCGATCTTTTATCTAAGAGTTGAATGTTTTTGCTCAATAAAAAAAATTATTTTGCCAAGCGTGGATCACAGATGAATCTTTGCGACGCGATACGTCAGTGACCCAGACTTGACAGAAAATAATTAAGTTCGAAATTTCACCAATTTTGCACCAAGAAGTTTACAAAAAAACTTGTAAATTATTTTGTGAACTTCTTAAAGAAGGCGGAGATTTTCGGAAAGTTTATATCGAACGCAGCGCGTTCAACAGAACAGATTGAAACAATAAAATATGTTGCCAAAGAGGGGTCGTCAGGAATTTGAACCCGGGACCTCTCGCACCCTAAGCGAGAATCATACCCCTAGACCAACGAGCCAGATACGGAACCGGGGGTAGCCTTTTCATTTAATATTGAAAGGAAATAAATCTGCGATTGGTCAGGGTAACGTGAACAAACTACTTATCCTTGTTCTATTTATTTTGTGTGAGCAAATCCGTCGTAAACGTTTAATGCAAGGATACAGTAGCAAGGTTAACAGTGACTAGATAGACAAATTCGAGAGAGAATTGTTGCTCTCAGTGTGAATTGAAAATCCACTGCAAACTATAAATTTCTTTATTTTCACGATGGGGACAAGTTATATTATTAAAAATGGGAGATTTGTTATTTACAAAGGACTAGTGATTCGATTTGATTCGAAAAAATTATTCGAATCTGATTCGAATTCCAAATGATTCGGCTTTGCCCAGCCCTACTTGTGACGCCTTTTAGAGTTTCGGGCAATGCAGCTAATACGGTATTTAAGTAAAAAAAAATATTGAAAGTGAAGACTATAAATTATACTTATTAGTCCATCGGATGAATGGATGAGGGTCAACAAAACAGTGGAATCTAATTCTGAATGACTCGTCGGGGATTTGAACCCCTAGATAGCGAGAATCATATCCTATCGTATCCTCATACCAACGGATAAAAACCAGTTGACCAGTGGTGAGAGATCACCTTGTTTTTGTATTTGAATAAGTAAACAATTGTCAATCAAACAAAAAAATGGCAGTGAACAAATATTTATCTTTATTGTCATTCTTTATGGATATTTTCCTTTGGGCTTACAATTTTTGAGTGTTGAATGTTTTTGCTCAATAAAGGTCCATTTTGTCAAGCATGGGTCCGAGATGAATCGCGATACACCAGTAACCCAAGCTTGACAGAAAATAGTTAAGTTTAAAATTTCACCAATTTTGCACCAAGAAGTCCCACGAAAAACTTGCTAAAGAGGGCTCGTCCGAGATTTGAACCTGGGACCTCTCGCACTCAAAGCGAGAATGATACCCCTAGACCAACGAGCCAGACAACACCATAGAGCAGCCATTCCATATAACATTGTCAGGGAATAAATATACACTTGACAATGTTATATGAAATGGCTGCTCTATAGGACTATTTTAATATTTTTGCTTAAAATTCGCAAAGAGAGCTCGTCCGGGATTTGCTCGTAAAGATTTCCCTTTAAGGACCGAGTAGCTCGTTGGGCTAGGGGTATGATTCCCGCTTAGGGTGCGAGAGCTCCCGGACGAGCCCTCTTTGACAACATTTTGCATCGTTTCGATCTGTTCTGTTAACCCCGTTCCGTCCGATAGAAACTCGTCGAAAATTCTCACCTTTTTTAAGAAGTCCACAAAATGATTTACAAATTTTTATGTTGGAGTTCTTTGTGCAAAATTTGACTTAGATCATGATCTAGTTGCGCACTGGGCAGAATAGGGCGAAATCCCTCAAGTGATTTTCCGTGAATTTATTAAACGAGTTTCGATTCGTTACAAAATATCGGTAATAAGGTATCGATCACGGACAAGCGAAAAACCAATATTCTCCCACAGAATTAATTAGTTCGATCACCTTTTCTCAAGTATGTGCCACTTATGAATCGCGTCGATTAGACGCGGTCCATCTGTGGCTCATGCTTGACAAAATATAATTAATTTTTGATTAGGTATAGATAAAGAGTAAATAAAAATCTCAATTAAAAAAAGTATAATGAGTGATTGATACCATGATTATTCATAAATGAATTAAATTACACAAAACGATATAATTGTTTTGGTAGAAGCATAGGTAGGCAGCATAGACGAATTTCCTTTTATTTTCCGTCAGTAAGTGGCCGCTATTACAGGGCCTTGGGCAGGATGATCCGCTGTAATATGCACAACTGTTATGGTACAGAACGAATAATTTGTTTTACAAACGTTTCGTTGTTCTATGCTGCCTACCTATGCTTCTACCAAAACAATTATATCGTTTTGTGTATTTGATTCATTTATGAATAATCCTGGTATCAATCGTTCTTTATACTTTTGTTTAAATTGCCAATTTTATTTACTCTTTATCTACATCCTAATCAAAAATTAATTTTATTTTGTCAAGCATGAGCCACAGATGGACCGCGTCTAATCGCTGCGATCCATCAGTGGCACATACTAAATAAAAGGTGATCGAACAAAATAATTCTAGTAATAATAATAATAATTAAGTAATAATAATAGTAATTACGCACAGTGCGCAGCAAGATCATGATCTAAGTCAAATTTTGCACCAAGAAGTCCCACATAGAAACTTGTAAATAATTTTGTGAACTTCTTAAAAAGGTGGGAATTTTCGACAAGTTTCTATCGGACAGAGCGTGGTCAACAGAACAGATTGAAACAATGCAAAATGTCGGCAAATAGGGCTCGTCTGGGAATTGAACCCGGGACCTCTCGCACCCGAAGCGAGAATCATACCCCTAGACCAACGAGCCAGATATAGCCCCTAGGGCAGCCTTTTCTTATAATATTAACAGGGAATAAATCAGCGATTGGTCAGGGTAACGTGGACTAACTACTTATCCTTCTTCTATGCCTTTGTCTGACCGAATCCGTTTACACGTTGAATGCAGGGATACACTAGCAAGACTAACAGTGACTAAATAGATTCAAGAGTAGGGATGAGCAATTCGGAACGTGGTCAACAGAACAGATCGAAACAATGCAAAATGTTTCCAGAGAGGGCTTGTCCGGGATTTGAACCCTGGACCTCTCGCACCCTAAGCGAGAATCATACCCCTAGACCAACGAGCCAGATGTAGCCTTCTAGGTTAACATTTCAAATAATATTAACAGGGAATAAATCAGCGATTGGTCAGGGTAACGTGGACAAACTACTTATCCTTCTTCTGTGCCTTTGTGTGAGCGGATCCGTTTACATTGAATGCAAGGATACAGTAGCAAGATTAACAGTGACTAAATAGATTCAAGAGTAGAGTTGAGCAATTCGATTCGATTCGAAACACAATTTATTCGAATCAATCATGAATCGTTTGAATCGTTCATAGGACCAAAAACTTGCTAAAAAACTAGAATTTTCATTTTTAACTGTCGTTAAAATATGAAAATTGTTGTTCCTAGACACGGTAGTGTGAAATGAAAAAACACTACAAGCTATCAATTTTATGATAGCCAAGATGAAGACAAGTTGTTAAACTAAAAATGTGAGATTTGTTTTTTGCATGGAATTAGTGATTCGATCCGATTCGGAAAAATTATTCGAATCAGATTCGAATTACAAATGCATCGGATTTGCCCAGCCCCACCCGTGACGCCTTTTGGTGTTTTGGGCAGTGCAGATAATACGGTATTTAAGTAAGAAAGTTATTAAAAGTAAAGACTATAAAATATACTTATTAGTCCATCGTACGGATGGATGAGGGTCAACAAAACAGTGCAATCTGATGCTGAATCGCTCGTCGGGGATTTGAACCCTTGGAAAGCGAGAATCATATCATCATACCAACGAATAAATACTAGTTAACCAGTGGTGAGAGATCACGTTGTTTTTGTTTTTGAATAAATAAACACTTGTCAATTAAACAAAAGTCCATATCCGCGATTATCGCCTGCGGCTTCCGAGCTTTGATATTTACAATGAGAATATATTCAAACATTTCTCCCTCATGCACTGAGTGGCTCGTTGGTCTAGGGGTACGATTTTCGCTTTGGGTGCGAGAGGTCCCGGGTTCAAATCCCGAGCCCTGTTTCGATCTTTTATCATCTAAGAGGTTAAAATAGTAAACGACGTGATCAACTGATCTTGATTACAATTTGGTTTCTGCAACAATAATGTCACATAACATTGTGCAAACGATATTTTATTTTTTCCAACGTTTCGAATGTCTATACAAGCGTTCTTCATCACGGCAATGGAAAGTTAAGTCATCAATATTAATATATACTGATGAGGGTCGTTCAAAATATGGTAGTGAACTAATATTTATCTTTATTGTCATGCTTTATGGATATTTTTCTTTGGGCTTACAATTTCTGAGTGTTGAATGTTTTTGCTCATTAAAATTTTTTTATTTTGTCAAGCATGGGCCACTGATGAATCGCGTCCTTGCGATGCGATACATCAGTGACCCATGCTTGACAGAAAATAGTTAAGTTTAAAATTTCACCAATTTTGCACCAAGAAGTCCCACATAAAAATTTGTAAATTATTTTGTGGACTTCTTAAAAAAGGTGAGAATTTTCGACGAGTTTCTATCGGACGGAACGGGGTTAACAGGACAGATCGAAACAATGCAAAATGTTGCTAAAGAGGGCTCGTCCGTGATTTGAACCCGGGACCTCTCGCACCCTAAGCGAGAATCATACCCCTAGACCAACGAGCCAGATACAACCTCCGGGGTACCCATTTCATATAATATCGACCGGGAATAAATCTGCGTTTTGTCAGGGTAACGTGGACCAACTACTTATCCTTCTTCTATGCCTTTGTGTGAGCGAACCCATATACGTTAAATGCAAAGATTCAGTAGCAAGATTAACAGTGACTAAATAGATTCAATAATAGGGATGAGCAATTCGATTCGGTGATTCGAATCGATTCGACACACAATTTATTGGAATCGTTCATGAATCGTTCATAGGAACAAAAACTTGCTAAAAATCTAGAATTTTCATTTTTAACGGCAGTATGCTATCAATTTTGGTCAAATTTGACCAAAAATGATAGCATACTGTCGTTAAAATATGAAAATTGTTGCTCCTAGACACTGCAGTGTGAATTGAAAAAAAGCTACAAACTATCAATTTTTTGATAGACAAGATGAAGTTGTTTAACTAAAGATTGGGTATTCGTTATTTACATGGAATTAGTGATTCGATCCGATTTGAAAAAATATTCAAATCAGATTCGAATTCCAAATGGTTCGGTTTTGCCCAGCCCTATTCAAGAGTCTTGTTTCAAGATTTTTCGATTTCGACAAAAAGATGATTACATTTAACAGAAAGTGAAATTAATATTTGACAATTAAACAGAAGTTCATATCTGCGTCCATCGCCTGTGGCATTGAAGCTGAGAAAGCTGAGAAAGTAAAGAGTGTATATTTGGAAATCCCTTTCCCCGGTCGTGTGGGTGTGATTCTCGCCTTGTGTGCGAGATTTCCCGGGTCCAAACCCGGACGGGATCGTTTTCGATTTTTTAGTTGAGATATCGACATAAAAAGTCCGCCTAACAATGTCCAATCGACGCGATTTTGATTACAACTTGGTTTGACAGTATCGGATGCAATGACGTTTTGGTTTTCACGGGATCTTTACTTGCCGATGTTGAAATAAAACTTTAAAAACGATATTTTCAGCCAAATTGACAGGTGGTTTGAAAGAGAATGCTTTCGTGGTCTATGGATATTATTCACGCTTTAGGTGCGAGTGATCAACGAATATTTAGATCAGAGTACCGAAATTTAATGTGTGTTTGATTTATTAAATTATCGCGCCACCACAAATAGTAGCCAAATTCTATCGGAGTACTTGAAAAAAATTTCGTTTCTTGGTTAAAACTCTGGCTTCTCTTCATTATACGCATAAATCTTTCGCCTTTTACTAAAGATTTCCGTGGAGAGGAGCATTCAATGAGTCTTCGCTTATTTTTCTCGCCCGAGTGATCTCGGGTTTCCTAACTCTAACGAAAAGAAGTTATCGCATCTGGAAGTGGTAACCGTAGATCAAACGAAAACAACAGGGTCTCTTTCCACGAAATTACAATAATATTTGTAAGTTTTCGTTTGGTTAAAGTCTAAATTCTTTAAGCAGAAACAATATATAACTTATAAAGGTAACATCCGAGCACATAAGGAAGGACTCGCGGTTTATTATGCGACACTTAGAATTTTATCCATAGACACAAAGGTACACATTATCACCGTTTCCTTCATCAGACATTTGAAATCTCGTGACTACGGCTGGGCAACGAATTAATCGTGAATCGTTCATAGGAACAAAAACTTGTTGGGTGAACTGGGGTTTCCATTTTTAACGACGAAATGCAATAGATTTTGGTCAAATTTGTATTATTATATTTCGTTGATAAAATATGAAAATTATTGCTCTCATTGTGAATTGAAAATACACTACAAACTATAAATTTCTTTATTTTCACGATGGGAACAAGTTATAATATTAAAAACGGGATATTTGTTATTTACGAAGTGATCCGATCCGATTCGAAAAAATCATTCGAATCAGGTTCGAATTTCAAATGATTCGGTTTTTCTCATCCCTACTCGGGACGCCTTTTGGTGTTTTGGGCAGTGCAGATAATACGGTATTTAAGTAAGAAAGTTATCAAAAGTAGGGACTATAAAATATACTTCTTAGTCCATCGTACGGATGGATGAGGGTCAAAAAAACAGTGCAATCTGATGCTGAATGACTTGCCGGGAATTTGAACTGGGGAAAGCGAGAATCATATCCTTAGACCAATGAATAAATACCAGTTGACCAGTGGTAAGAGATCACGTTGTTTTTGTTTTTGAATAAATAAACACTTGTCAATCAAGCAAAAGTCCATATCCGCAATTATCGCCTGCGGCTTCCGAGCTTTGATATTTACAATGAGCATATACTCAAACATTTCTCTCGTAAGACCGGGTGGCTCGTTGGTCTGGGGGTATGATTCTCGCTTTGGGTGCGAGAGGTCCCGGGTTCAAATCCCGGACGAGCCCTCGTTTAGGACTTTTTCGCTAAGAGGTTATATTAGTAAACGACGTAATCACTGATCTTAATTACAATTGGCTTCGACAACATGGGTCGTAATAATGTCACATAACATTGTGCAAACGATGTTTAGTTTTTGCCAACGTTTCGAATGTCTATACAGGCGTTCTTCACCACGACAATGGAAAGTTAAGTCATCAATATTAATATATACTGATGAGGGTCATTTGAAATATGGCAGTGAACAAATAATTATCTTTATTGTCATTCTTTATGGATATTTTCCTTTAGGCTTTCAATTTTTGAGTGTTGAATGTTTTTGCTCAATAAAAATTTTTTATTTTGTCAAGAATGGGCCACTGATGAATCGCGATACATCAGTGACCCATGCTTGACAAAAAATAGTTAAGTTTTAAATTTCACCAATTCTGCACCAAGGAGTCCCACGAAAAAACTTGCTAAAGAGGGCTCGTCCGGGATTTGAACCCGGGACCTCTCGCACCCAAAGCGAGAATCATACCCCTAGACCAACGAGCCAGAGAATCCTACGGGGCAGCCATTTCATATAACATTGCCAGGGAATAAACAAACACTCGGCAAATAAATAAAAGTTCGTATCCTGGATAGCGCTTTCGTCAAATTTCGATATTTTCAATTACTATATTTGATTTTCACTCGAGTACGAGTTCAGTACGTGCACTGTAACAAAAATGCAACAAAATCACTGGCCTTTAACAGTAATTTTACTTGGGGGTATTAAAAAAAATTCAAAAATCGACTGCTTTGGCCAAATATGAGGTGTTGATGGAACGCACCGCGGAGGTGCGGTCCATCAAAAGCCCATAATTGGCATAAATCTAATCAACATGGCCTTTTTTAACTTCGGAAATACGCAATTAATCCAAATGACCAGTAAATTTATACTGTGCTTTTGTTACAGTGAGTCTTCGCTTTCTTTACTTCCATTAACAGCGAACCATGAATATTCGCCTCGGATAAATACTTTGTATAAATTGCTTACTCCCGTGAACCGGTGCGATAAATCAAGGATTTTGTGAAAGCTTGCGATGCGATAAAATTGCGATGAAATGTTGTTTTGGTAGAAGCATAGGTAGGCAGCATAGACGCACGAAACGTTTGTAAAACAAATTATTCGTTCTGATTTTTAGATTTTTTATCGGACAGAATGTGATGAACAGAACAGATTGAAACAATGCAAAATGTCGCCAAAGAGGGCTCGTCCGGGATTTGAACCCGGGACCTCTCGCACCCTAAGCGAGAATCATACCCCTAGACCAACGAGCCAGATATGGCTTGCAGGGCAGCCATTCCATATATTATTGACAGGGAATAAATCCGCGTTTTGTCAGGGCAACGTGGACTAACTACTTATCCTTCTTCTATGCCTTTGTGTGAGAGAATCCGTATATGTTGAATGCAAGGATACGGTAGCAAGATTAACAGTGACTAAATAGATTCAATAGTTGGGCTGAGCAATTCGATTCGGTGATTCGAATCGATTCGAAACACAATTTATTCGAATCAATCATGAATCGTTCATGGGAACAAAAACATATCCCTAGAGTAGAACGAATAAATACTAGTTAACCAGGGGTGAGAGATCACGTTGTTTTTGTATTCGAATTAGTAAACACTTGTCAATTAAACGAAAGTCCATATCCGCGATTATCGCCTTTGGCTCCCGAGCTTTGATATTTACAATGAGAATATATTCATTCATTTCTGTCGAAGTCTCACGTGGCTTGTTGGTCTATGATTCTCACTTTGGGTGCGAGAGGTCCTGGGTTCAAATCCCGGCCTGGCCCTCTTTCGTTCTTTCTGCTAGGAGGTTAAAATAGTAAACGACGTGATCACTGATCTTGATTACAATTGGCTTCGACAACATGGGGCATAACATTGTGCAAACGACGTTTTATTTTTTTTTGCCAACGTTTCGAATGTCTACACAGGCGTTCTTCATCACGACAATGGAAAGTTTAGTCATCAATATTACTATATACTGATGAGGGTTGTTCAAAATATGGCAGTAAACAAAGATTTATCTTTATTGTCATCCTTGATGGATATTTTTCTTTGGGGTTACAATTTTTGAGTATTAAATGTTTTTGCTCAATAAAATATTTTATTTAGTCAAGCATGGATCGCAGATGAATCTTGGCGACGCGATACATCAGTGACCCAGGCTTGACAGAAAATATTTAAGTTTATAATTTCACCAATTTTGCACCAACAAATCCCACATGAAAACTTGTAAATTATTTTGTGAACTTCTTAAAAAGGCGGAAATTTTCAGAAAGTTTCTATCGAACAGAGCGTGTTCAACAGAACAGATTGAAACAATAAAATATGTTGCCAAAGAGGGCTCGTCAGGAATTTGAACCCGGGACCGCACTCAAAGCGAGAATCATACCCATGGACCAATGAGCCAGATAAGGCTTCTACGGTAGCCATTTCATATAACGGAACGTGGTCAACAGAACAGATTGAAACAGTGCAAAACTTTGCCAAAGAGGGCTCATCCGGGATTTGAAACCGGGGCCTCTCTCACCCTAAGCGAGAATCATACCCCTAGACCAACGAGCCAGATATGTCCTCACGGGTAGGCTTTTCATATAATATTGACAGGGAGGGAATCAGCGATCGGTCAGGGTAACGTGAACGAACTACTTATCCCTGTTCTATGTATTTTGTGTGAGCAAATCCGTCGTTAACGTTTAATGCAAGGATACAGTAGCAAGGTTAACAGTGACTAGATAGACAAATTCAAGAGAAAATTGTTGCTCTCAGTTGGAATTGAAAATCCACTACAAACTATAAAATTCTTCATTTCCACGAAGAGGACAAGTTTAATTATTAAAAATGGGAGATTTGTTATTTACAAAGAATTAGTGTTCCGATCCAATTCGAAAAAATTATTCGAATCAGGTACGAATTCCAAATGATTCGGTTTTGCCCAGCCCTTCTCGTGACGCATTTTGGAGTTTCGGGCAGTGCAGCTAATACGGTGTTTAAGTAAGAAAGTTATCAAAAGTAAGGACTATAAAATATACTTATTAGTCCATCGTACGGATGGATGAGGGTCAACAAAACAGTGCAATCTGATGCTGAATCGCTCGTCGTGGATTTGAACCCCTGGAAAGCGAGAATCATATCCTCATACCAACGAATAAATACTAGTTAACCAGTGGTGAGAGATCACGTTGTTTTTGTTTTTGAATAAATGAACACTTGTCAATCAAACAAAAGTCCATATTCGCGACTATCGCCTGCGGCTCCCGAGCTTTGTTATTTACAAAGAACATACGCTTTAACATTCCTCGCGAAGAACCGGGTGGCTCGTTGGTCTAGGGGTATGATTCTCGCTTTGGGTGCGAGAGGTCCCGGGTTCAAATCCCGGACGAGCCCTTTTTCGAGCTTTTAGCTAAGAGGTTAAAATAGTAAACGGCGTGATCACTGATCGATCTTGAATACAATTTGGCTTCGACAACATGGGCCATAATAATGTCACATAACATTGCGCAAACGATGTTTTATTTTTGCCAACGTTTCGAATGTCTATACAAGCGTTCTTCATCACTGCAATGGAAAGTTAAGTCATCAATATTAATATATACTGTTGAGAGTCGTTTAAAATGTGGCAGTGAAAAAATATTTATCTTTATTTTGTTAAGCATGGGCCACTGATGAATCGCGTCTTTGCGATGCGATACATCAGTAACCCAAGCTTGACAGAAAATTTCACCAATTTTGCACCAAGAAGTCCCACATAAAAATTTGTAAATTATTTTGTGGATTTCTTAAAAAAGGTGAAAATTTTCGACAAGTTTCTATCGGGCGGAACGGGGAACAGATCGAAACAATACAAAATGTTGCCAACAAGGGCTTGTCCGGGATTTGAACCCGGGACCTCTCGCACCCTAAGCGAGAATCATACCCCTAGACCAACGAGCCAGATAAGACCTCCGGGTAGCCATTTCATATAATATCGAACGGGAATAAATCTGCGTTTTGTCAGGTTAACGTAGACTAACTACTTATCCTTCTTCTATGCCTTTGTGTGAGCGAACCCATATACGTTGAATGCAAGGATACAGTAGCAAGATTAACAGTGACTTGATAGATTCAAGAGTAGGGATGAGAAATTCGATTCGGTGATTCGAAACACAATTTATTCGAATCAATCATGAATGCTTTATAGGAACTAAAAACTAGAATTTTCATTTTTAACGACAAAATGATATCAATTTTGGTCAAATTTGATCAAAAATGATAGCATACTGCCGTTAAAATATGAAAATTGTTGCTCCTAGACACGGTAGTGTGAATTGAAAAAACACTACAAGCTATCAATTTTATGATAGACAAGATGAAGACAAGTTGTTGAACTAAAAATGTGAGATTTGTTTTTTGCATGGAATTAGTGATTCGATGCGATTCGAAAAAAATTATTCGATTTCCTTGGCTCAAATCCCGGACGAGCCCCGTTTACGATTTTTTAGTTGAGATATCAACATAATAAATCTGCCTAACAATGTTCAATCGACGCGACCTTGATTACAGCTTTGTTTGACAGTATCGGATGTAATGACGTTTTTGGTTTTCACGGGATCTCGACTTGCCGGTGTTGAAATGAAACTTCAAAAAAACGATATTTTTCAGCCAAATTGACAGGTGGTTTTGAAAGAGAATACTTTCATGGTGTATGGGTATGATTCACACTTTAGGTGCGAGTGGTCGACGAATATTTAAATCAGAGTTACGAAATTAAACGCTTATTTGATTTATAAAAATTATCGCGCCACCACAAATAGTAGCCAAATTCTATCGGCCCAGTTGAAAAAAATTATTTCGTTTGGGTTAATACTCTGGCTTCTCTTTCATTATACGCATAAATCTTTCGCCTTTTACTAAAGATTTCCGTGGAGAGGAGCATTCAATGAGTCTTCACTTATTTTTCTCGCCCGAGTGATCTCTCCAATTTTTCCAAACTCTAATGAACAGAAATGATCCCGTCTGGAAGTGGTAACCGTAGTCCTAACGAAAACAACAGGGTCTCTTTACGCGAACTTACAAGAATATTTGTAAGTTTTGTTGGTTAAAGCCTAATTTCGTTAGACAAAACAATATATAACTTATAAAAGGTAACAACCAAGCACATAAGGAAGGACTCGCGGTTTATTATACGACACTTAGAATTTTATCCATAGACACAAAGGTTCACATTATCACCGTTTCCTTCATAAGACATTTGAATTCTCGTGACTAGGGCTGGGCAATTCGATTTGGTGAATCGAAGCACGATTAATTCGAATCAATCGTGAATCGTTCATAGGAACAAAAACTTGTTGGGTGAACTAGGGTTTTCATTTTTAACGACGAAATGCAATAGATTTTGGTCAAATTTATATTATTATATTTCGTTGACAAAATATGAAAATTATTGCTCTCATTGTGAATTGAAAATACACTACAGACTGTTGTTTTTGTTTTTGAATAAATAAACACTTGTCAATCAAACAAAAGTCCATACCGAGATTATCGCCTGCGGCTTCCAAGCTTTGATATTTACAAAGAACATATACTGAAACATTCCGACGAAGGGACGGGGTGGCTCGTTGGTCTAGGGGTATGATTCTCGCTTTGGGTGCGAGAGGTCCCGGGTTCAAATCCCGGACGAGCCCTCTTTACGAACTTTTAGCTAAGAGGTTAAAATAGTAAACGTTGTTTCGTTTTTGCCAACGTTTCGAATGTCTATACAGGCGTTCTTCACCACGACAATGGAAAGTTAAGTCATCAATATTAAGATATACTGATGAGGGTCATTTGAAATATGGCAGTGAACAAATAATTATCTTTATTGTCATTCTTTATGGATATTTTCCTTTAGGCTTTCAATTTTTGAGTGTTGAATGTTTTTGCTCAATAAAAATTTTTTATTTTGTCAAGAATGGGCCACTGATGAATCGCGATACATCAGTGACCCATGCTTGACAAAAAATAGTTAAGTTTTAAATTTCACCAATTCTGCACCAAGGAGTCCCACGAAAAAACTTGCTAAAGAGGGCTCGTCCGGGATTTGAACCCGGGACCTCTCGCACCCAAAGCGAGAATCATACCCCTAGACCAACGAGCCAGAGAATCCTACGGGGCAGCCATTTCATATAACATTGCCAGGGAATAAACAAACACTCGGCAAATAAATAAAAGTTCGTATCCTGGATAGCGCTTTCGTCAAATTTCGATATTTTCAATTACTATATTTGATTTTCACTCGAGTACGAGTTCAGTACGTGCACTGTAACAAAAATGCAACAAAATCACTGGCCTTTAACAGTAATTTTACTTGGGGGTATTAAAAAAAATTCAAAAATCGACTGCTTTGGCCAAATATGAGGTGTTGATGGAACGCACCGCGGAGGTGCGGTCCATCAAAAGCCCATAATTGGCATAAATCTAATCAACATGGCCTTTTTTAACTTCGGAAATACGCAATTAATCCAAATGACCAGTAAATTTATACTGTGCTTTTGTTACAGTGAGTCTTCGCTTTCTTTACTTCCATTAACAGCGAACCATGAATATTCGCCTCGGATAAATACTTTGTATAAATTGCTTACTCCCGTGAACCGGTGCGATAAATCAAGGATTTTGTGAAAGCTTGCGATGCGATAAAATTGCGATGAAATGTTGTTTTGGTAGAAGCATAGGTAGGCAGCATAGACGCACGAAACGTTTGTAAAACAAATTATTCGTTCTGATTTTTAGATTTTTTATCGGACAGAATGTGATGAACAGAACAGATTGAAACAATGCAAAATGTCGCCAAAGAGGGCTCGTCCGGGATTTGAACCCGGGACCTCTCGCACCCTAAGCGAGAATCATACCCCTAGACCAACGAGCCAGATAAGACCTCCGGGTAGCCATTTCATATAATATCGAACGGGAATAAATCTGCGTTTTGTCAGGTTAACGTAGACTAACTACTTATCCTTCTTCTATGCCTTTGTGTGAGCGAACCCATATACGTTGAATGCAAGGATACAGTAGCAAGATTAACAGTGACTTGATAGATTCAAGAGTAGGGATGAGAAATTCGATTCGGTGATTCGAAACACAATTTATTCGAATCAATCATGAATGCTTTATAGGAACTAAAAACTAGAATTTTCATTTTTAACGACAAAATGATATCAATTTTGGTCAAATTTGATCAAAAATGATAGCATACTGCCGTTAAAATATGAAAATTGTTGCTCCTAGACACGGTAGTGTGAATTGAAAAAACACTACAAGCTATCAATTTTATGATAGACAAGATGAAGACAAGTTGTTGAACTAAAAATGTGAGATTTGTTTTTTGCATGGAATTAGTGATTCGATGCGATTCGAAAAAAATTATTCGATTTCCTTGGCTCAAATCCCGGACGAGCCCCGTTTACGATTTTTTAGTTGAGATATCAACATAATAAATCTGCCTAACAATGTTCAATCGACGCGACCTTGATTACAGCTTTGTTTGACAGTATCGGATGTAATGACGTTTTGGTTTTCACGGGATCTCGACTTGCCGGTGTTGAAATGAAACTTCAAAAACGATATTTTCAGCCAAATTGACAGGTGGTTTGAAAGAGAATACTTTCATGGTGTATGGGTATGATTCACACTTTAGGTGCGAGTGGTCGACGAATATTTAAATCAGAGTTACGAAATTAAACGCTTATTTGATTTATTAAATTATCGCGCCACCACAAATAGTAGCCAAATTCTATCGGCCCAGTTGAAAAATTATTTCGTTTGGGTTAATACTCTGGCTTCTCTTCATTAAACGCATAAATCTTTCGCCTTTTACTAAAGATTTCCGTGGAGAGGAGCATTCAATGAGTCTTCACTTATTTTTCTCGCCCGAGTGATCTCGGGTTTCCAAACTCTAATGAACAGAAATGATCCCGTCTGGAAGTGGTAACCGTAGTCCTAACGAAAACAACAGGGTCTCTTTACGCGAACTTACAAGAATATTTGTAAGTTTTGTTGGTTAAAGCCTAATTTCGTTAGACAAAACAATATATAACTTATAAAAGGTAACAACCAAGCACATAAGGAAGGACTCGCGGTTTATTATACGACACTTAGAATTTTATCCATAGACACAAAGGTTCACATTATCACCGTTTCCTTCATAAGACATTTGAATTCTCGTGACTAGGGCTGGGCAATTCGATTTGGTGAATCGAAGCACGATTAATTCGAATCAATCGTGAATCGTTCATAGGAACAAAAACTTGTTGGGTGAACTAGGGTTTTCATTTTTAACGACGAAATGCAATAGATTTTGGTAAGTGAAAATTTATATTATTATATTTTCGTTGACAAAATATGAAAAATTATTGCTCTCATTGTGAATTGAAAATACACTACAGACTGTTGTTTTTGTTTTTGAATAAATAAAACACTTGTCAATCAAACAAAAGTCCATACCGAGATTATCGCCTGCGGCTTCCAAGCTTTGATATTTACAAAGAACATATACTGAAACATTCCGACGAAGGGGACGGGGTCTGCTCGTTGGTCTAGGGGTATGATTCTCGCTTTGGGGTGCGAGAGGTCCCGGGTTTCAAATCCCGGACGAGCCCTCTTTACGAACTTTTAGCTAAGAGGTTAAAATATTGTAAACGTTGTTTCGTTTTTGCCAACGTTTCGAATGTCTATACAGGCGTTCTTCACCACGACAATGGAAAGTTAAGTCATCAATATTAAGATAGTTCTTCACCACGACAATGGAAAGTAAGTCATCAATATTAAGATATACTGATGAGGGTCATTTGAAATATGGCAGTGAACAAATAATTATCTTTATTGTCATTCTTTATGGATATTTTCCTTTAGGCTTTCAATTTTTGAGTGTTGAATGTTTTTGCTCAATAAAAATTTTTTATTTTGTCAAGAATGGGCCACTGATGAATCGCGATACATCAGTGACCCATGCTTGACAAAAAATAGTTAAGTTTAAAATTTCACCAATTTTGCACCAAGGAGTCCCACAAAAAAACTTGCTAAAAAGGGCTCGTCTTGGATTTGAACCCGGGACCTCTCGCACCCAAAGCGATAATCATACCCCTAGACCAACGAGCCAGAGAACCCTAGGGGGCAGCCATTTCATATCACATTGCCAGGGAATAAATAAACACTCGACAATTAAATAACAGTTCGTATCCTGGATTATCGCTTTCGTCAAATTTCGATATTTTCAATCACTATATTTGATTTTCACTCGAGTACGAGTTCAGTACATGCACTGTAACAAAAATGCAACAAAATCACTGGTCTTTAACAGTAATTTTACTTGGGGGTATTAAAAAAATTCAAAAATCGACTGCTTTGGCCAAATATGAGGTGTTGATGGAATGCACCGCGGAGGTGCGGTCCATCAACAGCCCATATTTGGCATAAATCTAATCAACATGGCCTTTTTTAACTTCGGAAATACGCAATTACTCCAAATGACCAGTAAATTTACTGTGCTTTTGTTACAGTGAGTCTTCGCTTTCTTTACTTCCATTAACAGCGAACCATGAATATTCGACTTGGATAAATACTTTGTATAAATTGCTTACTCCCGTGAACCGGTGCGATAAATCAGGGTTTTGTGAAAGCTTGCGATGCGATAAAATTGCGGTGAGATGTTGTTTTGGTAGAAGCATAGGTAGGCGGCATAGACGCACGAAACGTTTGTAAAATAAATTATTCGTTCTGATTTTTTATCGGACAGAATGTGATGAACAGAACAGATTGAAACAATGCAAAATGTCGCCAAAGAGGGCTCGTCCGGGATTTGAACCCGGGACCTCTCGCACCCAAAGCGAGAATCATACCCCTAGACCAACGAGCCAGATACGGTCGCCAGGGCAGCCATTCCATATAATATTGACAGGGAATATATCAGCGATGGGTCAGCGTAACGTGGACCAACTACTTATCCTTCTTCTATGTCTTTGTGTGAGCGAATCCGTATACGTTGAATGCAATGATACAGTAGCAAGATTAACAGTGACTAAATAGATTCAAGAGTAGGGCTCAGCAATTCGATTCGGTGATTCGATTCGATTCGAAACACAATTTATTCGAATCAATCATTAATCGTTCTCAGAATATTGGTTATTCGCTTGTCCGTGAACGATACCTTATTACCGATATTTTGTATCGAATCGAAATTCATTTCATAAATTCACGGAAAATCACTCGAGGGATTTTCTGACTATTCCGCCCAGTGCGCAAAGAGATCTTGATCTAAGTCAAACATTGCACCAAGAAGTCCCACATAGAAACTTGTAAATTATTTTGTGAACTTCTTAGAAAAAGGTGGGAGTTTTTTGAACAAGTTTTTATCGCACGTGGTCAACAGAACATTGAAACAATGCGAAATGTTGCCAAAGAGGGCTCGTCCGGGATTTGAACCCGGGACCTCTCGAACACAAAGCGATAATCATACCCCTAGACCAACGAGCCAGATACAACCTCCGGGGTATCCATTCCATATAAATATCGACAGGGAATAAATCCGCGTTTTGTCAGGGTAACGTGGACTAACTACTTTATCCTTTTTCTGTGCCTTTGTGTGACCGAATCCGTTTACGTTGAATGCAAGGATACAGTAGCAAGATTAACAGTGACTCAATAGATTCAATAGTAGGGTTGAGCAATTCGATTCGATTCGAAACACAATTTATTCGAATCAATCATGAATCGTTCATAGGAACAAAAACTTGCTAAAAAACTAGAATTTTCATTTTTAACGACAAAATGCTATCAATTTTTGTCAAATTTGACCAAAATCGATAGCATACTGCCGTTAAAATATGAAAAATGTTGCTCTTAGACACTGTAGTGTGAATTGAAAAAAAACACTAAAAACTATCAATTTTATGATAGCCAAGATGAAGACAAGTTGTTAAACTAAAAATGTGAGATATTTTTTTTTGCATGGAATTAGTGATTCGATCCGATTCGGAAAAATTATTCGAATCAGATTCGAATTACAAATGCATCGGATTTGCCCAGCCCCACTCGTGACGCCTTTTGGTGTTTTGGGCAGTGCAGATAATACGGTATTTAAGTAAGAAAGTTATCAAAAGTAAGGACTATAAAATATACTTATTAGTCCATCGTACGGATGGATGAGGGTCAACAAAACAGTGCTATCTGATGCTGAATCGCTCGTCGTGGATTTGAACCCCTGGAAAGCGAGAATCATATCCTCATACCAACGAATAAATACTAGTTAACCATTGGTGAGAGATCACGTTGTTTTTGTTCTTGAATAAATAAACACTTGTCAATCAAACAAGAGTCCATATCCGCGATTATCGCCTGCGGCTCCCGAGCTTTGTTATTTACAAAGAACATACGCTTTAACATTCCTCGTGAAGGACTGTGTGGCTCGTTGGTCTAGGGGTATGATTCTCGCTTTGGGTGCGAGAGGTCCCGGGTTCAAATCCCGGACGAGCCCTTTTTCGAGCTTTTAGCTAAGAGGTTAAAATAGTAAACGACGTGATCACTGATCTTGAATACAATTTGGTTTCTGCAACATGGGCCGTAATAATGTCACATAACATTGTGCAAACCATTTTTTATTTTTGCCAACGTTTCGAATGTCTATACAAGCATTCTTCATCACTGCAATGGAAAGTTAAGTCATCAATATTAATATATACTGATGAGGGTCGTTTAAAATGTGGCAGTGAACAAATATTTATCTATATTGTCATGCTTTGTGGATTTTTTTCTTTGGGCTTACGATTTTTTAGTGTTGAATGTTTTTGCTGAATAAAAGAAAAATTATTTTGTCAAGCATACATCACAGATGAACCGCGTCTTTGCGACGCGATACATCAGTGACCCATGGTTGACAGAACATAGTTAAGTTTAAAATTTCAGATTGCGTATGCGTTAGGTCGCGATTTTTGGCAAAAAGTCCAGTTGCTATATAGAGTTGCGAAAATTTAATGTTAGTGTTTTATTGACTGATTCAAACAAGAATTTTTTTTATTGAAATTCACTCTGAGCAGGGCCAAAAGCAATGCCTAGAAGGAACCAACTAACCACCACTTAAAATCGAAGACCTACTAAAAGATGTTGTACCAGCAACTGCACCCTAAACGGAAAACATCCCACACGGAACTGAACCAGCGTGGTAAAGTGCAGCGTGCGGGTAGTGTATGCTCTGGGCGATGGTTGAACCATCTACCACTTTTTTGCTTCCTTTTGGTCGCCTCTTGCGACACGCAGAAAATACGTTAAGGACTGATGGTGATGGTAAATAGCAATGCCATTTTTGAATTCAAGATTCGAAGGATTGAAATGCTAGTGTATGTACTTCGTTATGATTCGATTTCGATGAAGATTTTGGGAAAAATTCGTATCGAATTTGAATTCTACATGTACTTCTTGAAGATTTTTGTTAATATAGTGAAAATTTTGGCTTGTTTATTCAGATCATAAAGCAGAATCGGAAAAAATTCGATTCGAAATGATACGATTCGATATTCGATTCAAATATAAATTTTTTCGAATGTGTAAGTTCATGGACAGGCCATAGCAAAAAAGTCGAAAAACCTTAATTAAAAATAGTTTTCTACCATGGGATAAAAATGAAATTCCATCTATCGAATATCTACACTGTAACAAAAAAGGCAACAAAATCACTGATCTTTGACGGTTATTTCACGTGGTGGTATTGAAGTGAAATTCAATATCGACTTTTTTGGCCTAAATATGGGGAGTTGGTGGAAAGCATCGCGAAGGTGCGGTCCATCAACAGCCCATAATTGTCATAAATCTCATCAACATGGCGTCTTTTAACTTTGGAAATATGCAATTACTGCAAATGACCAGTAAATTTACTAGACTTTAATTGCAATGTATATACTTTTCCAGGAAACAAGCCCCCGGTAATAAACGAAAGGAGAATGCTGAAGGCGTACGAAGGAGAAATTTTTATTTATCAATTGAATGCTTCGGATCCCGAAGGTTGGTATTTGGATTAATAATTCAAGAAAAACGTTACTAAACAATTCTTTAAAGTGTATTTTGCCCAGTTTTTAAGAAATATAACCTAATTTATATGGAATTTTACTAATTGAAATCGCTAATCGCTGCTCAATAACCCAATAATAACTTAACAATATCGAGCGTGGGCAAGTCGTAAAAATAGAATCGATGCTTTGATCAATCGATTAATATTTGCCGCTAGCGATGCTAGTTCCATTTTTCGAATCTAATACGACAATTTCGAATCGAATTTTTCGAATATCATTTTTATTCCAAATGCTTATTTCCGACTTTTTAAAATAATATATTATTTTACAAAAAACCAAAAAGCACATTCGTTGTTCATATCCGAGCGATACTGAACAAGAACCTAACAACAGTGCTTTGATTTTACAACTGGGCACAACAAGCTTGGCAAAAAATTTCCACAAAAATTAACCAAAATGCCAAATAATGATAATAAAATACTTCCAAGATCTGATAATTGCAAAACTGCACATAAACGACGCAATAACAATGCAATACAACCACGACGTACTTCTTGAATTGTTAAGAATCGATTCCATGAAACGGATATCGAATCGAACCGCTTCGTAAAGGCCACAATACACGCGAAGTTGTCTTACCGATGCGTTGCATTATGTTTGGGGAAATAAAATCAAAACGGCAATACACGCCAGTATCGCTTTGCGATCACAGGCTTACAAAGCATAAACGGAAAAAAACGGAACAAGCACTCTGCGTTAGCTTTCGTAGCAAATGGTTCTGTTTCATTATAAAACGTAAGGATACGCATGTAGGGCATTACGCTTGCGTAAAACGCAAGGGTAGAATAAAACAAACCATGAAAAAACGCAAACCTACGCAGACGTGTAGTGCGTCCTTAACTCACAAACTTACATCCGTGCTTTTAACGCTAAATTTATCTATTCAGGTTTATTTAAATTGCGAAATCACTTTCACTCGGAGAGTGTTCGTTCAAGCGTCGCGAGAAGCCGCCGGGTATTTCCTGATGAAACATTTCACGAATGCGTTTAAATATCAACGCGAGAGCGCTTCAGATATCGGCGGCTCGTTGGTCTAGGGGTATGATTCTCGCTTTGGGTGCGAGAGGTCCCGGGTTCAAATCCCGGACGAGCCCTGTTTTTTCATTGACTTTTTACCTAATCTTTGATATGGAACCAGAAAAGAGAATAAAGGCGACATAAGCGATCATCCTAATTATATATTTACCGCGTTGAAACTTAACTTTTTATTTTGTAAATTACTTAATTGACTCGCTTTTCATTGAAATATTTTTGGAAGTTCTATCTGAGCAAAGTCAAAGCCAGTGCCTAAAAGTAGCCAATAGCGGGTACGGCTACTCAAATGTGAAAGACCTACTACAAGATGTACCGCGCAACAGAAAACTGCACTCAGAACTACACCACCGAAAAACTTCACTGAAAACTGCCCAGCGATACAAAACTATTCACGAGATAATAATAAAAATAGGGATTATTAGAGATGATACTTACATCATCAAATCGAATCAAGAATCATGTAATTTCGAATCCACCAAAATTGTGCTTCACGACCGACGTAATACGCTTAAAAATCAGGGATTATTAGAGAGAGATGAAATCGAATTCATTTTCAAATTGAATCTTAGAATCGCTTAAAAATCAGGGATTATTTGATACTTACATTATCAAATCGAAGAATCATGTAATTTCGAACGAAATATGATTTTTATTTTAAAAAATTGAAAAATGAAAAAAATGTCAATATAAAAGAGACCGAATGGAATATTTCCACTAATCCGTAACAATTTTCGGTCAAAACCGAATTGTCGAATCATAACAAGCGACGAATGCAATAAATATTCGAATCAACCGAATAGAACATCTTTCCGAATCGATTCGAATATGGAATCCAAAAGTGTCATCGACGTTTAGAAACATGATTCTTAGCGAAATTGTTTAAATTTTCTCTATTGATTGCAAGACAGTAACGGGTCGCCCTACCAATATATAATCTTTGTGGCCTGTAGGTACGGGCTTTAGAATAGTGCTAACGTATTTCCTGCGGGTCGTAAGAGGTGACAAAAAGAAAACAAAGAAGTGGTAGACGGTTTTACCATCACTCAGGGCAGATACCACTCATTGCACTTTACCACGAGGGGTCAGTTTCGTTTGGGATGTTTTCAGTTTAGAGTGCAGTTGCTGGTACCACATCTTTCAGTAGCTCTTTGCTATTGAGTGACCGTTGGTTGGTTTCCTTTGGTAGCTGCTTCCGGCCTTCCTTAGAGTGAATTTCAATGAAAAAAAAAAAATCGACCATTAGTTGTGACCGGTGAGAGGGGGTACCCTTTCTTAGCATACATTAATACCTAATTAAGGGAAAAACGTTTTTGAGGCACAAACTTCTGATATAGATTGTGTAGACAAGTGTTGCAATTCTAGGTAAAAGCACCGATTTTACGTAGTATACTGAGTTCAGCAAGTTTATTTTTAAAGTACTCTTTCCTAGTATATCTGATTTACCTAGTTCAACTTTTACCGAGTTTTCTTTTTGAAGTTTTACCTGGTTAATCCACAAGGTGAAAAAAGGTATATTCGCCTAAATTCAACTAGGTACTCGAAAAAATTATATATATATATATTTTTTTTATTGAAATTCACTTTCACTCTAAGCAAGGCCGGAACCAGCTCCAAAAGGGAACCAATCAACGTCCACTTAACAGCAAAGAGCTACTGAACGATGTAGTACCAACAACTGCACTCTAAACTGAAAACATCCCGAAAGGAACTGAACCGCCATTGTAAAGTGCATTGAGTGGTATCTGCCCTGGGTGTTGGTTAAGCCATCTTCCTCTTCACTAGTTACCTAGTTCAAAAAGTATCGATTCCTAGTATGAAAAATTAGGTAATTCATATTCATTGTGAAAATATTGTTGAGATTCAGTGATTCCAATGTAGTATTATTAATCTAACTACTATCTAGTTTCAGAAGTGAAACTAGATTACCTAGTTATACTTCACCGTAGTAAATTCGTTCTACTTTGTCTAGTTAAATAAAAGCTAGGCCGCCATCGCTAGTTTATACCCCGATGTCTCTTTAGAAAACGAAATTACACTTCAAGTTCATTTATGATGAAAGTTCCCCATTATTATTATTTTATATTGAAATTTACTCTTAGGAAGCTGGAACCCCTTCAGCATTGAGAACTGCTTTAAAATGTGGTGCCAGCAACTGCGCTAAAGGTGGAAAGTATCCCGAACAGAACTGAATCACTATGATAAAGTGCGTGCAGTGAGTGGTATCTGCCCAGGGAGATAATAAAGCCACCAACCCTTTTTCAATTTCACAAAAAATGTCACCAATATACCCATTTTCTTGATAGATCTGTTCGTATATTTCGATATTGATCGTTCTACAACTACTGACGCTTACGTATCGCCCAACGGCTTGTTGGAATGGACCGCACCCCAACAAAACCAAGAGAAATTGAAGAATATTACGATCCATGTACAAGATCAATGTGGTGTGACTACTACAGGGACTATTCAGGTCAGTGTTGTCAAGTTTTGGGACTTTCGCTGAGGCAATGTGACGATTCCATGAACGAGTACGGTTGTCATTCTTATATAGCATATCGTTTTTTTTACCAATGAAAATTCGCTCAGAGCAAGGCTGCATGAGACTAGGGCTGGGCAAAAACGAATCATTTGGAATTCGAATCTGATTCGAATATTTTTTTCAAATCAAATCGAATCGTTGATTTCATAAAAATAACAAATATCCCATTTTTATTATTACTGTTATCGTCTCCAATATGATGATTAGGAAATATACAGTGAGAAATCAAAAACATAAACTGACTTAAAAGCGATGTATTTTCATTTTAACGACAAAACACAACCGATTTTGGCCAAATTTGGCCAAAATCGATTGAATTTTGTCGTTAGAAATGAAAAATGCACTTATTTTAGAATATTTTTGTTCTGATGACCGATTCACAATGGCTTCGAATAATTTGTGCTTCGAATCAATTCGAATCACCGATTCGAATTGCCCAGTCCTACATGAGACATATCGTACTTGAAAATTCTCCCGAAACCACTTAAGTGCGAAGAGCTACATGAAATGCAGGAATAAGAACTAAGGAACCCCTATTCCTGACAGATGTCTATTGACGTGAGTTTTGAACCCTTGGATACCAACACGATTGAATCAGTGATTCGTACAAATAAAGAATGATTTCGGGAAGAGAAATAATGGCGAACTCGATATAGAGAACCGACTTTCATTGGGGCTTATTTAGCAATGCTCTTGACATATTCATTCCAACGAGACGAATATTTGAGGGTTCACCCAGATCTACACCTTAATATCCTTTCTCAAGCACTGCACTCTAAGGGATCGCGCCGCCAAGGCGCAGTCCAACTCTGGCTCCGACTTGAAAATATTAAAATTTTTGATTAAGATCATTGATCATTGGTAAACGCACGACACGGTTATTCAGCAAGTAAGTAGGCCGCATTAAAACTACGGGCATTCTTACTAATTTGTAAAAAATTGAAAAGGTGAGTGAAATATTTGCAAAAAAGCGTACTTTATGGCGCAATTCTTCAGGAATCCCCCGCCCCTTCAAATGAAAGTAAAAATCTGATTGTTTAAGTGTTTCGACGTGTGTTGTTTGCTTTTGTGTATAATGTGTGGCCTCTGGCATAGGATCTTCAGGGTGAACCACTGAAATGGATGTGGAAAAACTGAATATGTACTGACTTTTTCGTTTGTGTGTGACCCTGTTTGTGTGATTGTTTGTGGTGCCTGGCCCCTCATATCACGAAAAGATCTGCTCGGAAGATGATGCATCAAGTCAGAAGAGATAGTGATGAAAGAAAACATCGATGGGGTGAGTACTTATTCCTTTATTCTCCACAAAAAGTTTCAAAAAAGAAAACATGGTACTGTCATGCGCGATCGCACGTGATCAGTAGCGAAATCAGATAAAGACAAGAGGCGGGACTCCTTTTCGAGAATAATTGTATTTAAAAAAAATTTAGCCAATCGACTCAAAGCCTTCCACATTAAATTTTCAAAACACTAATAGCGATGTTAGTCCAAAGTACTTTTTCTCTCGTGTGTTGTCCTATTCTTTTTTTCAATTGGCTCGGAGCAAAGTTTAAAGGCACTTTTGAATGAGTCCCCCAAAGGATTATTGTGCTAAGATTGTGAATAATTTTATTCTTCATGTCACTTCGCTGAAGGTAATGGACAGAGAAATTTCGAATGACGGTGAAAGAAAACTCTAGTGGTTAAACATGTTGGCATCGCAGGTTGAAGATCTCGGGTTTGAGCCCTTGGAGTCCAGCTCGGTTATCCATGCCCACAGCTCAATCCAGGGTGTAATAACTTGGGTAGGCTAAGCTGAACAGGAAAAGATCATATCTTTGCAACAACTGTAACCCTGTCCGTCTATAAGTGGTCGCTGTTACAAGGCCTTGGAAAGGTTACACATACTTAACAAAAGATATTTTGACAACATTTTGGTGTGTGACCACTAGAGATTTTTGAGGTCTGCGCAGTCCGGAATTTTCGAATCCAGATCTGATCTTGAACCCCAAATAGCGTAGTAAATCTAAACCTGATCCGATCCTGACAAAAGCCTGAACAGGAAGCTATTTCCGCCTATTTCTATATGCGTCAACGTTTTATTAATTTATTGAATCGAGAGAATGAATCCGAACTTGAACCGATCTTAGCAAAATATTTTGAAGCCCAACCCGAACCGACAAATACCAAATTAAGCGAATCCGGTCCATAAGACCTCTACTAGAGATGCAACTTATAAATTAATCTTTCGAATAGATTCAAATACTATCAATTCGGGTCATTCAAATATTCACTCCTGTGATGCGACAAAGGTTTTCCCTCATTCAGAATCATTTTATTTTACTCTGCTTTAACATGGCGGCTCAGTTCCTTTTGGAATGTTTTCCGCTTAGAGTGCAGTTGCTGGTACCACAATTTTAGCAGAAAAAGTGGCCGTTGGTTGCGTTGCGACAGACACTGCTTCCTACCTTGCTCCCCCTTTTTTGCACGAGAGCACGCGACAACCCCCTTATTTCCCCAAAATTCCAGTTTCCTTCATTAGTGATTCATGGAATTGCGATAATCAAATTTCTTTATAGTCGCTTCGTTATACGTTCCCACCCTTTTAACTTGGCTTCAGTTGTGGGAATTTAAACGCATGACGTTAACTAAACGGGGCACGCACGTACAAAATCTTGGCCTTTTCTCGCAAAAGATTACGTAAATTTGAACTCATATTGTACGTCGGTTTTTGAGAATACGTAACCAAAATCCAAGTTTTTCATTTTACCTAACATGACCCACAGATAAATCGCATCTAAGTGCATCAGATGAAAGGACCATTTGGGTTTAATAACTTGCACTTTCCTCAAATATAATGACGTAACATTTGATTCGGTTTTTAAGCATACGTAGCCGAAATCGGATATTTTATTTTGTCAAGCATGAGCCGCAGATGGACCGCGCTTATGTAACGCGATCCATCTGTGGCTCATGCTTGGCAAAACATATTTCTAATCGGGGTTGTAGACATGTGAACCACGGGCAAAAGTGTTGATTATTTCCGATTGTCTGTCGCTTTCAGCAAAGACAAAGAATATAAATTGGATGCTTTTGCAGAAGTTTGCAGTGGCAGCTTTTTGAGAAGCGCGAAAGAAAGAGGATAATGTACCGTGGTATAGGTTTTTTAATTCGTAGTCATTCTGAGAATACAGTTAGTAACAGCTCCGGAAAGGCCTTACTAACGATCACCGGTATGATAAAGAGCTGAGAACTAGTAACTGCACTCTAAGCGGGAAGCATTCCATTCCATGTGCAAATATTTGTTGAACTGAAATTCACAAACTTTCAGTCACTAGCAAAATAAAGCCATATCTGTTGGATTTCGTATCGTTTCAACGTCGGCCCGCGCCCTCACCGCTGCTTATTTTTTTTAAATTTCTGAATGAGGATATCATAATTGCTGTTAAAAATAAAAGCAAGCAAAGGTTTTACCATTGTCCAGGGTAGATGCCACTCATTCCACTTCACCATGGCGATTCAGTTCCATTAGGAATGTTTAGAGTGTTCCGTTTAGAGTGCAGTTGCTGGTACTACTTCTTTTAGTAGCTCTTTGCATTTGAGTGGCGTTTGTTGGTTCCTTCCGGGTAATTTTGCTCAGAGTGAATTTTAATTTACAAAAAAAGAAAACATTGAACAAACTTTTCATTCTCCTTGGTCTTCTTTTTTTTATTAATTTGATACCCATTATGGCAACAATGTTGATGGCGCAGACAATGTTTAGCAAATTTTGAACAGTGAGATCGAAATATAGGAATTTTCAATCCGCCTAGTTGAAAATATAATATTTACATTCCTGTTCTCCATGGTTTTGATAAAATCAACTGACTGAGGAATTTTGGCGATTTCACTCCCAGATTTTGTGTTAGAGCAACCTGTGCATTTATGTTTTGTTAAGTCTGAGCCACAGATGATCGCCGCTGAGGCGCGGTCCATCTGTGGCTCATGCTTGACAAAATAAAATGTTATATTTAGCAATGACGTCATTTTTGGGACTAAGCGAGTTCGACTGATTTTTGATTGTTGATCATTTTCAAGCGCTCTACAAAGTAAAAATTTTTGTAAGTAGGAAGCTATAAGCCGAGGGAAAGACAAATTTTCGCGTCAAAACAATCGTAATAAAAATACTTTTCATTCAGTGAAGCTCTCTTTCGAACTGATGAAAAAAAATGATGTGCTTATGATCATCAGTTAATTGGGAGTCGCTTATGTAGTCATGTAAAACTTAAGCCAGCAGCGCGTTTTGTGACGTCACAATTTAAAAACAAATTGGACAAATCTCCTTACTAATGTCTTGATTGTGTCGCAAATATAGTAGGTATATTGTTAGATCTTTTCTCAAATTTTAGTTGGTAGGTAGGTCGTTTGGTTTTCACCCAGGGCAGATACCATTGCTTAATTCGGCTATAACGATATAATACTATGTGGAATATTTCTCCTTAAAGTGCAGTTGTCTTTGTTCTAGTTGGTGCATATATTTGATATATCAGTGGTCGTGATTAGGGCTGGGCAAAACCTAATCATTTGGAATTCGAATTTGATTCGAATAATTTTTTCGAATCGGATCGAATCACGGATTCCATGTAAATAACATATATCCCGTTTTCACTATTATAACTTGTATTCATTGTGAAAATCAGGAAATCAGTTCATGGTGTATATCCAAATCACACTCCATGTCTGAGATCAACAATTTTCATATTTTGACGACAAAATATAATCGATTTTGGTCAAATTGGACCAAAATCGATTGCATTTTGCAGTTAATAATGAAAATTCTATTTAGTTTTTGTTCCTATGAATGATTCACGATTGATTCGAATATATTGTGCTTCGAATCGATTCGAATCCCCGAATCGAATTGCCCAGCCCTAGTCGTGATTCAATTCCTTTCAACTTTGCTTTGAGAGTGAATTTTGAATAACAAAAAAAACCTGCGCCAAGGAAAGCAAACGAGTCAACCAAGTAGCTAATAGAAAACGATACTTGTTGACTTGGGCATTAGTGGGTCATGCATGACAGAAGAAAAATCCTTATCCGAACTCTATGATTAGTCGGGGTTTAACTTGGCGACCAAAACACTTGAATCTGCCATATTTTAACCAGAGCCAGGCATGTGTTGCAGTGTTATCACTGGTTTATCGGATGTGAGCGATAACTTTGAACGTGGATTAATTGGCGGTCACTTGTACTCACTTTAGTTTGTGTTGTAATGCATATTCTGATGCTGAGTAGTCGCGTGTAGCCCTGGGCAATCCGATTCGGAGATTCGGGTCGATTCGAAGCACAAATTATTCGGAATCAATAGTGAATCGTTCATAGGAATAAAAACTTGGTAAATGAGCTAGAATTTTCATTTTTAACGAAAAAATGCAATCGATTTTGGTCAAATTATATTTTGCCGTTGAAATATGAAAAATGCTGCCCTTGGACACTGGGTATTAATTGAAAATGTACCCATTGTTAATTAATTAACTATAATTTATTTGATTTTCATAATGGGGGCAATTTGTTATACTGAATATTGAGATATTTGTTGTTTACATGGAATTAGTGATTCAATCCAATTCGATTCGCGAGTTATAAATGTTCGGTTGTACATAGTGCTCAACACACAAACGACGAATTAAGGAATAGGAATTTGCGCGGAATAAAAATTTTGGCAAAATTTTTTAAATTAATTAGCTTTACATAAATCAGAGAGCTTTTGATTTTCTCGCTCAGATCAATCAGATCTTTTGATTTTGCGACAATCTAAGCGAATGACGTAATTGTATTTTTGGTGTGCACGGTCAACATAGAACAATATTTTTTAGACAGAACGAAACATTTAAAAGAAAATTTAGTGCAAGTTGGGCACTGACTAACAGGAGCTATTAATATTATATTTGACCAGGGTTAATATTATTGGGGTGTTTTTATTTTTTTTATTGAAATTCACTCTGAGCAAGGCCAGAAACGGTGCCTAGAAGGAACCAACTAACGGTCACTTAATAACAAAGAGCTACTAAAAGATGCAGTACCAGCAACTGCACTTCAAAAAACTGAACCGTCATGGTAAAGTGCAGTAATCTTATCTGCCCTGGGCGATGGTAGAACTATCTTACCACTTCTCATAGAGTTTATCTTTCTGATTCAGCCGAGCATACCAAAGTTTTTACACTCTGGGTTGAGTGTTGGGCATTGATTAACGAGCCAAACTTGCCGCGACTCACAATCGTGTCCCCAATCATGATGCCGACATGATAAAACACTAGGCCGTCGCGTCCGCATTTTCACTGTTTTTGTTTTTCCTGGTTCAATTCATTTTCCCTGTTAGACGGGGGCAACGCCGTATGAAAAACTGAGAACCAATGAATAGGTTGAACTAAGTTATTTAGTCTCAGGTAGGGATGTAAGTTTTAGTATTTCGAATCGAATCGAATCCCCTTTAATTCGAATCTATCAAGAAAATTCGTTGTGATTCTAATAGATTTCTGTTACGACGCATATACGAGGTCCTGTCGTTGTCGGGTCTTGCAAACAAACATTTTCGAATTTAGTGATTCGATAGGATAAATTTTTGCCAATTTTATTGCGCCCAGTCGTCAAAACAATATGTAGCTATTTCGTTCTTGTTAATATTGCACGAATTTGAACAACGGAAGCGTTTTTTTTTGTAAATTGGTTGGGAATGAGTTTTTTTTTAAGCAGAATTATATTCGGGAAGTTTCGATTCGAAATATTATTCGAATATGAATTCGAATTCAGTATATATTCGGAACTTGCATCCCTAATCGCAAGACATTTTATTCTGTGGAATTTGAGTGGCAAATAGTTGCGCTTCGGCGCAATCTGCCACTGACCTATACCTGTAGAAATTAGTTAAAAAGTTTCTTTTTTGTGCATTTTCAAGCTAAAAAATGAGGAGTTGTATTTTGCTACGTATATTTACCCTGCTTCTGGCTTCGATGGTCCACGCGAAAAATGCCGGAGAGGAACATCCGACTAGGCGGAAAATTGCATATCGTATTTCGGCGAAAGTTCGGGTACATCTCGGTCGGCATTTTCGAGTACGGAGATCTACTTTGGTGAATTCAGCACTGCTACACAAAGGTGAGGCAATATTATTAGGGCTGGGCAATTCGATTCGGTGATTCGAGTCGATTCGAAGCACAAATTATTCGAATCAATCGTGAATCGTTCATAGGAACAAAAACTTGCTTAAGTGTACTAGAATTTCATTTTTAACGACAAAATGTCATCGATTTTGGTCAAATTTGACCAAAATCGATTGTATTTTGTCCTTAAAATATGAAAATGGTTGCTCTTAGACATGGAGTGTGAATTGAAAGTTCAATATAAACTATCAATTTCTTAAGCTATATATTCTTTTCAAAATGAAGACAAGTTGTAACAGTAAAAATGGGATATTTGTTATTTACTAGAAATTTATGATTCGAACCGATTCGAAAGAATTATTCGAATTACAAATGCTTCGGTTTTGCCCAGTCCTAAGTACTATCAGAATTTTTTGTTTTGTTATTTTGCTAATTAACATTTTTCTGACTGGCAACCGATATATCTATATTTCAATTCATCTAAAACAAAACTACAGACGCATTGCAACATATAAGGCTTTTCCGCGCAGAAATTAACTGGTTTTTACGTGCCCAAACTCGATTTCCATCTCAATTATTTTTACTTCGCGGACAAGCTAAATTTGAACAGTTATGATTCGGGTATGCAGTTTTGATTTTCCATTAAATATCTTTAATATAATGCAAGTTCAAAGTAAACTTAGATTAAAGATGCGACAGAAAAAACGCAGTGAACTCTTATGAATGAACCGGATACACATGTTTCGATCTTGCGATCCCACTGAAGATAATCACGTTGCGTATACGTTTCGAACCAATTTAAAAATTTTTGATAGAACATCTTTTGTTAAGTACGTGTCACTGATGTTCTAGATTCTGTCAGGAGCGTGATATTTTCATTCAGGATCGGACCAGGTTTGGACTTAGTACGCCATTTGGGGTTCAGGATCGGATCTGGATTCGAAAATTCGCTGACCTCAAAAATCTCTAGTGATCACATACCAACTGGAGGAATTTTGTCAAAATATCTTTTGTTAAGCATGAGTCACTGATGGATCGCGTCGATGAGACGCGGTCCATCTGTGGCTCATGCTTAACAAAAAAAGAAATTCTAATTTGGAAGGTAACTCCCTGGGTTTAACAGACAGAGTTAACTGGTATTCTACATACAGAAAGAGCCAGCCGAACACGTCATGAAGTTCCAGCTCTGACGTCAGAAGAAATTGACGTCATAGTCGATACTCATAATGTCCTCAGAAAACACGTCACACCGCCTGCATCGAACATGAGAAGATTGCATTGGAATGCTCGACTAGCGCACACGGCGCAATTATACGCGTCAAAATGTATTTATGAGCATAGTCCATCTGCTAGAATCGGGAATAAAGAATTTGGGACGCAACTCGGAGAGAATATCTACATCATTTCTGGAGGTATGACATTTCTAAACATACATTTCTGGGCTCGATAGCCTCCTCTTGCAACGCTGGTTGAAGATCTCGGGTTCGAGTCCCGGCAAGTCCAGTTTGCCAATATATGCCAGCCAATCAACCCAGGATGTAATAACGCTTTTTTATAGCCACAACTTAGATTGGATCACCCAGTCCAAGGCCCTGTAACAGTGGCCACTTATAGACGGACAGGGTTAGCTCGGCTGAGCCTGAAATATTATACCTTTCCAACAACACTTAACCAGAGGTGGGCATTTGGAATTCGAATACGATTCGGATAATTTTTTTGAATCGGATCGAATCACTAATTCCGTGTAAATAACAAATATCCTATTTTTTGTATTACAACTTGTCCTCATTGTGAAATTTTTTCGATACGTATAGAATCACTAATTCCGTGTAAATGATAAATATTCTATTTTTAGTATTACAGCTTATCTCCATTGTGAAATTTATAGTTTATATTGTATTTTCAAATCACACTACATGTCTAAGAATAACAATTTTCATATTTTTACGACAAAATACAATCGATTTTGGTCAAAATTGACCAAAATCGATTGCATTTTATCGTCAAGAAGGGATATTTCACTTCATTTGACAAGTTTTTGTTACTATTAACGATTCGCGATTGATCCGAATAATTTGTGCTTCGAATCACCGAATCGAATCGCCCAGCCCCACACTTAACCCTGACCGCTAATAGTGAACATCTGGTAAAGGTCCTTATTCAGGTTGATCAGCTCAAATGTGCGCGCGATGGACTAGTGGTTAAACATGTTGGCATCGAGGTTCGAGCCCCGGCAATCCGGCTCGCTTATCCATGCCCATGGGCTCTAACTCGGGTTGCGGTCAAGTCCCCAATATAACCAGGACAGCTGGTCGTGGGTAAATACACTAGTATAATTTTTTTGCAGGCTGAGGCGAACCAGTCTCGGCAAATGCGCTTTACTGGCAACCAGATACCAGTCTAGCTGGCTTAGTGCTGAGGCACCACTCCACCCAGGGTTTAATAATTTGGGTAGGCTAAGCCGAACAGGAAAAGATCATATCTTTCGAGTAATTGTAATCCTGTCCGTCTATAAGTGGCTGCTGTTCCAGGGCCTTGGACATTGTGATCCAGTCGAATAAGTGGCTATAGAAAAAATGAATGGCTGTAAAAATATATATATACACCTATTTCGCGGGAAATGTTTTGTTGAGAATGAGACGCTGATAGATCGCGCCGACTTTGCTCTTCCTCAGGACTAGGGTTGGAAAATTTTGAGAATTTTAATGGGAGGTAATTTACCATTTTTTTCTTTTTCTTTTTAAACATCAGTAAGTTTTGTTTTGGCTTGTGATCAACTGTTAAGGCTACAGGAGTGGTGAAGGACTTTGCTCTTCCCTCAGGGCTGTACAAAATTTTCGATTCGTGATTGGCGAATCATTGATTATTGGATTCGATTTTTGAAGCAATCCGAGATTAATAGTATCTAAGAAGTATACATTTTAGTGAATAACTGCATTTTAGATGTATTTGTAAAGTTACTACTGAGTAAATAAATGCTTTTTTTATATATTTTTCACTCGAATGTTCGATTCGATTCGAAAATTATTCGGTTTCGTTCTGAAATAAAAAGAATTCGTTTTTGATCACCCTCTCTCAGGACAGATACGGGCTGCCATATATATAGCTTGTGGTAGAAGTTCATCCAATATGGTAGTAACGTGTAGGACACCGTGTCTGTAGGTGTGAGTTTTAGATTAGTCTTAACGTATTTCCTGCGTGTCGTAAGAGGCGACTAAAAGGAAGCATAGGAGTGGTAGATGGATTTACCATATCGCCCGGGGCAGATACCAATTACTGCACTTTACTTTATCAGTTACGTTTGAAATGTTTTCCGATTAGAGTACAGTGGGTGGTACTGCATCTTACAGTAGCTCTTTTCTATTAAGTGGCCGTTAATTGGTTCCTTTTTCAGCACTGCTTCCGGCCTTGCTCGGGGTAAATTTCACTAATAAAAATAATAAAAAACTGCCACCCCTAAATTGGTTAAGCCGCATTTTCGGCTTTGCTCTCTCGCAGTATGAAAACGAAACCCTATCTTATTATTTTTACATTTTTATCCAGGTGGTATGAATCTGATCCACGCGATCAGGCAATGGTACGACGAAGTACGATACTATGATTATCGCACAAGGGAATGTACTGGTATGTGTGGGCATTACACACAAGTGGTGTGGGCAGATACCAATGAAGTTGGATGCGCTTATGTTAACTGTCATGGACAAGTACAGGTGGGCAAAGCTTTATGTATCGCCGCTTGACTTTCGTGTGCGCGATGGCCTAGTGGTTTAACATGTTGACATCGTTGTTTGAAGACCTCGGGTTCGAGTCCCGCTTATCTATGCCCACCACCCAAGCCAGTGTGTAGTAACTTGGACTAAGCCGAACAGGAAAAGATCATATATATCTTTCCAGCAAGTTGTAACCCTGTCCGTCTATACGTGGCCGCTGTTACGGGGCCTTGGACAGGGGTGATCCACTGTAAGAAGTGGTGTCTATTGAAAAAAAACGTTATTGAAGTTTCTGAGATTCCCTCCATCAGACCATTTTCTTGATTTTCGCTTTTCTTAACAAGGCCGAAAGCAGCACCTAAAAGAAACCACTCAACTAACGACCACTCAAAATATCTAACGGTCACTTCAAAAACCGACAACTGTTACTCTAAGCGGAAAGCATCCAAGCGGAACTGAATTAGGGCTGGGAATAGCCTGAATCATTTGGTATTCGGATTTGATTCGAGTAATTTTTTCGAATCGAATCACAAATTCTATGTAAATAATAAGTATTCGAATTTTTCTACTATAACTTGTCTCCATTGTCAAAATAAAGAAATTTATAGTATACAGTGTATTTTTGATTCTCACTAAGAGCAACAATTTTTATATTTTAGCGACGAAATATAATCGATTTTGGTCAAATTTGACCAAAATCGATTGTAATTCGTCGTTAAAAGTGAAAATTCCAGTTCATATAGCAAGGTTCTGTTACTATTACCGATCCACGATTGATTCGAATAAATTGTGCTTCGAATCGATTCGAATCACCGAATCGAATTGCCGAGCCCTGAACTGAACATTCACGGCAACATGATAGCTGTCAACATGATATCTGCCTGTGTGTGACAAAACCACCCCCCGCTTTTTTCTACGAACCAATAATTCACAAGTATTTTCATTTCTCAGGTTCGTAATACATTCTGGACAAACCCGCGTATGCTGGTGTGCAATTACTTACCTCCTGGAAATGTGAAGCGGGGAATGTCTGGGAAAGTTGATTTCCCGTACAAGACTGGTCAAGCCTGTTCCCAATGTCAGAATAGAGACGATGTTTGTTATGATGGACTATGCGACGTGGGTTCGAATCTTGGTGAAGTCACACGTACTCATAATTCTTCAACAATTAGGGCACAAAATGCAAATCATAACTCCGAAGTGCAACGTTCGAATCCCAGTGCCAGCCATACAATAGTCACGACACAAAATATGGGACGTGAGCGTGAGGTTGGTGGTTCAAACCCCGTCCAGATCGTGAATAGAAATCAATATAATTTTATTGAAGGACAAAATGGAGGTGTAGAATTCAACCCACACATTGAAGGTTCGAAACCAGGCCAGGGCAGTAGAGAAAACATTCAATTTCATGTTGAAAGGATCCCGTTTGGACAGCCGCAGGGTCGCAGTTTGATTCCAGCCCAAGGTATAACGCAAGATCGTGTGTTTACAATACAAGGCGAGCCACAAGATACAATTCCTATTGAAATCCTTCGAGAAATACAAAATTTGAGGGGCCACGGTTCGAATCCCGTCCAGGTCATCCAGCAGAATCGTGAAGTTCATAATGATTTGTTTCTGCAAAATTTGTTACCAGGTTTTGGTGATGGACAATATGTACCAGAGAATGTGGGTTCGAATCCCGCCAAAACCGTTGAGCAAAACTTCGAAATATTTCCCGGTGATCCGATGGTTCAACAGCCCAATACTCGCCAAATGGTTATAGAAGTTAGACCAGAGGTCCAAGGTTTTAATCCCGGTGACTCCGTCAGAAGTTCAAAACCAATGCAGAATGGCGAATCGATTGTTCGTGTTGTATCCATGCCAGCAGATAAACGAATGAATAAAAATACTTTTTTGAACAAAATTCTGCCCGAAATTTTCCGTGATTTCCGCAAGTTTCAAAATAACTACTACGACACAGGTGCGTCGAGAGTTCCGCCTGAAATAGAAGGTCGAATACCTCTTGGCAATGACGGTGTTTTCGTCGACGAAGACTTCCGAATGTATCCAGTAGATTCGGACCATGGCGATGACGATTTGTCTCAGCACGGCCGAAGTGACGATACAAACCAACACTTGACCGATGTCACCGATGTGTCGAAGGTTACCGAAGACGAGAATACACCGACTTATCGAGATATTCCCGCTGGAAGAATGTCTTCAGGTTAGTTTTCATGTTTATGTCGTCACGCAGGATATGCATCGTTTCCGTCAAATCTGAGCTACTGCTAGAGCTTGTCAATTCGATTCGATTCGAAGTACAGATTATTCGAATCAATCGTGAATTGTTCATAACAACAAAAACTTGCTAAATACTAAATACAACATTTTTTTTTCGAATTTATTTTCGAATAGAATGTAGATTTATATCATTTTGAATCGAATCTAATTCGATTTTAAAGTTACCGGATAATATTCAATAATGATGATCATTTATAGTCGAAATTTATAAGTGAAACTTCAAAAACTTCCGCTTTTTTTCAAACCTTCGTAGAATTGAGTATTCGAGGCATCCGAAGAAGGCACGTATTCGAAGTGATTCCAATCTTTTACCAGAAAATGTCATTCTTTCGCGAGAGGCTGAGAAATATTTTTATTCGTCATGTCCTGACGCCTATGAAATACTTGAATGCAATTTCCATATCTGCATCTTTCTTCTCTTTTTTCCTAGGTCGCGAAAACAATTTTAACCCACTTCCCGACTTCCTGCCGAGAGAAGGGGCAGCAACATCATCTGACGTCACAATGGCATATGATGAGGTCATAGAAATCGTCACAATACACGATGCGTTTCGAATGAGTTTATATCCTCCTGCAGCCAATGCTAGAAAGTTGCACTGGAACAAGAAAATAGAGCAGGCCGCGGATGAATACATACGAAAATGCGTCGATTTGAGACTCGGAGAACCCACAGACAACATTAAAATAACAGAAAGTAAGTTTCAAGACTTCTTTCAAGAATTTTCAAGAATTTTTTTTTGTCAGCTTGAAAGAAGCACGCCTAAGGATATATATCCCAGATAGAACTGAACCCCAATAAAAAAGAGCAATGAGTGGTACCTGCTCCAGGCGATAAAATGAACATCTCCCACTTCTTTGTTTTCTTTCAGTCGCCTTCTTTCTTATAACGCTTAAGACAGGAAATATGTTAGGACAATTAATTCTGAAGTCCGCGCGTACAGCGCATTTGGGCGAGTCATCTTAAGCAATTTCTTAATCTTAAGACATTTTCGAATTCAATATTCAAATTGATTAGAATGCAAAAGCGACTCGTATGATTCAAATTTCATTGCATTTTTTTTAAAGTTTAAATATAGTTCAAAAAATTTTGTCGATGTTAAGAAGGAAATTGACCATTTATAAAATTTCATTAGTTTCAGATTGAAATTATATTTCATTCGAAACGATATGATGCTATATTCAATCCGAAAATGAATAAACATGAGAGTCAACTCTGTGGTATTTGTACAACGATCTTCTTAGCTCGAAGCTTCAGTGTTTCAGTTCCCTTACAACCTTACTTTGAGGCTGTACTTTTGTTGATCTATGCTTATTTTTCTTTTATGCTAGATTACGTCAGCAATAATGACATCATCATGGAATGGTCGGATGAGCAATATAACTACAACTGGGAGTTGGGAAGATGTATGTTCGGAACTTGCGATCATTATTTGAAGCTGGCAAACCAAGATTTCGATGAAGTTGGATGCGCAAAGACGAGATGTGGTGGTAGCTTAGAGGTAAGTGGCGCTATTTCTGGGATGCAGCGTCTTGGACCAGGTATTTGATAATACAGCCCGGCCTGGTGGCTCGGTCGGTTAAGCGCGATCGCATTGTCCGGAAGGCCAATGGTTCGATGCTTGACCGTTTCACCACCGAGCGTGCCCTTCAGCAAGGCACTTCGCGGGTAGATGTAACATAAAACAGATACACAGTCACTACAAAGGTCCGTGCCTAACGGTTGTTGGGTATAAGCCCCCGGTAGGTTAGTGTGCAGTTACTAGTAAACAGCGTAATAGAATTTCAGTTTTCTTCTGGTGTCCAAAATCCTCATGTCAGCTCCTCTGAGTGGATAAAAAGCTTCATGATTATCAAAATTTCTATTGCATAGCAGTAGCTAGGGCTGGGCAAAACCGAATCATTTGGAATTCAAATCTGATTCAAATAATTTTTTCGAATCGAATCATAAATTTTATGTAAGTAACAAATATCCCATTTATACTATTACAACTCGTCTCCATTGCGAAAATCGAGAAATTGATAGTTTATATTGTATTTTTAATGTATTTCCATCTCTAGGAGCAAAAATTTCATGTTTTAACGACAAAATATAATCGATTTTGGTCAAACTTGACCAAAATCGATTGCATTGTGTCGTTAAAAATGAAAAATTCAGTATTAGGCAAGTTTTTGTTGCTATGAACGATTCACGTCTGATTCGAATAATTTGTACTTCGAATCGAATCGAATTGACCAGCCCTAGCAGTAGCTCATGAGCTAAACTTCACGGAATTCGAACCTGTGTAACCGATGTTAAAAACATCGCGTCATCGTGTCTGTTGATTCATTTTATTTTTTTTCTTTCTCCTTCAGATCGACGGAGCAGTACTACACCGACCATATGTATTCATGTGCCGATACGGGGGTGTTATTTCCACAACTGACAGCGGGCAACCATCTTTACCAAACGGCCGACCTTACATCATAGGCCAGCCGTGTAGCCGATGTAGAGATGGTGATATATGCATAAATGGAATGTGCAATTCACCTCAGCTTGTGATAAGTTCTGAGGGTACCAATACGACGATGACGTCATTGACTGATGAGGTCACTAGAACTGATGAAAGTGTTACACAGAACAAAAATGTGGGTGCACGTTTGTATTTTTTTATTTTTTCTTTTCCTGGGGTTTTGAATACAAGAGTTATGTATTACTACTACGATGACGTCATTGACTGATGAGGTCACTGGAACTGATGAAAGTGTTACACAGAACAAAAACGTGGGTGCACGTTCGTATTTTTTATTTTGTCTTCCCCGGGGTTTTGAATACGAGAGTTATGTGTAAAACTGTATGTACGGGCGTTAGAAAAACCCAACGTTTTTCTGTTTTTCTTGGTAGAATGTGACAAATAAAAGTATAGAAGTGGTAGTAGGGGGTTTTATCATTGCCCAGATTAAGTATACTTCACTTACACTGCTCTTTATTGTTGCGTTTCATTTCTCTTTCACTCGTCGCTTCACTTTCTCTTTAAATCGCTGCCAAGAGAGCAATTGCTGATGTCATATTCTGATATTACATTTTGTAGCACTTCTTTACCATATTTGAACCCTTCTTGAAGCAAATTTATATAGTTAAGCATATATAATTTATTTCATTAATTATTCTTTATATTGTTTTGCAGATTATTCAAGGCAGCTTGGAATGTATTGAATGTTTGAATGTATTGAACCCTTGAAATTGTTGTTGTGATGTGTGCATTGTGTACCACTAATGCTTGTTTGTTGCCTATAAGATTTTTTTTTCATATTTTACACCCCGTGAATCCACCGAGATTCAAACTTACGATGTCAAAAGAATACCTGTTTTCCTGCATAGTATCATCTCCTTTAATCTTAATGAACAATAAGTAATGTTTTATCCACAGATCACCATTCTACCCTGCTTATGTGAGAACGGTGGAAACTGTGTCCCAGATATTTCTAAAGATGTTGGATTGGGAGCTTATGAATGTCAGGTGGGTGTGATATAATCATCTCCGTTTTCAAATAAAATTCGTGCCTTCTGCGCTTTTTGCCAAATTTTTATATAAAAAGGGTATTTTTCGATTTTCTTGTCTGTATGAATATTTTAAAGCTTACTATAAGCTGAATATTTGAAAAAATGTTAATTTTGGTAATTACGATTAAAGAATTATCATATGATTCTATCTGTTTCAGTGTCCAATCGGGTTTGGAGGAAGATTCTGCAACGAAACATCGAATGATTGTCATCCTGGTTTCACAGGTGAATCTCAAGCTTTCTTACCGATGCGTTGCAAGGAGTCGCCATAAAAAAAAATTACGTTTCGGGTAGCAAAATAAAAATGGCAATAGACGCCTGTATTGCTTTCCGTGCTCATATACCCACAAAGCACAAACGCACGCAACGAAACGATCACTCTTCGTTAGCTTTCATAGCAAACCGTTCTGTTTTTTGGAATGCCTAAGGAACTACATACAGAGCATTGTGCTCACGTAAAACGCAAGTGTAGAATAGAACAAACCTAGAAAAAATGACTCCTACGCAAACGTATAGAGCGACCTTTAATCTCGAAATTGTGCTATTGCTCAATGCTGTCATGCAGCATTTCTTATTAGTAGCGAAAGCTGGGAAGGATAACAACTCTTTCTTAAATCTTGAATGAATTTTTTTTAATAAAATTCACTCTGAGCAAAGTCAGAAGCATTGCCTGAAAGGAACCAACCAACGACCACTTAAAAGCAGAGAGCTACTAAAAGATGTAGTACCAACAACTGCACTCTAAACGGGAAACATCCCAAATGGAACTGAACCGCCAATGTAAAGTGCAGTGAATGGTATTTGCCCTGGGCAATGGTAAAACCATCTACCACTTCTTTGCTTCCTTTTAGTTGCCTCGTTTCATTTGGATGTAATCTTTTTTCTGTTTTCTACTTCGTGGTTTAAAATATAATCATTAACACAATATTTTTCGCGCTCTTAGTGTGCAATCGAAATTACTATGATTTTCTATTACTTTTGCTCCCAATATAACAAATTCTGTCTAAAAAGACCTGAAGTTTTGAATGATGATTTTGCTCATAAATCACCTATTTCTATCACTTATTTCCCAGGTCCAGATTGTTCATCTGATATCGATGAATGCCATGAAGATCTTGCGCCATGTTTTGAAGGAGTAGAATGCATCAATTACATGGGTTCGTTCTACTGTGGACATTGTCCCGAAGGATATCTTGGCAATGGAGTCACTTGTATAAAAGGTAGTTTTAATTTTAGTGCGAAGCTGATAATTTCTCGAATCGAATATTGAACCATATTATATTATTTAAATTTTCGAATCTTTCTGAATTTAATTCTGTTTAAAATTTGTGGGAAATTCAATCGCAGCCGCCTAGACACTCACAGCGCACTTGGAAATTCAATCATCAATTCAAAATTATAAATATATTATTATATTTTTATATATACTATTACTATCTTTTCACCTATTTACAGTCGATTTGTCCTTATCAGATGATTCCAATATACAATGGCCTGCGCTGACTGATGACAGAGCTGAAAGATACCTTCCGAACGAGACTTATTCATCGCAGGAGGATGGTGATTCGCTGGTTGTCCCTGATATTCATGAACTGGCTCACGAAATTCACCAATCTCGTGATTTGATTCGTGAATTGACAAATGATAATAATGATGATATTGGATATCACGAAGATGATGACATTGTCGGTTCGTTGGATGAAATTGAACAAATAGGAGCTGATCAAACGTATTCGGCACGCGGAACTGTTGAGTCAGCACATAAAAGTGTCAACGGATACAGAAACCTTATGACAGAAGCATTTCGCACTAAGTATTCTTCACCAACTACAAATATTCCTGAAGTTACCACACGCAGTGACGTCATTAATACCGATGACGTCATTTTGGTCGACTCGCCAACTGGTATTGAAAAAGTGACACGATCAACTAATCGTCAGGTCACTGTACCTGAGTCTCCCCTCTCTACCAGCACAGAAGTCACCACCACGGAACAGGTCACAATTCCCACAAATGACCAAGCTCGCAATATAGTTATTCCGGAAATTACAAATGCAAGACCACATGGATCCTTGGAAGAGTCAAGGTCGACCTCACAAGCACCAGGAGATGGCGAGTTAGAAATTGTAGTCGCTGTTACTGAAGCAACTGTGTCTCTTGAGAAGACAATGAATTCGAGTCGCTCACCAACCACTGAAAGTATTAAAGAAGCGAAACCAACATCCGACACACTGACTATGCCGATTTCACAAACGTTCAATAAATCGTACTTTATCTCTGAAAAAACAGAAGCCGACACGATCCCATCTACTGCTCAAGTGCCTGATCAATCAACAACCGCCCTGGCGGAGGGTTTTGTGTCGAATACAACAATAAAAGTGGTTACTCATAAACAGCCGGAAGCTACTAACACGCCCCTAAATGATAAAATCGACGATGATAACTCAGAAGTAGTTGTTCCGTTGTTGGCCGAGGTTCTTGCAGATACTCTACCTCGCAGCGAGAAGAATCTGTCTGCTATGATCGACCAATTCAACAAGCGTTTCGGAGATAGAATTTTTGGTAGCGAGCGAAAAGACCAGTCTACACTTGCAACTCGACCAACCACCAAGGTTGTTCAACCGATAACAGCAACTGGTCAAGAAACTGTCGCAAGCCAAACAACTAGTCAACTAACTACTACAACGCTTATGCCTGGTAAAACTACTAGCCAAATAGCAACGAAGACCAAACAACCAACCACAACGACCAGACAGCAATTCTCGAAATTCAATCACCCAACTAAAATTACACAGCGATCAACCATAACGATTAGCCAACTAACCACAGCAACCAGTCAACCAACCATAGCGACAAGTCGATCCAGTCAGCAAATTAAAACGACCAGTCAACCAAGTACAACTACTAGTCAACCAACCACAGCGACCAGTCGATCAACCACAACGATCAGTCAACCCACCCCAACCACCACCCGATCAACTACAACCAGTCAACCAACCACAATGTATAGCCAATCGACCAGTCGACCAATTATTAAGACCAGACTATCAACTACAACTGATCAACCTACCACAGCAACCAGTCAGACAACTACAACGAAAGGTCGACCAACTACAACAACTGGCCAATCATCCACAGTGACCAGTCAATCAACCACAACTGGTCAACCTATAACAACGACCAGTAAACCAAATACAACAACTAGTCAACCTACAACAACGACCAGTCTACCAACTACAACGACCAGTCAACAAAGTACAACGATCCGTCAGACAACTACAAGGCGATCTACTACAACAACTAGTCGACCAACCACAACAACCAGTCGATCAACTGCACCGACCGGTCAACCAACTACAACGATCAGTCTGTCAACCCCAGCGACCAGTCAGCTAACTACAGCGACCAATCAACCAACTACAACAACTAGTCGATCAACCACAACGACCAGTCAGTCAACTACAACCAGTCAGCCAACTACAACGACCAGTCAATCAACTACAACGACCAGTCAACCATCCACAACGACTAGGCAACAAACCACAATGACCAGTCAGCCGACTAGAACATCCAGTCGATCAACCACGACGACCGGTCAGCCGACAACAACCAGTCAAACAACCACAACGACCAGCCAACCAACTACAACAACCAGGGGATTAACTACAACCCCAAGGACCAGTCAGCCAACTACAACGACCAGTCAACCAAGTACAACAACCAGACAATTAACTACAACGACGAGGCGATCAACTACAGCGACTAGTCAACCAAACACAACAACCAGTCGATCAACTACAACGACCAGCCAACAAACTACAACGACCAGTCCAAAAACCACAACGACCACTCAACCAACTACAACAACCAGTCGATCAACCACAACGACCAGTCAGTCGACTACAACCAGTCAGCCTACCACAACGACCAGTCAACCAACTACAACGACCAGTCAACCATCTACAACGACTAGGCAACTAACTACAACGACTAGCCGGCCAACTACAACGACCAGTCAAACAACTACAACGACCGGCCAACCAATTGCAACGACCAGTCAAACAACTTCAACTACCAGTCAAACATCTACAGCGACCAGTCAACCATCTACAACGACTAGGAAACTAACTACCACGACTAGTCGGCCAACTACAACGGCCAGTCAACCAATTACAACGACCAGTCAAACAACTGCAACGACCAGTCTACCCACTACAACGACCAGTCGATTAACTACGACAACCAGCCGACCAACTACAACGACAAGTCAACCAACTACAACGACCAGTCAAACATCTACAACGACTAGTCGGCCAACTACAACGACCAGTCAACCAATTACAACGACCAGTCAACCAACTACAACGACCAGTCAACCAACTAAAACGACCAGTCAAACATCTACAACGACTAGTCGGCCAACTACAACGACTAGTCGGCCAACTACAACGACCAGTCAACCAATTACAACGACCAGTCAACCAACTACAACGACCAGTCAAACATCTACAACGACTAGTCGGCCAACTACAACGACTAGTCGGCCAACTACAACGACCAGTCAACTAATTACAACGACCAGTCAACCAACTACAACGACCAGTCAACCAACTACAACGACCAGTCAAACATCTACAACGACTAGTCGGCCAACTACAACGACTAGTCGGCCAACTACAACGACCAGTCAACAAATTACAACGACCAGTCAACCAACGACCCATCGGTCGTCGACCAAATCACAAGTTCTTAGGCGCCAGCACATGTCGGTAAGTATAAATTTCGTGAACATTTCCAACATATTGAAATTTGATATATCCTTCAGACTTGTTTGTTTCTGAAGATTAAATAAAATTACATATGCTCCAATTGTGATCCATGACTAGTTCAGCAGTATAGCTCTGTGTGCAATAATCGCACGTGTAAAAAAATTTTTTTCTCTCTCCCTAGTGGTTGTGCGTGCACTCACCGTTTTGTCAAAAAATAGGGATCGATGTATCTCAGAAAACTTAAACACCTGAGTTATCGCCCGTGTCTGTTTTAACTTTTTTAGCTCTAAAATACTTGGATTCATTTGAATGGATCTTCTTGAGTTCCGATAAGAAATTTTATTACCTCAGCCATAAGTCACGTATATGCCTGGGCAATTCGATTCGGTGATTCGAATCTATTCGAAGCAGAATATATTCGAATCAATCGTGAATTGTTTATAGGAACCAGAACCCACTAAATGGACTAGAAATTTCAATTTTAACAACAAAATGCAATCGATTTTGGTAATAATAACAAAAATAGTCGTGCAAAATCTTTATGGAAAGTTTTTCTAAAATGAAGTCGAATGCTGGCCACGTAATCGCCTTTTTGTGGACGCGATGGCCTAGTGGTCGTACATGTAGGCATCACAGGTTGAAGATCTCGGGTTCGAGTATCGGTGAATGTGGCTCGCTTACCCAGGGTGTAATAACTTGGGTAGTCTAAGCCGAACAGGATAAGATCATATCTTTACAGTAATTGTAACCCTGTCCGTCTATAAGTGGCCGCTGTTACAGGGCTTTGGACAGGGTGATCCACTCTAAGAAGTTGCTATAAAAGATGTGTTCTCTGTGTCTGTCTGGTCAGCAATTTTGTTTTGTCAAGAATAAGATACAGCCGCCGGCGCGATCCATCAGTGACCCAAGATTAACAGAAACATGTGTGTACCAAATATTTTCTGATTAGTTGTGGCTACCTTATACTCTATTTTTTAACCGTTTCTTTCATTTTCGGAGGTTTTGTGTTCTTAACTATAATCAACGACCAATTTTATTCATCACAGAAAATGAGGAAAGTCATGAAATGTCGAAAAACCACATCAGGAAGAATCTGCATTCCAGTGTTCCGACGAATGAAACTAAGGAAAGATAAAGACGAAGTCATGATTGGCGGAAGACCAATGAAATATTACGTCGCAAGAAAGTTATCAAGGACAAAATTTTCACAAAAAGGTGGGTTGTTTCCCAGTTAGAAAAAATATTGAGTAAGCATGTTTTGTTAAGCATGAACTGTTAATGTATCGTGTCGTCGTTAAAATATGAAAATTGTTCGCAGTTAAAATACACTGTAAACTATAAATTTCTTGATTTCACAGTAAAGACAAATTGTAGTAGTAAAAATAGGATATTTGTTATTAACATCAATTTGGGATTCGATCCGATTCGAAAAAATCATTTGAATCAAATTCGAATTCCAAATGATTCGGTTTTGCTCAGTCCTATTTGAGTTAGTTTTTTTTCATTCGAAAAAGAAACAACCAACGGCCACTTAATAGCAAAGAGATACTATAAGAAGTGGTACAACCAACTGCACTCAAAACAGAAAACATTCCAAACGGAACTGAACCGCCATGGTAATGTTCAGTGAGTAGTATCTGCCCTGGACGATGACGAAACCATCTGCCACTCCTTGCTGTTATTTGGCTTTTTTCAGAATCTGCCTGCGGCCTTGCTCGTTGTGAACTTTTATAAAAAAAAACTCATTCATTTCAGAATGTCAGAAAAGATGCGGATCAAGAGGAAAATGCACAAGATATGGGATGTGTAAATGTAGACCGGAATTCGCTGGTAAGTAACTGCCGCGTCAGAAATTTTATTTGTCAAGCATGAGCCACAGATGGACCGCGTCTAATCGATGCGATCCATCAGTGCCTCATACTTAACAAAAGTTCTTTTGACCTAATTTTTCCGATTGGGACAATCCACTCTGAGTAAGAAGCTTCTGTGAGAAACTAACCAACTACCAATAGCATGACAGAGAACCACATAAAACGTAAACCAAGCAACCAAGACTGGTAGTGCGGTACGAAGTTCGGTACGGTACGATTGAATTTTCCGGTACAATAGTACGATTTATTTCTCAATTTTCGTACTTGGTACGGTACGGTACGAAGTTTGATATTTATATTGTTTATATTTATTTAACATCTATGTCGTTTCATAACGGGGCGCAGATAATATAGTTTCGAGTCTATCAAAGAATTTTTTAATCTGAAGGGCAATTTCAAAAATGATTTGAAGCGTCGCAGGTAGGGCAATAAAAATGCAACTGTTTCACTTGGGCTGATTAGATTAGCTATGTCGTATATCGGTTTTACTATTCTGGCTTTTAAACCATATAGCATAGAACTGTCTCACTTTGATCTAAAATGTTGGTGATGTTTCTCGCGGGGGCCAGCTTTTACAAATAAGGCTGTTTTCGATATTGGTAGTTGGTCCGGTTCGAAATTGCTGCTTAGCGAATCGTACCTGTTTTCGTACTGGTACGAAATATAGTACGATGAATGAAAAATATTAATCGAACTTGTTTTCGTACTGGTACGAAGTTCGGTACGATGTACGAAAAAAATAATATCGTACATTACGTCACGGAAAGTTTTCCCAGGGTACGGTGAGAAGTTCGGTACGAAATTATTCTGCTGGTTCAAAGTACGATAAAAATTTCGTACCGTACCGTACTACCACCCTTGCCAGCAACTGCGCCCTGTGCGAAAACATTTCATACAAAACTTCGAAAAGATATAGTAGAGCGCATTTTCTACCTCAAATAATCCGTGTCTATTAGGCTATTACAGTATAGTAATACAGTACCGTCATTAGTGATGCAAGTTGCTTGAAATGCTTAGAATCGATTTGAAACATCAGCTTTCGAATCAATTCGATTCGAAATGTCAAAACTTACATCCTCAATTGCCATCAAAAGAATTATGGTTTTATCATTATTTCAGGACAATTCTGCGAACGATCGTCTTGTGACGTCATGTGTAAGAACAATGGGAGTTGTGTTGCAAAAAATACTTGTAAATGTTTTAATGGATATTTTGGATCTACCTGCGGAGATTGTAAGTTATTATTGATCATTTTTATTATTAAGTTTTTATAAGTCTTTCTTAGGCCCAACCTTCTATAGTAATACCAGTTCTATAATTATTAGCAATGATTAAATCACGCTGAATCCATCTGAACCCTTCTCTCCCGCATAGTTTAACATACACCTCCTTATGTTTTGGTATAAAAACATTCTTTTTTTATTGAAATTCACTCTAAGTAAGCCTGAAGTTGCTCCCAAAGGGAACTAACCAACACCCACTCAATACCTGAGAGCTACTGTGAGATGTAGCACCAGCAACTAACTGCACTCTAAACCGAAAACGTCCCGAATATATATCTGAACCATCACGGCAAAGTGCAGAGAGTGTTACCTGCCCCCGGCGATGGTAAAACCATCTACCACTTCTTAGAACTATTTTTAAAAATATTTTTTTCTTTCGTGCAGTTCGATGCGATTCTACTTGTCAGAACGGTGGTATCTGCGTTGGACCAAATACATGCAAATGTGACAAGGGATTCGAAGGATCTACATGTCAGTCCCCTGTCTGTAATCCAGTGTGTTTGAACGGAGGGAAATGTGAAGTTGACAACATTTGTTCCTGCCCGAGTGGGTATGAAGGAGACAGATGCCAAAAAGGTGGGACATTTTTATTATTGAACTTTACCCTGAGCCTGGGTGAAAGCAACGCCCTATAAAATCTAACTAACGACCACTGGCTGGCTATCAAACATATGAATCGACACCTGCACCGTGAGTTAAAACATTGCAGTTGGTAGTATCTGCCCCTGGGTTTGGCCAGTGCTAGCATTCTGCTAGTGCACTGTACCAGAGGCCATTTTTGGAGTGGAGAGAGAATATAGAATTAGTGGTTGATGGTTCTAGCAATCGCCCAAGGGCGGATATCACCACTACCGAGCCACTAGTAGAAAACGGGTTGGCAAATGAGTAATATTTCATTTGCTAAAAGATGTCCTACCTATCCCTTACCCCCTAGTTCTGCGTCACCTACCCATTCCCAAATAATTTCTCAACATTAAATCTTTCACTCTGAAATTCTAACCTTCCAGCAACCTGCACTCCCAAATGTCAGAACGGAGGAAACTGCATCAGAAAAGATGTCTGTTCATGTCAAAGATTATTCCTGGGAAACAGATGTCAGATTAGTAAGTATAACCTATGTTAAAATTTTTTCCATTGGTGTGATGTGGAATTCACTATGTTTTACAGAGTCGTGTATAGGGCTGGGAAATTCGAATCGATTCGAAGCACAATTTATTTGTATCAATAGTGAGTCGTTCATATGAACAAAAACTTGCTAAATGAACGAGAATTTTCGTTTTTAACGAGAAAATGTAATCGATTTTGGTCAAATTTGACCAAAATCGAATATATTTTGTCGTTAAAATATGAAAATTGAACTGAAAATGTACAATAAACTATCAATTTTTGATTCTCACGATGAGGACAATTTGGGATACTAAAACAAAAGAGATATTTGTTATATACATGGAATTGGTGATTCGATCCGATTCGAAAAAAGTATCCGAATCAGATTCGAATTACAAATGATTCGGTTTTGCCCAGCCCTAGTAGTGTATCAGGATGTCTGAATTGAAATCACAGTTTCAAGTTAGGCATACGCTGAACGAATATTAGGCCATTTATTTATTTTTTATCGAAATTCACTTTCATCGAGATCGGGAGCAGTGCCTGAAAGGAAGCAACTAACGGCCACCTGATAGCAAAGAGCTACTATAAGATACAAGATGGAGTACCAGCAACTAATCTCCAAGCAGAAAACATCCAAAACTTAACTGAACCACCATGGTAAAGTGCAGTGAGTTGTATCTGCCCTGGGCAACGATAGCAAAACCACTTTTTTGCTTTCGTTCAGTCGCCCCTTACGACATGAAGGGAGTACAGGGCACCTTGTTTGTTCCAGTAAGAGGAGATAATCTAATGGGAGCTCACTCAAACATACCACAACCTGCGTCGGCGAGATATAATCACCCCCTATTGATTTGGCGTAACCCTTTCTTATGGCATTAGAGATGAGTAGCTCGAAAGGCATTTCGAAGGCTTCACCGATTGAGCTAAACGTTAAGTTCGAGAGGCGAAATTAACTAAATTTCCTTTTCTTCCAACAGGCATCTGTTCACCAAGTTGCGGTCATGGAGGTCGATGCATGAAAAATAATAAATGTTTTTGTAAGACTGGGTGGACTGGAAACCATTGTAATACACGTGAGTACTGTCATTTGAATTTAATGCCAATACGAACTATGCAGAGGCGATCTAATTTAGCTCCTAGGCAAGCGCATCCCGATCGGATAACAACGCACATAATGGCGCATATACTGCCTCCATACCAACTACCCATACTCTAACCCGGCTTTCTATTCCTAACCCACCAACCTTCCTCTCCACAACCACCTACCTTATTTTCCAACCCCAACCCACACGCCTGCACCTTCCTCTACCCAAACCACCTGTGTATCCCCAGACTGCCTCTACCTCAACTTCCTGTACCTAACTACCCCCAGCCCACTTGCGTCTACCCCACCTCCCTAACTACAACCCACCTGTCTATCCCCAACCTTACTCTACCACCTACCCGTGCCTGACCCACCTGCCCCTACTTCCAACCCACCTGACTATCCCCAGCCTGTCTCTAACCCACCTTCCTCTACCTCACCTCCCTATCCCCAACCTGCTCTACCTCACCTCCCCACTCCACCTGCCTCTACTTCCTATCCCCAGCCCAGCTGTCTCTGCTTCCTATCCCCAACCTACCTACCTCTACCGCACCTGCCTCCTATCTATACCCAGCCTGCCTGTACACCACCCTACTATCCACAACCAACCTGCCTCACCTCCCTAACCCCAGACCGCCTGCCCATCTACCCACAACCAGTCCCTACCTCACCTTCCTATACGCAGACGAACCAAACTCTACCTCTCCTTTTAATCCCAATTGACCTGCCCCTAACGCGCATAAATTTCTTATTCAACTGACCCAAAGTTTGCCAGATCTCGAGTTTATATACGACACGTTCATGCCAAGATAACTTTTGAAGATATTCAGCTCAACACCTCTTTACTTTCTTCTTTCTCTTACTAATTTTATACAAGAGAAAAAAAAAGAAAGAACAAGTGTTGAGCTGAACAGGTTAAAAAGTTCCGTTGGCGTAAATGTGTCGTATATAAACTCTAAAGCTTGCCGGAACTTGAGGTTAGATTTTCCCAGCAACGGATCGATATGCTTTCGAGCGTTGTTTGGTTATAGGCTACACTAACGGGGTACGGGGTTGGGTAGGGCAGGCAGGTGCTGGCATAGAACCAAGACGGTAAGTGTTAAGTTGGGCGGTGTTTAGGGTTTACTCCGTGAAATAGTAGAAAGACCGTTGAATATAAATCAAACCGAATATTCTGTTTTCTACTCACTCTTGCGTTTGCGATGAACAATATATCTTTTCGCTTGACCTTTCTTCGACCACATTCATCACACGATTAGGACCGGGCGATTCGATTCGGTGATTCGAATCGATTCGATGCACATTTTATTCGAATCGATTGTGAGTCGTTCATAGAAACAAAAACGTGATGAATGAACTAGAATTTTCAGTTTTAAGGAAAAATGCTATCGATTTTGGTAAAATTTGACCAAAATCTATTATATTTTGTCGTTAAAATATGAAAATGCTTGCTCTATGACAGGGATATGTGAAATAGAAATATACTCTATAAACTATAAATTTCTTGTGTTTCATAATGGAGACAAGTTGTAATACTATGTATACTATGTATGTAATGACATTCGTCATTTACATAGTATTAGCGATTCGATCGGATTCGAAGAAATTATCCGAATCAGATTCGAATTCCAAATGATTCGGTTTTGCCCAGCCTACACACGATACATATTGCACTTCATTCATATGCGCGATGAATGGTGTATATATATGATAACTGCCTGGCTGTACCCTGAGATGTATAAAAACTACCAGACGAGATCTATTCAGAGGCTTCGATTTTATAATCAAAGATCATTAATCGATGATATTTTTTCCATTGAAATTCAATCTAATTTCGTAAGCAGTGACTAGAAGGAACAACTAACGGTCACTTAATAGTAGAGAGCTACTACAAGATATAGCATCAGCAACTGCACTCTAAGTGGAAAACATGCCAAATGGAACTGAACCGCTTTGGTAAAGTGCAGGGTAAAGTGAGTGATTTCTGCCCTGGATGATTGTAAAATCATTTCCCGCTGTTTTAGTAAGGTATATACTTTATATATATATAAATATATCTTAACTATTTTTCAGCTATTTGCATCGACAAATGTGCGAACGGTGGGGTTTGTGTTGCACCAAATAAGTGCAAATGTAAAGATGGGTGGTCAGGATCAACGTGTAGGACAGGTGAGTAAATAGTTATAATAATAATACTACTCGGTTGTGCTAGTTTCGATTTTTTTCGAATCGAATCGCGATAAAAATTATTTCAAGTCGGATCTTTTTAGAATTCGATTCTATTTTCAAAAATTTAGTTCTGAAGCTACTATACAGTAGTTCACAAGACCAAAAAAATCACATTTTATTACTAATTTAAGCATACACTAAACAAAAGCCAAAAATATTAGTATGTGTGGTTTCAAGTTCCGATGACAGAAATGCACGCAAAAGAGGGTTGGGGGGATGGGGGGTTGGTGCTAGTCTCAACTGTTTTTTATTCGATTCGAATCGCGAATAAAACGATTTTAAATCGGAGCTTCTTAGAATGCGATTCTATTTTCAAAAATTTAGTTTTGAAGCTACTATATATTAGTTCACAAGACCGAAAAATCACATTTCCATTCTAATTCAAGCATACACCGAACAAAAGCCAAAAATATGAGTATGTCTGGTTTCAAGTTCGGACGACAGATATTTCCGCAAGAGATACAATTTTATTGCCAAATGAAAAAAAGTAATATAGATATCGCGGCGAAGACGCCAAATTTTTTATGTGAAACAGTGTTTTAGATTTGGATAGGTTTTATATTAACGCAGTAAAATCTTGAAATCTTGAAATTTGTGCAAGAATGCGTATTAATATTTTTTCGTAATTTCAATCTTTTTCTTATTCAGGTCATTGCAGAAGATGCAGGTTCGGATCCCGCTGCGTTCGTCCAAACACATGTCGGTGTCCATACGGTCCGCGAGGGCAAAGTTGCAGATTAGTAAGTAACGTTATTTAGTGATGTCGTGAGCAGGAAGCCTCTTTTGGATTTAAGACTCGAAATTAATTTTGTGACTCGAATTGTTCCTACAAAGGGTTTAATGAAAAATTATATTCGGCATGTTGTGGTTTCCTGAATATATTGAATTTTTTCGAAATAGAATCTTATCTTAAGTTGTGCAATATTGTTTTATCATCTTCCGGGGCAAGTAGACTACCACCGACTGCCCTTTACTATAGTGGTTCAGTTTTGTATGGAGTATTTCCGTATAGACAGCGGTAATTTTCAATTCTATATACTAAAAAGAATATTCCGTGTGCTGAGAGATGAAAATGTCTTTTTTTAACTATCTGGTAGCAATTAAATTGTAGAAAAAATGTTGAAAATCGATAACAGTGTTGATAATTTGAACCTTTTTGGTCCCCCCCCCCCCCCCCCCTCCCCCCCCCCCCCCCCCCCCCCCAAAAGAAGACAAAGAAACAAGAACGCAAGAGAAAAAGATTCTATCATTAGCCGACTATTTCTATCCGACCTTACTCATAACTGATTCTAAATATGGAAAAACATTTTACAGAGACTTCGTTTAAGCAGAAGATCTTCAATACGACGATTCTGAAGCTCGAAGTCCAAACAACCATTTAACGGTTTTGTTATCCAATCAAGAAGTATCAAAATCAAGCCCGAACTCCGATATCACGCTTCATTTGGCCTAATATGACGTCAGGCATTGGAGCATGACAACATGACTTGGCATGTGACACCAAGATGTTGTATACTATTTATTGAGCTATTTATTATCTTTGCTATCACCCGAGTCGAGCGTAGGCTTGAATGCAACGTGAATTCCTATACTTAAGGACAAAAACATTGTAAAATAAACCGAATTATCGGGAAATGATCAATTTATTCATTATTATCAATTCTTTAAAAAATGTTGTGAAGTGTGCGCATATTTCGCTTCGAAGTCGTTCTTCCGATGCGCAGTCATTTCTTGGAAAAACCCATTATTTTTGCGCCACTTTTTTCCATCAGCAATGGGAGAGGACCCTTCTATTTGAGAAAAAATCGCTTGAAACTTTATTTTTATCGAGATTGAAGCATTGCAGTATTAAAGTTCCCTTTTTACGATTAAATTTTGTCTGATAAAATACATAGGAATGCTTTGCTTTTTTAAGTAGGGGGGAGGTGAAGTGCAGTGAGAAACGGGATACTTGATAGACGCAATATAAATTACCTTCAGTTAGTGGTACAGTGGCGCCGTTCTTGTGGGAATTGTAAATACTGATACGGGTTTTGTCCAATTCATTCGTTTGTCATCCTGTATACTTCATCTCATGCTGTAAGGTCCGTGGATAATTTTAATAAAGACAAAGCAATTTGTATATTCACTCTATGCGCAAGCATCACAGTTTCACAATAAAATATCACTTGTCTGGTGCAAAGATGTCTGTAGAGACTGCACATTTGGTGATGTTAAGCGATGCAAAAACGAATTTTCAATAAAGTGGTCCATTATTTCAGACGACCTGCGTGGATCAGTGAAACAAACTCAGGTGGGGCGCACTAAAACAACAAAAACTGCCTTAAAATATTATAATCGCTTTTTTCAATGGTTATCAATAATAATAGTGCGAAATTGCCAGAAAAATGGTTCAGGCTGGAGCCAAAGAATTAAAAGGTTGTACATATTTTCTGCGCGTAGTAAGAGACGACTAATAGGAAGCAAAGAATGGTCGATTGACCGTCGCCCACGACAGATATCACCCACTTCACCATAGTGGTTCAGTCTTGTTTGGGCTATTTGCTGGTACTACATCATTTAGTAGTTCTTTGCTATTAAGTGGCCGTTAGTTGGTTCCTTTTAGACACTGCTTCCGGCCTTGCTCAGAGTGAATTTCAATGAAATTAAAATCAAAAATGCATATTTTTAGGTGACAGAGTGTGTATTACTTTAGACGAAGGTTATGAAATTATTGTGAACGCTCTGCTCTATATTTTTGGCAAGTTTCAATTTCGTTTATTAGTTTTGTTCGAAATTCATTGCGCGTTTCAAGCGGTTCTGTGTTTAGGTTTTGTGCTTCTTTTTCATTCATACCCAGGTGAGTTTCCAGTGTGTGGCCCCCTCTGTGCCACATCGGTACATTTGACCATATGTGATATTCTCTTTATCGTAGTTACGGAGCGCTAAACGTAAATTTTTGTTACACAAAACGGCTGTATTTTAACCCACTCATTCGGACATTTCATAAATATTCAGTGTCACATTTATGCGTGTGCATTTGATGCCAATAGAGTACCCGCACATTTAATTTAAATCAGCACCTGTACTCTGGGCGCCAAATGTAAAAATATTATTTGCGCGTAACCGCTCCTTTTTAACCTCATTATCGGACATCTGCTAAATATACAATATCACATTTACGTAAATGTTGTTTGTTCCAGAATAGCACTTGCGTTGTCTGCATATTTAACTTGAAACTTCGCCTGTCCATCAATGTTGCCTGTTCCCATCTTGCATAATTAAAATAAATACGTCATTCCAACTGCAGACAAGACCATTTACTAAATCCAATTTTGCGTATTTGTTGAATGTCCGTTTGGTAAACACAACTATTTGAGCATTTAGCTAAATCTGCATATTAGGCCTACATTTAGCTAAATCTACACTTGCACTTTTGGTTATTGCATTTCATTGATTACGTGCAATAACCTAGATCGACAAATGAACTTTTAGAGCGCAGTGACATTCAGTTCCAGTTTCACATTTAGCTATACTCGCTCTTGTACTCTTGTATATAGGGCTGGGCAATTCGATGCGGTGATTCGAAGTACAAACTATTCGAATCAATCGTGAATCTGTCATAGGAACAAAACATGCTAAATAAAGTGAAATTTTCCATTTTAACGACAAAATGCAATCAAATTGACCAAAAACGACCTTGTTTTGTCTGTAAAATGAAAATTGTTGCTCTTGAACTGGAGCGTAATTGAAATACATCGCTTTTAAGTCAGTTTATGCTAATATTTGTAATTTGTAACTTTGAATTTCCTAATTAACATAATGGAGACAATATTAGTAATAGTAAAAATGGTATATTTGTTATTTTCATGAAATTAATGATTCGATCCGATACGAACAAAATATTCGAATACTAAATGGTTCGGATTTTCCCACATCATGAATAAATCCACATTTTAACATGCAGACAATGTAATTCTTTTACAGTCGGCGCGGTAGCAACTAATGATATTTATTAACCACTGGTAGGGGCGGTAGCGGTCGTACTGGCCCAATGTCAAATACTGGGGGTTCCGCCCCCCATAAATCAGATAAAATTATGACGAAAGTGCGAAAAGTTGCTTCTTTAGCGATTCAACTTTCCCCATCTTTTACAAGAAAATTGCATCAATAAAGTTTTCAGCTAAAATTCTGACGCGTATTGCTTCGAAGTTTCTTGCGCGCCCTCTGCTCCCATTTTCTTTCGCGTAAAACTGTCATTTTAACCCGTTTCGTCGGCGAGTCGGCTCTCCCCCCTCCAATGTCGGAGATCTTTCGCCGCCACTGTTATTATCACGGACTAACCGTGGCGAGTGGTTGTCTGTTTTTTGTCTCAAGCTATTAAGATAACAGGAAAATCGATAATAATAGAGGCGGATATATACCGTCTAACAATGAATGAATGTTAAAAAAAATATACGGACATACGTGCAGCACGTGCATTGTACAACCCAACGCGTTATCAAATTCATGTCAAATTCCAATATCACTTACCCCTGTTCTACTCGATGTAATACGATGTGCGATGAAAATATTTCTACCAGAGAAAGTTTCATCTTAGTTTACGTAGGGTGTGGTTTAAAAACTTCTTGATAACATGCTATAAGAGGTGGTCGTATGCAATAGCGTATTTAAGGGGGTCATGGTGACATTCCCAAAACTTTTCGCGCTCTTCGGCGTAGCAATGACTTTTAACGTTATTTAGTCAGTTTTACGCTATAAAATACGAATCCAGTGCGCTATTAGGCTCGTTTTTATGTCATTTGCAATAAAAGTACAATTTTTTTGTAAATTTTTTCGTCTGCTGCTCTCATTACATTATGATTTAACCTTCGCCACTTTTCAAGCTTCTAATTACGCCACTGATCGTAGGGTTTCTCACACTACACAGTGAATTCCGCACATAAGAACAACAACGATTGTATAGACAAAAACATGAAATAAATCATAAAAGTAGATACAATCCAATAATCCATTTTACCCGTATGTTCATACAAAACCAATATTGATGATGATGATGGTGAGTGTGATGTTCATGAATGTTGTATATTCCATGAGATTTCGATGCTATCTTAATGATATTTCTATATATTTTGTTTTTAATTGAGTTCCGGTAGATGTAGCATGGAAAAGAAATTTTTACAAATTAGACTAATTATTATGTATTATTATCTTAATTTGTTTTGAATATATTCACTCAGCAAAAATAAAAATGTTGGCGTTGTCAATCTCACGTGATCCGTTTTTGGGCTATTATAATTGGCTCTATCAAAATAAATAAAAAAATCCGGTAATTCTGTACATGCCCTAATCATGTGGGTTATGAGTATTTTCTGTGTGTCAAAGTATAGTACAGGAGAAGCTAATTTGTTGTTACTGTTGTTGTTGATCGTCCTGACCACCCTGAGTTATTGTCTTTCAATGTATTTATTACGATATTATTACAGATCCATTATGAAGTAAATCGCCTGGGAAGATAGCCAAGGGTATGTATTTTTTACTGCACGCCCGTTCGTAGCTTTGTCCTCTATCCCCTCACGAAGCATGCTATGCGGTCAAATGGCTAAAACTTGTCCCGAAGGCTTAATGAAATAATTTGGTTCGTACTTGTTTTTAATTAGCCACGTGGTATAATCGTGGCAGTACAGAGTGTAATATAATTTAGAATATTATAAATTTGCCATGATATAATTCAAAAAGAAACGAATTTATCCGAATTGAAGTCAATTTAACATAGCTACAATTAACTCAAGACAATTGCACCCACGGAGTATTGCACACACGTTTCATTGCACTTGATAGGATTGCGCGAAGTCGGATTGTACCAAGTAAGGTTGCACTTGATACCATTGCACCCTCAAGAATTTGACTGAAAAATTTGATTATTCACCCATGTTTCGAATCGTAACTTCACGCACATTATACAATGCAAATAAACAACAAAATATCAACTTTGTCTTCGACCTTCGTGTTTGCCGTTTTAAACACTGGAATACACAGTAATACAGAATAAATATGGCGATGGAGATTTCAACAATCGGCCCCGAGGGAGGTTGCATGGATTTTGATGACTGTTACATCAAGATCCCCAAAGAGGCTTTCGATGAGCCCGTGCAATTCAAGATGAAGTTGCAAGGAGATTGCACATTGTTTTGTCCAGAAGAATATGTTGGAATTACACCTGTATTGAGCAGCAGGTATGATTCCCGGTTTCCCCAAGCCGGTGCACGGTGGTCACGTACTGCGTAAGCACTGCTTACGGCGTCCTCCAACCAGGTCCATGCATGGAAAAATGAGAAATACGGTAACCCGAAACCTTCACTCCCTGCCCTCATTCGGAACTGGTATTTGCACGAGAGGTCGTGGTTCGCCATATGGTTAAGCTGTATTCTCGGCTTCCCCTCCCGCAGGATAAAATGAAATACTATCCTATTCTGTATTCTAATATGTAAAAGCTGTGTGTGTGCTGTTGTGTTTTTTCTTTTTTGAAGAAATCGAAATAAATATGTGTATGTCTAAGCGTGGGGAATACGCTTGAGCTACGCATCGCTAGCGTTCTGGGTTCGAATCCCATCAGGGATGATTATATGTGAGAGTTCTGCTGGACGCTTCCTCGGTACATGGTGGTTCACGTAAGGGTGCATGGTAGTTCACCTAAGCGCGGAACACCAGTCAGTGCATGGTGGTTTACGTAAGCACTGCTTACAGCTTCCTTGCCAACCATGGCTGCTTAAGGCTTCCTTCACCAAACATGTACATGCACAGGAAAAATGAGTAAAAGGTAAGACAAAACCTCCACCTCCAATTCGGATCTTGTGTCTGCACGAGAGGCTGCCATATGGTTAAGCTGTAACATATTTGTTGGTCTAAAAACGTTAAAAACGAATAGTGAATAGGCAATTCGCAATTCTTTATGAATTTATCTCTCAATGAATCAGTCTGAAATACTAATAAATGGAGAAACATAGTTAGTTTAGTTTATTTGATTCCGCAGTTGCATGCCAAAATCATAAGTTTATTCATATTGTAGATTGTCCTCTATGTAAACCTACAGATGGGTGAAATTCGCATTGGCATCTAAAGGTCGCAATACATATTTGCGTATGTTGTGTTTTTTTTTATAGGTTTGTTTTATTTTGCCCTTGTGTTTTACCCTAGCGCAATGCTCCGCATGTAATTCCTTACGTTTTCCAAGGCAACTCAATGATTCGTCATGCAAGTTTACTGAGGGTGCTCATTTGCGTTGTGTGTGTTTGTGCTTTGTGGGCATGTCAATACGATTAACGTAATGCAATGCAGCCGTGTATTGCTGTTTTTATTTTGTTACCAGAAACGCAATGCAAGGCATCGGTAGAACAACTTCATGTGTATTGTGGCCTTTAACAGAGGCTACACTCCTACGAGGTTGTAGAGTGCAACCACCACCAATCCCACTCGTCATCAAAATCTATGTTCTATTAGATTACAAACATTCTGATTTCTCTTTACACTCCAGTGATCTTATTTCTTCCAAACTTGTCTGATACTCAATGTACAAGATGTATGGATAAAAGCTAAACATATCATTTTGTCTTGTTATGTTGTTGTGATCGAATTGACACATGCCTAATACTTATATGCTTTAACTTTCCAAGTGTGTGACATATGGTCAAGCATATGGTCAAGAATGAACCAACCAACCAGCGAGACTGAATTTCTACACAGAATTGAGCTACTAAAGTAAACGAAACCTCTTGATTTCTGCTAAATTGGGGTCTCATGAAGTTTAGTACCATATATCCGATTATCATAATAATTTCCCATGTTGCAAGCGACTCATCCTAACCCGGGAGACAATGCCAGAGGCTTGCAGCATTGGCGCCCCCTAGTTAGGATGAGAATATTCTGACAGTTTTTATTTTAATGACATTCGGGAATATGGTACTAAACTTCACTAGACCCATAAATTGTTCCATATTTCTTTTCAGCACACCAATCAAATCCAAACTTCCCTTAACAATCCGACTGAAGACTTGGTGCTATACAGACCACGAGGACATAATTGCCTACACAGCTTGCATAGAGAATAATGACTCTGGTATCAAGACAATCAACCAACAAGTACTAAAACAGAATGGAAATTATTTTACGTTTAATGTTCAATCTTTCACTCATTTATTTGTGTACGTGAAGACAATATTCGCTGGGAAAGTGGAGTTCAAAATGAAGCCACAGATCTTCTATAATGTCAGAGGTGGAAAGCTTTTTTCACAAAAGTTTTTGTGTGTATAATAAGGTCAAGATTTATCGCAGGATTTTTTCGTGCTCCTACCTGAAGGCTGTAATATATGTGATATTGTCTTACCAATGCATTTTTGCTTCATTCAGTAACAAAACAAAAATGGCAATAGGACAGGATATCATTTTTATCCTGCGAGAGAGGAAAGCCGAGAATACAGCTTAAACATATGAAGAACCACGACCTCTCTTGCAGATCCCAGTTCCGGTGACCCAGGCAAGTCCGACTTGTTTATCCATGCCCAATGTTCAACCCAGGGTGTAATAACTTTGGTAGGCTCAAGCCAAATTGAGAAGTGTGTCTATAAGTGGCTGCCGGTACGGGGATTTGTTCAGGGTGTTCCACATGGTTGAAAAAAGCCAAGTATAAATATAATACTATAAAGTACCGCTAAAAAAATCATTTTACATAATTTTTATATGTATTTTCTAACAGGCAGATTCAAAGTGATATTCCATTTCAATGATGCGACTGTCATGAGAGAACTTTGGTCCGATATGGAACGGCTTGAATTTCAAAAGTGTCCAATAGTGCTGAACACAATGTTGATTAAACAAGGAAGTCAAATTAGTGTCAGAATGAGGTTTGTGTTCAAATCTTTTTTTAAATAATTTTAAATTTTGTTTTTTTCGAGTCATTTTCATATTTATGCCATTTTCTCCAGATGGTCAGCAAGCTTTATACCACTACAATGCTATTTTATAGTAGCATTGATGATTTTAAACCTACAATTTGGTTGCTACTGAGCACTCAAAAAGAGGCATTCCATTCCTTTAGCTAGAGATATATCATAAAATATATCCTATTTGCGAGTGTGTTTTCGAAGAATTTTCATCTGAAGAGGTTCGTTTTTTTAAGACGTAATATTTGACAATCCTGAGAAATATTCTTCAATTTAGATTTACATTACTACATATATTGATTCCATTTTGTTTAATATTATCTTGTTCAGAGCTGAGTCTTATGAGGTAATTGGGAACTACACATTTACTCCAGTGAATCAGAATGGCTTCATTATTGATGACGATTTTGTAGCAGGGAGGAGGAAAGTTATAGAATTTCAGGTAGAATGGTATTGAATTTTAATTTGTTTATTGTGAATGAAACGTTTAGCTCAATCGGTAAAGCGTTGAGAATACGTTTCGAGCAATGCATCTCTGATCATTCAACGACAAAGTTTCAAATCCTGTGAGGGATGATGATTATATGGGTCTGCTGGACGCCTCGCTGGTGGTTCACGTAAGGCTGCACAGGAAAAATGAGAAATTCGATAATCCAAAAACCTTCACCCTGATTTGGAACTGGTATCTGCGCGAGAGGTCTTAGTTCACCACATGATTAAGCTGTATTCTCGGCTTTCCGCACCCGCAGGATAAAAATGAAAAATTGTCCTATCCTCCAGTGAGAACAAACGAGTATATTTATGTTGCTGGCGTTTTCAATGCACATAGGAACAATTAGTGGCTAAAATTGCTGTTAAAAGAATGAGTACTTTTATCTCGGACTCTGCTTCGTAATATTTATAAATTCGTTTTCTTATTGTTTGTTATTAGAGTTGCTGCCATCAAAATAGCACACTGTTTGTTGTGATGCCTCATTTTTTGCTGAAGAGATTCTTTGAAAATAGATTATTATTTTTTGAAATCACTCGAGCAGGGCCGCCGGAGGTATTTTGGTACTGATGTATATTTTTTTGATGTCTTTCCAAACTACCCTAGTTTTCCTAAAATACCATAAATACCTATCGCGATATTCTTCACAATTCTGGTTTACTGTGACACTGGGATTTCATGGCATACCACTTAAAAAGGATTCTATATTGATGCAATATCACATTAATCAACAACGAAAACAGGTCTTTCTTTGTCGACTCACATCGGCTTATATGCCTAATTTAAACTTTTGCAATGTTGTGAAACAACAAACAGCCCCCAGATGCAAAGACTTTTTTGATGAGTACCTAGATTTTTTTTAAATTTGAGCACTCATTCATGCAGCTAAGCTCTGTTGAAACAGTATAATATTATGTTTTTGGATATCAGAAGATCACATAAAATATCTGTAATATGGGTTTTTTACGCAGTCAACGTTTCTTCCAAAGTCAAACATGTTCCGAACCGCCTGATTTCACAATTTTTAAAATACAATACATATGATATAACCAATCCAGACTAGGTTCTAGGCACAATGGTTGTGTGATCCATCTGTGACCCATTCCCCATGAAAAAAAACGGGAAGGAAAATTATTTACAAATTTACACACTGTTATTAAATGTTGCATCTTTCTCCATTCTCGATTGCCACAGGAGAAAAATTTACAAATTTACAAACTGCTGAATGTTCACAGTTCGATTTGAATGTTCAGTTCGATTTGAATCAAGATGGGAAATCTGAATGTTTTGGGTTCAACCTTGGATGGCCTGAACTTGGTGAGTCAAGTAGCTGGAGATAGAGCAGTAGCAGGGGGGCAGAATATTGGTTTTCTTCGGGTGTCTATTCAGGTTGTTTTCCTTCGGATGCACAAAGAGCTTTAAAATCATAATTTTGAACCTTTTTATGCAGTTTGGTTGCTACCAGACACTCAAAAAGAGATATTTCCATCTTCTAGTCACAGATTACCATGAAATATTGCCCATTTTCTTTTGATGGTAGCCGTTTTCTTAGGGTGTCTGAGTAGCCAAGCAGCTGGCATTCATTCACTCAGTCGTGGAGGTAGAATTTCTTTTGCTTTCAGTGTATGAGGTGTCAAATTCGGTAGAATCGAATCGCCCTGATATATTTTAAGTGTGTTGTAAGAGGTGACTAGAAATAGGCTGCTAGAATGCCAGCTACTCTGCTACTCAGAGACCCTAAAAAAATGGGTTCCATCAGAAAAAAAAATAGCGAATTGGCAATCTTATATATTTTTCTTGCTATAATATTAAAATGCCTCTTCAGTGTCTAAATGATTCAACAACAACCAAACAATTATTAACTAGCCTGAATTTCCTTTTATATCCTGATATTAGTATCCGTTATAGATTGCTTTCAAATTACTTCTAGACTCCCGTGACAAGATGATAATGTTTTTTTTTTAAATCTCAAAGATGTAGGCGATTTTGCGAACTTCTTTATGATCACTTGAGGGAATCATCCTGGTGCAGGGCCCTGTACTGGCAGTCACTTATAGGCGAACAGCGTTAGTTATATAATACGAAGTGATGGACATGGTTTAAAGTACCAGACTTGCTGTGACTCTGACCCGATATCTTCAACCAGAAATGCCAACATGTTAACCAGCAGGCCACTAAGCTCTTGCGAAGGGTGCTTTGAAGCAATACTTTATACCCTTCTGTTGACCAGTTTTGTGATTAACTGTATGTATTGTTCTTGCAGGAATAATGGAAGAAATAGACTGAGTTTTGGAAAATTTTTGTTGAGATGTTTCAGCTCCAAATCCAGTGATTCTATACTAACTCATACAAATCTTGCCTTATGGAATCGGAATTCTACCAACTGGCAAATCTTGTCCAAAGCACATGGATTCTTGTTGACTAATGGCAAAACAAAACATTTTACTTCACGGCATTGACTGTACAACTGACAAAACCAGTCTCAGCCCAGCAACTAATGATGAGTCCACAAACGGTCCACAAATTTGAGTCGCGGTTCAGGAACTTGGGTGTTTTTTTACAGCAACGTATTTGAGTTAATTGCTGTGAACAAGGCCCTATACTACCGGCCACTTGTTGACAGGGTTGGTGTTAATTGGAAGATATGATCTTTCCAGTTTGGCCAAGCCTATCCAAGTTATGACACCCTGGGTGCAGTGACGGGCTTGGATTAGCGAGCGAGGCAAACTCAAACTCAAGATCATCAATTTGCAATGCTAATACGATAACCTCTAGGCACTAGCGCTCACCACCAACCACAAAATCTAGAAGAAAAAAACAAATATCTCCACTCAAATTTCCAGGGAAACAGAATCTTATGTCCAATCGCATTTAAGCTTTTCATGCCACATTGTTAATGTAAGAAATTCAGAGAATGTTTTAAATCTTTTCAAAAATCTTTATATAATACATTTTGAGTGAATCCTTTTCTGATGGCAGGTATTTTTTTTGTCATATTAGGTACATGACATTTTGCAGTCTGGTTCACTGAACAGCGAGTATGCACAAGACCAGAATGTCAGCTGCACTTTCACCCAGGACCTCAGAGAAAATAGCTCACATCAGAAAAAAATATATCAAGATACATCATTCACTAATTTTTACAACATATCTATCTAACGTCTGTTAACTATAAAAAAAAGTTATCAGCAGTTATTATATTGATGTTTTTCAGGCCACCTTCCAAACAGAATGAAATATTGCAGTAAATGGTTGGTTCTTTTATCTGCCTTGACTTAAAAAGGTTTTAAATCTTTTCAAAAATCTTTATGTAATACATTTTGAGTGAATCCTTTTCTGATGGCAGGTATTTTCTTTGTCGAATTAGGTACATGACATGTTTAAAGTCTGGTCCACTGAACAGCGAGTATGAACAAGACCAGAATGTCAGCTGCACTTCCACCTAGGACCTCAGAGATAATAGCTCACATCAGAAAAAAATATATCAAGATGCATCGTTCACTAATTTTTACAACATATCTATCTAACGTCTGTTAACTATAAAAAAAGTTATCAGCACTACTACGAAGGTATTATATTGATGTTTTCCAGGCTACTTTTTTATTTCTTGATTTCGTACCAATATATCTATTTCCATTTGTATATTTATTTCCATTTGTGGTCATTTTTATTCGTCCTTCATTTGTGTATGCAACTATTGTGAATTAGTTTTTTTTGTAGGTTTGTTAATTTTAGAGCTAGTCGGTACCTGAACTTAGTGCAGTGCATGTTTTTAAACTCCATCTGAGTTTTTGTCCGCTGGCCTGATCTTCCTTACGTGTGAATCTACAATAAAAGTATGATCATTCAATACTATTGTCATGACGAGAAGGTCAAAATAAACATATTCCTCTATCTATAATTAGTGTACAGCGTATACACTGGGATCAAAGATTTGTTTCAATATGCAAGTAATTATGTTCTCTATTAAAATCTTTCCTTTCAGTTAGATTAAAACGAGTGTATTTTTAATAAATGATTGTATAGAAATACCATCAAGTCTCTGAATTCTAGTATTAGATTTAGGCAAGGTTTGGTTGGTCTGACTGACCCTGACCTTATCAATAAATTGTATCAAGAGGCGGTGTATCGTGTCACATTGACCTCCCCACTGCGCAACTAGGGGGAGGGAATTCTTGTGAGTTGAGTATGGGCTGCGTGGAGAACATGTGGACACAAATGCACACCAGGGGTGGTCGGTTAGCTCAATCGGTGAAGCGTTGGGAATGCGCATCTCCGATCGCCATGACGCAGATGATTATATGCGAGAGGGCTGCTGGGCGCCTCGCCGGTGCACGGTGGTTCACGTAAGCGCCGGTTACGGCTTCCTCAACCAACCAGGTCCATGCACCATGCACAGGAAAAATGAGAAATACTATAATCAAAAACCTTCACCCCGATTCGGAACTTGCGTTTGCACGAGAGGTCGTGGTTCGCCATATGGTTACGTACGCTGTATTCTCGGCTGTCCTCTCCCGTAGGATAAAAATGATATCCTTTGGTACCGGTAACATATTACATATTCGATTTTAGCAACTTTAGTCACAAGCAATGACATTGTTGACCTTTTGAGTTTTATGCAGCCGAGAGTTCCATTTAACTAAATTAGAAGCGGTAAGGGTGGAGGAAATTTCGTTGCATGAAAATTATGCAAATGTTTAAACCACTGGGTGGCAGTTTCGAGTGAAAACCAATTACTAGTAAAGTTGATGGGAAGTCTTGAGTTAATGCCCTCCACTTTCAGCTTTCTGCTTTGTGTTTTGCAAAAGGAAAGTGAGTATTGAGTAGGTTTAGCTTTCTTTAAGACATCACAGCTACATAAATATAAAGACCGATGGGGAAACTGGGCAAAGGATAGAAGGGACAAAATTTGGATTTTCAAAACAAAATCTGGAAAGGTTTGTTCTGCGTCGGGAGGCAGTGCTGAGTGAGGTCAGTGTTGATTCTGTGCATAAACTAAAATAATACGGTACCAGAATTATATCATTGTAAAACTGGATTCCTAGACACAACAATGGTTGGATATATTCAGTATTATGATTATTCACAATCCAATGTAGGTAACAACTTCTATGGCATAACTCCTCAATGACGGTGGTACTTACACACAGCACAGTACAATGCAGAATGTGGATGGCCTAAAGAACTAAAAAAATAGGTAAATTCAATATTGGTTCTATTGATGCTTTAACTTTTGTGAAATGAAAATATTTGGAATTTGCTCACTTTAACTTCTTTTACAATTCACCACATTTCAGAGAAACGCTCTTTATCTCTAAGTCTGATGATGTTAAGAGGTTGCCAGTTAATTAGTAACAGTGTGTTTTCAGTGGGTCCATTTGCACAAAAAAAATAGCCCATAGGTCAATTCGTACCCTGGTGTAATTTGCAATGGATTTGAGAAGATGGAGATGGTAATAAGATGTAGTGATAGAATGTAATTGTGTATGAAGCTGTTAATACTGAAATCAATCACACTGTCGGTTTGGTGGGATAGAAAAGTTATATAAATGTTTTCGACCCCCATCTTGTAGGGGTATTTGATCTGTCTAATTTGTAAAAATTTATTTTTCATGCTACATCTACCGGTACTTAATTAAAAACAAAATATATAGCCTAATCATTATGATCGGAATTTCATGAAAATATTATGATATTTCTTTATGATCGAAATCTTAAGGAATATTCAACATTCATGAACATCAGATTGATCATCAATATTGGTTTGTATAAGCATACGAGTAAAATGGATTATTGGATTGTACTTTTCTTTCTTTATTTCTTGTTTTGTCTATGCAATCATTGTTGTGATTACTTTTAATTTATTTTCAATATATCTACTTGGGCCTTATCAATCTCATGCGATCCGTTTTTGAACAATTATAATTGGCTCAATCAAAATAAAAAAAAGTTTTGCATTGGGTTTCATTCGGCAAACAAAGAAAAAAGTTGGAGATGGCAGATTTATCCTCCAGGATAAAATGAAATTCCGGGAAGCAAGCATTTTAGTTCAAACGAACGACCTTCCTGCTACTGCATTGCCGCACCAAAATTTGTAAACAGTTAAGTTCCCCGTGAATATTGGCAAGGGTATGCATTGACCAACGGCGATTTTTTATGGCACGAATTGACCAATCGTTCTTACTAGAATTGTATTGGGCCGCGGTGGCGTGATGAAAGCGACGATAGCTGCTGAACGTGATAACTAATGAATGACGCGGGTTCAAACCCCGGCAAAGTATGGTCAAGACCGATGCACGAAAAAGCCGTTAAAGAATAACACACGCGGGGTGCCCCTGGGCGAGGCACTGTAACCTACAGCCTTGGGACGATGCTCGATAACCTTGCCGGTTCCTCATTGGTTTCACACTGGATGGAATAACAAGACGCAAGATAAATCTCGTAACCAGATATAATTGTAAACATTGTTAATTGCATACTGTGAAATAAAGTTTATTTCATTTCATTATACTGGTGCGAATTGACCGGGGTGCAAATTGACCGCCACCCATGTTGTGCAATATTGCCTATGCTAATCCTCTTATCCCGCATCAGTGGTGCTAAGTCTAAGGGACAAAAAATAATATTAAAATTTTTTTGTAACGAAACTTGGGCACCGAAGGAATGAAAAGTTTTTTCTGCCATTCTGTTGAAAATAATAAAACATTACGAGAGCAAACACTATTCAGACTATATCTGTATATTATACCCAAGGTTACACTAGCATCTATCTTTATGCGAAAATCTCTCTCATTTGCGAAAAGTGGTTGTCGAATGAAAGAATATAAATGCTAGGTAACCTTGGTTACAATATGTGATTGCACACCAAAGGTGCACAAAAATGTCTATGTAAGATATATTTTTGTTAAAATTCCAAAACTTTGCAGGGAGGATTGTCCCTTACAATATCTCAGAGGAGGAAATGCCCCCTGGCCCCTACTTAAGTAATTAGAAGAAGCAGTTTTTTATCAGAATATTCATAACAAGGTTCTGTTCTGTCTTCAAGTCACGAAGGTCTGGCATATGAGCTATAATATGTCATTAAATTGGAGTATTGTTTTTTTCAGAAATAAATTCCTTCCTCTGGATGTCTCGACAATCTGAGCAAATGGAATCGCTTTTCCATTAGTAACTCATATTCCCAGAAAAACCTCGCCAACAGAAATCCTATAAAATAAAAATACTATATTCTAAGGTATACCGGTAGTGCTGTCTGCAAGGGTGCAAATAAGGATTCCTCTACAAGAGTACGCCATGATTTTCTACAAACAAGTATTTAAGAAATAAATCCTATTAAATATCCTAATAAATTCTATTCAAATACTTTTCATTTCACGCTTCATATTATCGACCTTCATAATAAGTTTACTGCATTGCAAGTCATCAAGAATGTTTTGAACAATTGTAAAACAAATTTATGAACAGTCAAATACCCTCAGCTGGGATATAAAAAAAGTGCTTTTCGTGTATTAAAACTTGCGTGCCAAACGTGCTCGACCGCGACCTTTACTCTGTTGCGTTATATCTGTGTACAAAATGATAAAATTTAGGAAAAATGACCTTTTGCGACCATTACCAAGGAGATGCTTGTAGTGCTTATAAAATATGATACTCTCATATATGAAAAATTTGTTGTTTATAAGGGTATTTGAAGACTCTCGTGCTCTTTGTGTTTTTTACATCATGTGTCTGAATAATCGAAGGGTTTTTCGAGTGTACAATTATTGTAATATGTACAAATGAAATTATATACATTACTAGAGGGCATTATTGCTAGTTTGGAAGGCTTTCAATTCCTCCAAAGAAAATTAGTGAATGTGTTGGAATCCATGGAAACATTTTTTATTCAGATGTTTTAGGCTTTACCAGACAAAGCCATCAACTTGGTGTGGATTTGGTATTTTATCTCCACTCCAAGAAGTGGCTATAAATAAAAATAAAAAAATCTACTCAATTATCTTTTTCATGATTCCTTCCCTTTAGTACTTGCTTGATGTAATATTTGTTCGATAATTTTATGGAAATACAGGATCAAGAATTTCATTCATCATCAATATCGATATTTGGTTTGAGTAAACTTACCATTGGTAATATAATTTTTTTGTTTGTTTCACATTTGTATACTATTGATGCAATTAATCGTTGTTTTTCTAAAACTACCCTCTCTCCCCTGACATGAAAAATTTAATAGACTTTGGCCAAATTGTATGTAAATTAAATAAACATATGCAAATTTAGAGTGATGATCTGACATAATTGTATTGAAATATTTCTGATTGGTTTGATCAGTTTGACAATAAACCAAAAAGAAGAATGTGTTGAATGACCTGAAAAACTTTAATGTGTGAGCCTGTTGTGTAGCTGGCTAAGTATTTGTAAAGTTTAAAGTTCTGTATTGTATGGTTCTGTAAAATTGTCCCAACATATTTCCTGCATGTCGTAAGAGACGACTGAAAGGAAGCAAAGCAGTGGTGGATGATTTTACCATCGCCCAGTGCAGATACCACGCGGTAGCGGCGCAGTTCTGTTTGGAATGTTTTCTATGAGTGCAGTTGCTAGTACTGCATCTTTTAGTATCTCTTCGCTATTAAGTGACCATTAGTTGGTTCCTTCCAGGCTTTGCTCAGAGTGAATTTCAATAATAAAGATTCAAATATTCATATTAGGTGAAACATGCGCAAATGACTTATCAACTACTAGATGGCAGCATGGTTGATGATTTTGTTGATTTAATGCTCAGAAATAGTGTGGAAGCGTTGAATAAAAAAATGATTTAAAATCAAATATGCATCTGTTCTGTACCTTAAAATTGCATTTTCTGTTTTTAAATTGACATTTTGAACGTAAATATGATTATAAGGTCACAATAGATTATACTATAATCTCCTCTGCCACCCACTTCTTTTGTTCGCTCGACCGTCAAATTGATTTGCTTCACTGTGTCTTTATTTTTTTAACTCAAATTTAATCTCCAACTCCCCGGAGGGTTTCGAAATGCCAGTTTTAATACAATTTCAAGGCAGATTATTTTCTTTTAAATTTATCTATATTTCAAAAACAGTAACTGTAAATAATGGGAGTGCGGGAAGATGGTGTCATGGAATTATTATGTAGACATTTAGTGATTGTAGGCAGTTGTGTGTTTTTATTGCTTGTCTTGCCTCTAAGGCAGAGTGTGTAACTAGAGCCATTATTTAGTTGTGAATTTGTGTGATATTTATAATAAGAAGTGGAAACAAACGGTCAGATATGCGTGATAAAGACCAGTTATAGGCAAACTGGAAATAACCTCGTGAAGTAAAAAAAGATTAGTTCTCAAATTCAAGATCATTGTGGACATGAGGCGCCCTTTGAAAAAATAAAAAAATTTTAATGTGTGTAATGCATATTTTTTTATTGAAATTTGCTCAAAGCAAGGTCACAGGAGAAGAATCGAACTTGAAAATTCTCCTGAAGCCACTAAAGTGTAGAGAGCTACATGAAATGCAGGAACAGGAACTAAGTAACCCCCATCCATGATAGATGTCTAATAACGCGAGTTTTAAAGGCTTGTAGATCAACGCGATCAGGAAAGCAGTGAGATAGCAACAAATTCCAAAGTTTAGAGATTCTTGGAAAAAAGCTTCTTGCATAAAAAACTGTTTGTGACATTGTGGAACCTCCACAGTGGATAGTTGCGAATTGGTAGCCAATCATGTTGAAAATATACTTTTGTATCAGATTAATTCCGTAATGGTTATTTGACCAGTACCTTTGCCCCCTATCAGACTATGAAGATGACTTTATACGGATAGCTACGCATTTGCATTTCTACCATATTTTTACGTATCGCAAAAAATTCATTGTGAGATAATGTTTTTATGGCAAACTTCCCTTTGCTGGGTCCATTTGGTAGTAAAGTTGGGGCAGCATCTTACTTGATGAACTTTAAGCTCGCACATTCGTGGGTTTGCAGGTTTTTAGAATTTCACACAAACTATTAAAACTGTCTGCCGGCCTGCTATAATATATTGAAGTTATATTCATTATATCTCAAAAGCAGAGCAAAGGTATTTGATATTGATTTTTTCTCCGGTAACTTTAATTGCTTTTTGGCTCTCTTGGGAAATCTCTCTGTATCACGTTCTGTCCTGGCAGACAATAATTCCATAATTGCCTTAACATGTTTTAGAGGAGAAAGAGGCGGTGGATGGTTTCACCTTCACCCAGGGCAGATTCTACTTACTGCTCTCTATTTTATTCAGTTCTGTTTGTTATGTTTTACACATAATAAGGTGTGGTTGCTGGCATTTTGTTTTATGAAACCCATTGCCTTATAACTAATTCATTCTGGGTTCTGCTTCTAGCCATCTTGATGTGAATTCCCTACCGTCACCACCCAGGGCAGATAACACTTACTGCACCCTACTTTAGCAATTAAATTTGTATTGCATATTTTCTTTTTGAGTGTAGTTGCCGCTTTTTTATATTGAATTTTGATTGACAAAATTGACCTTTGACCTCTACTGCTTTTTTATAGTAATCTTGATAATTTCTGAGCCTTTTTGTACGGTTCTATTACGTCCATATATTCTAAAAAGGATATTATTTCGATCTTTTAGTGGGTTGAATTTTGTAGTACAAGTAAACTAAATGCTTCAGTGTCAAAAGTCTTTTGATGTCATTTTTTCAGTTTGACAAAAAAAGCTTCATATTCCTGATCTGATGAACACTGCAAATGCGAACAATTAAATTCCACTCAAGACATTTCTATCTACAATGTGTGGGATGATGAAACACTAAATGTTCATGACATTTACTTCGGACGAACAATAAATCTTGAAAACCAACAACATATATATTGTATGATTCAGCTGCTACTAGACATTCCGAAAAAGACAATTTAAATCATCACCTTGCGAGTGATTTTGTTTTTATTAAAATTCACTCTGAGCAAAGCTGGGATTAATGAATATTGTCCAATATATGCTAAGTTTTCTTCTGATGGAACTCATTTGCTTCGGGTGTCTGAGTAGCAGAGCATCAGACATTCTGCTAGTTTGCTGAATAGCTAGTTGCCTTTCATGTCGCGTCCATGATTGAATTATCTTGTGCGATTTCAGCATTTATAATCAAATTACCATTGATTGTGTTGAGAGTAGATGAACGCCCAATTGTTTGTTTGGTTTGAATTACATGTGCGAAATGATTGTGGTTACTGGTAATAAGGTTTTTAAATTGAATGAAAATTATGCCATGTAGGACGAAGAAAGCTTTGAACACTCGATAGTCTCAACAGGATAGGAATAACATTTATATACTGTGGTAGAGATAGGCAGAAATGCAGGTTAACCGTTATGGCAAACCACCAAGTCTTTGCAGCTGTATACTTCAAGCCAAGATGGTGACATTCATTTATTTCCAGTGCATGAATGTAGTCTAATATTCATGTGCAATGCGAAGGCTTGCTAATTCACAGGATTACAGATTTCTAGAATCTTGCACAGATTATCATAAAACTTGTATGAAGCCATGATAATTATATTCATTTTAAGGAGGATAGATCGATTCCCTGAATTTCCTTTTGCTTATTTCTAGTGTAATTTGGTGTCAATTCTTTCTGGTCTATGATATCATGCACCCTTACAACAAATTTGCCTGAATGGTCTTGGGATTTTTAGTTTTGTATGGAACGTTTTATGCTTAGGATGTAGTTGCTGGCTTTACATAGTCGTCCTTCGCTGTGTCAGTTGTTCCTTTAGACTAAAGGCCACAATACACATGAAGTTGTCGTATCGATGCGTTGTATTACATTTCGGGTAATAAAATAAAAACGGCGATACACTGCTGCAGTGTTTTATGTTATTCGTTTTCACATGCTTACAAAGCACAAATGCAAAAACCAACACGAGCACTCTGCGTCAGCTTTCATAGCAAACCACTACGTTTCATTGGAAAACGTAAGGAAAACTGCATGCAAAGCATTGCACTTGCTTAAAACGCAAGGGTAAAATAAAACAAACCTAGAAAAAAAGCAACCTACACAAACGTGTAGTGCGCCCTTGAATTAACCAATTCAACATTATTCAAAAGGTGCTGTTCACGACTTTGAAATCTCTCAATTTAAGATGTTCTTAAAAAGTTTTTTATGTCTATATTAGGTCAAAATCTTGTATACTTTGATGGCATTTTCACCAATGAAATTCGAATGAAATTAATTTAGCTTGGTAATCTTGTTTAATTCGCAATATCCCATCAGACAACATGATTGAATGCAACAAATCATACCATATGGGAATAATATTTTACTATTTTCCTAATTATACTAATGTCTGAAGTGCAACTTAAATCAATTTTATTTAGAAAATGAATATTGGAAGTGATCTGTCTACAACTCCGCTCTGACTGTAGGGGGTACCGGTATTAGTTGTTGATAGACCATTGAAAATGTGTTTTCATTTTTCTCAGAGAACTTTATTTTATTAACTTATTTAGAAACATAAATAATCATCGACAGAGTTATGTGTGTGGAGGTAAAACAGACTTTATTATTAGTATTGGAAGATATTGCTCATAATACAAGCAGCCTTTTACCTGGGACTCAAGTAAAAAATCCGACTGGGTCAAGACTCTGCTGGTAATTTTGAAGTCTTCTGTTTCATTTTATTACATCCAAACACTCGGAATCCACATTTTCAAATTTTCCGGTGTGCATTTTATCTGAAAAGATCAATTTTTGATATTTTTTTATTCTGATGCCATCTTTCAAGTTTTGGAGTTACTTTGATAGTTGGTATTAACCACTCCTGTATTAGAGGATGAGTAATAATTTAAGTTTTTAACGAAGATATATCAGTGTGTGACTAATTGCACCAGTCATTATGATTTTAATTTGATAACAGCATCATCAGGTCCTTTAAAATGATCTATATTCGTATAACGTGTGTGAGTCATTTATCGTTGAAAACAGCTGTATCTATTTGGTACAGGAAGTTGCAGTCAGGTAGTACATGATTGAAAACAATTGCTAAAGCATCTTTTGGCAAGTATTTGTCACTGATGGATTGCGTTGATTAGACATGGTCCATCTGTGGCACATATTTGACAATATTTAATTTCTGATCTGTAGTTTATGATTTTACAACGATTTTTAACAACTGTTGTCCAGTCTGTCTAACATCCTGTGATCCTGATGATATAAATTTGCTGTCATCGGATGTGGGTTTGAATTTTTTTACTGAATTTTTTATTGATTTGAATCGATATAGTGTTATAGTGAATTGAAAGAAATCTATTTTTCAGATTTCTTTTGACTGGAAAAATTGCGTATTGAAAAAGGAGGTAGTGGGTATTATACTACGCTCAAAATATATATTTTAAGTCAGGTTATAAATTTGCCCGATAACAATTTTTGCAAATAGGACAAGATTGTCAGAATGTCTGCTCCTCAGACAACCAAAAAATTTTACCAAAAGGTCAATATTCCCTGATAAATCACTCGCTAGAAGTTTGGAATATCTTTTCTGGCGTGTCTGGTTGCAACAGGTTTCATAAAAAAAAGATTTATAATTAATGCTATGCACAGTGGTAGCAGTTTGATGGTTTTAACACTTTTCTTCCTCTTAAAGGAAATGGCATTGTTGACATTAAAGTTCAGACAATCCAATAAAAAATTCCTCCACCCTGTACTGAGGTTGGTAAAAAATAAAGTTTATTAATTTAACTTTTTTATGTCAGTCATTGCATGTAGCCGTGATCCAATGTATAATTCCATTCATTCATTATAGATAATTACCATGCAATGCCATGAAATTTGCCAGGTCATATTTATTAAATAAACTATCATTTTTTTTTCTATTATTTCTTGGAACAAGAGAGGTTGTTTAATGTCAATTTACACATTCATTACGTAACCTGAAAAAAAATTCCTTATTCCTTTTATGGAACGATTTTTGAAACTTCTAGAAAAATTCAAAGACATGCATCATAAGTTTAGTGTGTAACATGCTTTTGGTTAGTTGTCTCTTGCCATTGTATGCCTACTAGTACTTTGAGAGCATTACTATCGTCTAGTTAATAAAGAGTATTCAAAATTCTCAATTTATGAATGGAATAACGCATCAAAATTTCAGATCACGAAATTTCTCATATTTGATCATGTCTTGCCCATTTTGTAGTAAAATCATGATTTCGCTGCAAAATGAATCATTTCAAGAAAGATAGGATTTAATTTATCCTACGTCAGAGACGAAAAGAATGATAGAAAAAAATTTTTCCACGTCAGAGTCAGAATCCATTGCGTGATGTTCCAGGCGCTTTCATCTTGTGACTTAAAAGTCATATACAATGCTATGCAATGTCATTGTTGTAAGGCTTCAAAGCTTTTTTCTACTCTCGCTTCCGCGTGTCTTCAAAAAATACATTTATTATTATTAAGGTAGGTTTTTTGGAATAGGGACCTATTCCCTGTATGAGAGCAGAATGTCTGATCTTTTTCGTTTTAGATGAGTTTTACTTAAAATGGCTTAAATCAGTGTTCAAAAGGAACAACCGAGATCCATTTGTATATACATTACACCCTATAGATGAGGACTAAAAAGTGGAGACTGAAAAACAAAACAGTGATAGATTTTTTTTCCATTCCGCAGATCCAGTTACTGCATTTCACTTTGTTGTTCCAGTTCGGCATGGAATGAGCATATTTCTATGACCGATTTTTGAGTCAGGATGCCACCTTCAAGATTGGAATAAATTACCACCAATCTATGTATCTGATTTGGATGAAATATATGGATATGGATACTCTCGGTTAGACAACAGTTGTTCTGAGATAGTTATTCATTAAATTTATAGTGATTTTATATTTTTTTTACATTTTCACTCATGGATTATAAATATGATTTTCTCAAGCATGAACCATTGTTTGATTGTGCAGTGTGGGCACAGTTTATCGATATGCTTTGCAAAATTCGTACACAACCTAGCCTGGCAAAATGGCTACTACTCTTCTACTCCAGATGCATGAAGAAAACGGGTTCAATCGGAAGAAACGGGCTGGAAAATGGCAGCTACTACAAGAGAAAACTAGTTCCAACAGAACAAGTTTACCAAATGAGAAATATTTCATGATTTATTTTTGCTAAAAATTATACTGCCTCTTTTTGAATGTTTAATAGCAATCAAACTATACAGAAAGGTTCAAAGCTTATTATTTATTTATTGAAGCTTTTTTGAATCCACATGAGGAAGATAGGAAATTTTGGTCACACGAAAAAAATAATATGAACACCGTAGATACCAAAGAAAAACAAGATTCTATCAACATGCACGGCAATATTTTTTATTATCTATCTGATTCAGAAGGAGTAAATTATTTGCTTATTGATTGGAATTCGTAAAGGCACGATTCAGAATGTCATAGCTAAATATTCGACTCTGAAATGAACTAATATGAAAGTGGCAACCCTATTATTGACTGTTCCAAATAATTTTACGAAGTTATGGATGGTTTTAATATCGCCCGAGGTAGATACCCTTACTGCACTTTATTATAGTTTGGGATGTTTTCCGCTTAAAGTGCATTTGCTAGCACTGAATTTTATAGTACCGGTAACTCTCTGCCTTCAAAGAGTTTGTTGGTTGGTTCTTTTTGCTTTAGACACTCTTTTGAACCGTTTTCAGAGCGTATTTCAGCAAAAAGAATTACCGTACTCAATTTCCCAGGCCTAATCATCAGTCCATCATTTTTGTCATAATTATTGATGTGGCAATCTAATTATTATTTCAGACATTTTAATTACGACTTGACGAGACAATCCATATTATCATGGGGATTGATCCCATATAATCTGCTGTTTATTGTTCAATATATTCTTATTACTGGCTGCCTGGCATGGATTTCAACTCAGAGCTACTCCATTGCTTCTATTAGAACAAAAGCCACCAAAAGATATATATTTCATGGTGAAAGACCAAAAAGTCTCGATTACAGTAGTAATAAAAACCACACAAAAATCCTAATCCAAATTATGAAGTGCTGTGTTGATGGTTTGGAGCATTTTTAAATCCAAACAATGTATAAAAGTATGAAAAATTTTTGCGAAAAAGGGATTTCAATGGCTGAAATAGGCGAAATAAGTGCGCGTCGAAGACGCGCAATAGATTTTAAATTTTTCTAAGTTTTTGAAGGTGGTGCCATCATGACACCCTTCCTTTATTAATACGCTATTGCTTGCAGCTTTGCTTAAAGCGAAATGCTATTAGAAATAAAAATCAATTTATGATATCATCCATCACTGTCAAAGGATTATATAAATTCTATTTGTAGTACACCATTGGGAATTCGATATCTTTTTGCGCTATTTCAGTCAATCTTTGATCAACTATTTTTAGGCATATTATTTCCGTGTGTCGTGTGTGGGATATTGTCTGGTATGAACTTTGAGAAGTTTTCGAATGTATCTTATTTTTACTTTGATATACCAAACTGACGTGTCGCTGCTTTGACAGCAGAAGAAATTGGTATTTAACGGTTTTCAAAGATCTGAGAGCGCCAAAATGGGAAATTGAGATGTGAATTTCACTCGATGGAAGGCAAAAAGCCACATATTTGTTGTATTTTATGCTTTTAGTTTTACTGTCCGCTGCTATATATCATTTTTGTGTTAAATTTGTCTATGTAAAGTTTGGTACTTGTCGTCACAGCAATAAGATAGATTGTGATATTTTAGAATACCGGTATTCAAAAAATGGAAATGAACTTTAGTCATATTACAATACCTTGTACTTAGGGAGGTTCAAAGTCGTGCTTCACACTTACACAAATTTATTTCTGTAACTTTTCGTCTGCCCAAAGTCAGACTTCTTCAGCATTTTTAAAATGCTTGTCTGAAGAAGTCTGACTTTGGTCAGACGAAACGTTGCAGAAATAAATTTGTGTAAGTGTGAAACAAGACTTTGAACTTCTCTAGTTAGTCATAATTACTCTTGCTACTGTATCCTTGCATGTACTGAATATGGATCCACAAACACAAAGGCACAGAGGAAGGATAAGTAGTTAGTCCACGTCCCCCAGACCAATAGCACCTTCACCCAGTGAAGAAAAATTTTGTGAAAGTTTATTTTTTTAAGCATGTGTCACTGATGGACCGCGGTGATAAGGCGTGGTCCATCTGTGGCTCATGCTTGACAAAACAAAATTTGTTGGGATTAGGAAATATATCAATACTGGTATGTAATATCATAAATGTAAATCGTTGCCCACAGCTTAGGCACAAGTTTATGATTATATTCCTTTGAATAGTCATTATAATTCTTGGGGCGATCAAAGATCCGATCCCTAAATCTATGTATCAATAGTCATCAATATTGATGTGTAATAACATGGATTTAAAAATGTAAATCATTTCTCACAATATAGGCGGACATTTATAACTTTTTTAATCCTTCCTATATTCATTATAATATCTTATCTTTAGTGATCATTATACGCAATTTGGGACATTGATTTTCCCAACCTCTTCATTTGATAGATAAGTTTCTCCAGATGGTTGATTAATTACAGGTCTTGAGGGCCTGTAATTTATGTCCAGAATTGATCGTTGGGTATGGTTGTCCCGACAGGCAGGACCAGGGCTTATAACTTGAAGCATACTCAAAAATGAAATTAATAAAATTGATTTAGAACCTCAGATATTTGCAAATATCATTTTGGGGTATATTTGACTGGTCAATTTAAAAAATCCAGAAAAAAATAAGCAAATTTAAATCAAAATATCTAGCTATTCGTGTGAGCATGTTGCATTTGGTTAGTAAGGCTATGTATTTGTGTATATGTGTTTCTCAAATTCCATGCATTTGATGGCTTTGCTCAGGATGAATTAGTTGGGACTTAATTTTTTTTCTGGTCTGAACATGCCAACATATTTAAGGTATTGTATTGCAAAAACAAGATTAATCTTTGTTGAACCATTCATGACTATGTCAATGACTCTTTTTTTTGGATGTCTGTGACCTCTGAGTGGATTTAAAATTAAATATTCCTTCGTAGAGATAGTTTAGACTTGTGGAAGCAATTTCTTAAGTAGCAGTATGGCTGCGTTCTTCCAGGCTTCATCCTGTCAAAGTGGCAATATTATTTATACATTTTCTAAACTTTATTCATGCTATGCTTTTCTTCTGACAGATTTTTAATGGAATAATTTGTAAATAATGTAGATTTTACTAGACTAATTCAAGGATAAAGTAACGGACTAAAAAAATGTGGATTTTTACAATAAAATGAAATAGAAGGATACGATACTGCATTGACGATTTGTTCATTAGTAAAGTTTAACAAAAGGTAAGTTCTTTGGGTTTGGAATTGGAGAGCATGTAATTTCGCAATAAAAATTTTGTTTTTCATTAAATTTCAGGCTGTTCATTAAATCTGTATTTTATTGTAAATGTTATTTTTTTATTTTCTCAACATCTGGATCGAAAAGTAGGTAGTTTTGAATAAAATTATGTATTGGAATCTTTTTTATTAAAGGTTCTTTTCTCACAAATAACAACTTCTCTTGAATCTGTGTTTTCATTGAAAAATAATTTTTTCAAACTACAGAATACTCAAAATATAGTTCTATAATAAACAACAAAGTCATCTTTTCAGAAGATTGTTAAATACATCAAAATTTACATATATTTTCTGGAAATTTTTAACCTTTGATTTTCTTATGTTAAAAGTGAATACACTGACAGAGACAAACATGTTATGCATACTTGTGTCATTAATTTTATGTCTATTCAGTCACCTGACCTGACCTGAACTTGCCATACTCCGACAGTTCATGACATCATTGTTTCAATTCGACTGGTCAGACTGGTAGCATGCCATCTACTCTGCTACTTAGACACCCGATGAAAATGGGTTCCAACAGAAGAAAGAACTGTTCAGGAGATTGTTTTGATTGGTCTGACTCTCAGAATGCCAGCTAATCTGGTATGGGTCCCAACAGAAGAAAATTTAATATATGGACAATAATTCATGAGATATCTTTTTTTTTCTATAGCCACTTCTTAGAGTTGATCACCCTGTCCAAGTCCCTGTAAAATCGACCACTTATAGGCGGACAGGGTTACAATTGCTGGAAAGATATAATCTTTTCCTGTTCGGCTTAGCCTACCCAAGTTATTAAACCCTGGGTTGAGTGGTGGGCATGGATAAGCGAGCCGGACTCGAACCCGAGATCTTCAACCTGCAACGCCAACATGTTTAACCACTAGGCCACTAGATATCTCGCCCACTATTCTTTCTGTTTGTCTGATAGCAACAAAACTGCAGAAAAAGATTCACAATCATCAATACTGCTATGAAATAGCAGTGTTGATGGTTTTGAAGTTCTTTGCTCGTTCGTAGGAAGTGACATCAACATTTTGAACATTCATAGAAAACTAAGATTTTGCTAAACTTGATTGATAATTTTGAACAGTTACGGTGAGGTCATTTTACTTTTGGAGTACTTTTTTGGTAAAAGGTATTTTCTTTGTCTCTGTGGTTTTTTTTTTTTTTTTTTTTTTTATTGAAACTCGGTCAGAGCAAGGCCACAGGAAAAGAATCAAACTTGAAAATTCTCCTGGAGCCACTAAAGTGCAAAGAGCTACATGAAATGCAGTAACAGGAACTAAGGAACCCCCATCCCTGATAGATGTCTATTAACGCGAGTTTTGAAGATCAACACGATCAGGAAAGTAGCAAGAAGGCAAGGAATTCCAAAGTTTAGGTATTGTTTAAGTAACATAGTTGCCATATTGCCTGTCTGAAATCATCATCCCTGCTTGAACTTTCCCATTACAGATATTCACCATGCTGATCAAAGAATATCGAATCCCGATGCCAATGAGTGTGGAAGAGTACAGGATTGCTCAACTGTATATGATACAGGTATTGATTTTATATTATCTTTATATTAGGGAGAGGTGTACTTGGAAGAATTTTTGAATAAGCCCACTTATATATAATAAAGGTAGGGGGGATGTTAATATATTCAGAATCTAGAATGTAGGTCTATATAATCTTGTTCTTTTTCCTGGGAATCCAGTCATTTACTTCAGATGGTTAAAAAATGCTTCAAAATCGTCAACCTCGCTCTTTCACAGCAATATTGATGATTTTGACCCAAAAAAGCTATTTGAAATATACCATCCACTGCACTTTACCATGACTGCTCAGTTCTGTTTGGGACTTTTTCGTTTAGAGTGCAGTTGCTGGTACTATATCTTTTATTAGATCCTCGCTTGAGTGGCTGTCGGTTGGTTCCCTTTGGGAGCTGCTTCCGGCCTTGCTTATAGTGAATTTCAATAATAAAAAAAAAATATATATATATATATATATATCATGAAATATTGCTCATTCCAAATTTTATCCGATTGGTCCCATTTTCTTCGGGTGTTTGAGTGGCAAAGTAACTGACATTCTACCGGCCTCTCTGGCATAAACAGACTTTCCAGAATTTAGTTCTTTGCCAGACTATTTATAGGGTCCTCTATGCAAATAAATAGTCTGGATTGTCTGAAGAATTCCAGAGTTGTGTGCTGACAGACAGTTGAGATGTGTCTTGATTTCTGTGCTTTTTGTCTGGTTTATTCAGACATGTCAAAGAAATTGATTAGCTGTGATATTTAACACACATTTAACAAAGTGCACAAACTATTTTATATATAAAAGAAGCCTACAATGTTCAAGCATACAAGCTAATGGGCATTATATTAGGTCGCTCAAAAATGGATTTTGATAACTTTGATCTAAAGTGTTCCGAACTAGAGGACTTACCGGTAATCATGCTTATGTCTAAAACTTTTATGCCATTTTCTTAGGATTTTTTCAGCAATTCGAAATCAACAGTATTAAAAATAAAAATGTATTGATTCATTAAAAAAAATGTAAATTTGGATGCATTAGATGTACCCTTCAGATATAAAAAGTGTGATTCTGTCCTATTCTATCAAGATTCTATCAATGGCCATATGGGTTGCCCTTATTGTTACTAAAAATCACTATATGATTAGAGTACAAGTCAGATTGAAAAAATTGCTGATGTTTTACCATTTTAGCCCATTTTGTAACAACTTAAACTTTTGGCATATATCATGATTTTACTTTAAAAGGAATCATTTATGAATAATCAAAAAAAAAAAAAGTTTTTATAAGAATTCTAGAAATAATTGATTACGAGAAGAACATCCGTAACACAAAAACGATTAAATCAAATATTTTTTATAGAAAAAGAGTCGAGAAGAAAGCCAAGGGGAAGGAAGTGGGGTGGAAATCATCGAAAACCGACCTTATGAAAATGGACTTGGAGGAAGTGGACAGTATACAAGGAAGATATATCATATTAGTAAACATATACCAAGTATGTTTGGTTAATGGGTAGTTAAAGTTTAAGATGGTTCTTTCATCACCCAATGGCAGATACCACTCACTGCATTTTACCATTATGGTTCAGTTCTGTTTGGGATGTTTTTCTTTTACAATGCAGTTGCTGGTACTACTATCTTAGTAGCTCTTTGCTATTGCAGGGCCTTGCATGGTCTTAGTAGCTCTTTGCTCTTGCATGGCCTGGGAGCTGCTTCCAGCCTTGCTTGGAGTGAAAAAAATGAAAAGAATTCAGTTTTGCTGTTTCTTGTACACCTAATGTGAAGTTTGATTATCAATTGATCAACATGTTATTATTACAGACTGAAGATTTTGGGTTTGAGTCTCAATCATAAACTCGCCACTCTATGCCATCATCAGAGCCCCAACAATATTGCTTTTTTGTAATTGATACCGATATTTTGGCATTTTTGACCACCGATAACAGATATTTCATCTTATGTGAAACTCATTGAAAATCTTCCATAGATCTAACATTTTTATGCATTACTGAATAATTTTTTGCAGAGGAAATAAGATTCAATCTCAGACAAACAACATCTGTTTGGGATTCCCCCAGATTGAAACGTGACATATTGCACAATTGTGCCATTTGGACAAAAAAACGTGTTATTTTAAAAGAATTGCATATTATGTCCATGAGTGTATTTCGGTTGGCCCGGCTTCTCTTGTGAACTGCCGATATATTGATAAACAGAAAATTAGGTCGATATTGGTCGAAGTCGCCACCATTTGAATCAGCAAACAAGAAAGCTTGCGACTTGACAACAGAGCTTACTTCGTTTGCCTATGAGGGATCGCTCATATTGGGCTTGTCAATTTCTGAAAAAAATTGCCATCAATATATAAACCCTATTCATCATATCATGTTTAATAAGGCAGCAAATTTAATGAATTTAGAATTTTTGTAAAACAAAATTGCGTAATAAATTCTCTATCGTTCACTGCTTTCCGGATTGGTACTTTACTTCAAGCAAAAAAATTATGTGTATTTGTAGAAGCAAGGCTGGAAGCAGAGCCTAAAGGGAACCAACTAACTTAATAGAGCTACTGAAAGATGTAGTACCAGCAACTGCACTCTAAGAAGAAAACATCCCAAAGGGAACTGAACCACCGTGTTAAAGTGCAGTGAGTGGCATCTGCCCTGGGCGATGGTAGAACCGGTTCAGTTCCGCTTTGGATGTTTTTTGTTTAGAGTGCAGTTTAGTAGTAACTCTTTTCTAATAGGTGGCCATTAGTTGGTTCCTTTTAGGCACTGCTTCCGGCCTTGCTCCGAGTGAATTTCAATAAAAAAAAAAAATTAGGTCATATCAGATCGTTCATTTTTTAAGTGCCGCCTAGTAACACACCAGGGTGGAGTACAACACTCTTGCCAGTAAAAAAATATCACTGTTTATGTTCATTGTACAGTTCTGAAAAGATGATAAATCTCACACAAATCTAACCTATAATATCTTCGCAGGTTGGTTCGTAGCAATCCTACCAAAAGATGCTCTAATCGTTTATGAAGAAGCCTGGAACGCCTACCCCCATACTAGGACTAGATACACTTGCCCATTCATCGATAAATTCTCTATCGATATTGAAACGAAATATTACAACGATCCAGGAGACCAAGAGAATGTTTTCGGAACAAAATCTTCCAAGAACATTGCTGTTGGTAAGTACTCTACTTATTTTTTTTTTTCTAGCCACTTCTTAGAGTGGATCACCCCGTCCAAGGCCCTGTAACAGCGGTCACTTATAGATGGATTGGGTTACAAATACTGGAAAGATATCATCTTTTCCTGTTCGGCTTAGCCTACCCAAGTTATTACACCCTGGGTTGAGTGGTGGGCATGGATAAATGAGCCGGACTCGCTGGGGTTCGAACCCGAGATCTTCAACCTGCGATGCCAACATGAGATGCCACTAGGCCATCTCGCCTCACTTACATGAAAGTATGATAGTACATGAAAACATACAGATAAAATGGTAAAGACCGGTATGAAGTTTTAGGAAATGCCGTATCGGCTCAAAAGTCTGGTACTGTGGTGTCTGCTGCAAGCACACACACAAACCACAAGGTGGTGATTGAAATGAAATTTTAATGCAAGTAATAAATAAAGTTGAAGATAAGTAACAAGGTACAAAATCCTAACCAGCATATAACGATAGAAATGTTCTCGAATAAATAAATATGAAACAAGAAACGGTGTGGTTAAGGAAAGGTGGCGCAACAGGCAGGCTGTGCAAGCTAATGTTCGTAAACTGTGAGAGCAGTCTGTGTGTTGCACAGAGTCTATTACGTCAAAAACGTGACATGTTTCGCATAGATGACAGACATAATATCAGCTTTTCACCTAAAATGTTTCCAAATTGACAAAATATTGAAACCAACTACCTTACAGCCAACCATGAGCTTCTGCAATAACTTACACCAGCTTCATAATGCAGTTTTGAATTGTGGTGAAGCAACAATCCACTCACTTTTTCTACATAATGTATATTTTAATTGGAGGTGCTACATTTAGCTGTTTCAAGTAACATAGTAGTGGAATAGTGATTCTAATTGCTCAACCGGTGATGTGCAAACGATGTTTTATTTTTTGCCAATGTCTCGAATGTCTATACAGACGTTCTTCGTCAGGGCAATGGAATGGTTAAGTCATCGACAATAATATATAATGAAACGAGGGTCCTTCTAACATAAGCTAGTTCACAAAAGATAAAATTCTCCAAATTTCTGAGGTAAAAAAAAAACATAAAAGGCTAAAGATAAATGTCTAATAAATGTCTTTTTAGAGAGAGAAGATCATTACAAGAAAGACTATTTTTAGAGTCATTTCCGGCAGCTTATCAGACTATCTTTCAACGCAGATAGGATTAGACATTTATCTTTAGCCTTTTATGTTTCTTCTTTATCTCGGATATTTAGAGAATTTTATCTTTTGTTTACTACATTATTTTAGAACGTCCCCTTTACAGTATATAGTATTGTCGATGGCTTAACCATTCCATTGCCCTGATGAAGAACGTCTGTATAGACATTCGAAACGTTGGCAAAAGATAAAACATCATTTGCACATCACCGGTTGAGCAATTAAAATCACTATGAATATTCCTGGTGGCAATCACTCAATCTATAGTAGTGGGATATGTCCTGATCTCACTGCAAAAGGATTGAAATTTGAGAAAATATATCAACTGTTTCAGTTAATTAGATAAAATGAAGTATTTTGATAAAGCCACCCATATTTAATATTCATATTTTTAGATTTGATTGACATTGTGACTGACCAATCAGGTGACAAAGTTCTGAAAGAGGAGGATCCAAGAATATATAAATCATTAAAGACAGGCCGAGGTCCCTTGAATGAGAAATGGCTAGCTGATGCGAAGCGAAATCAAGGAAAAGAAGGTCATAATGTCATGTGTTCTTATAAATTATGTAAGGTATGTGTTGATCTAGTGGAAAACTAAATTTCTTTCTTGCAAATCAAGTTTGTCCTTGTTTTTGTTTTTTTTTTTTTGGGGGGGGGGGGGGGGGTGTTCTATAGTAATTTGGTTTAAACAGTATTTGGTATTAACTCTATAAATGGAATACTTCAACAGTGTGTCCACCAATTTCTGCTCCCTGCTCGGCTTCTCGAACAAGACCTCGTCAATTGGGATATAAAAATGTAACACTTTATAATATACCAATTATATGAATATTAAATTGGATATTTTGAGTTTCTAAGAGTCTTAATATTGCTGTGCAAAAGGGTTTAAAATCATCAACACGGCTGTTTGGTTTTGAATCCATTTTACATTTTGTAGAAAATTATATAAAAGTTTGGTAAACACATTTGGCATTGATAACTTTTTCAACTTGGGGAACACGGTCAGCTCAATCGGTAAAGCGTTGGGAATACACTTCGAGCTACGCATCTCTGATCGTCATGACCGAATCTCGTGAGGGATAATGATTTTATGGGAGAGGTCTGCTGGATGCCTCGTCGGTGCACGGTGGTTCACGTAAGCGCCGCTCACAGCTTCCTTCACCAACCAGGTTCATGCTCAGGAAAAATGAGAAATACGATAATCCAACTGATTCGCAACTGATATCTGCCTGAGAGGTCGTGGTTCGCCATATGATTAAGCTGTATTCTCGGATTTCCTCTCCCGCAGGATAAAAATGATATCCTATTCTATCAATGCCATGGAAATTATGACTGTTGTTATTTCAAGGTTGAATTCAAGTACTGGGGAATGCAGTCAAAGATAGAACGTTTTATACATGATATAGGTGAGTAAGGCATTTTATTTTATGCTTTATATCAGTTGTTTTCATCATGCGTCCCTCGTGAAAAATATGTTGATTAGGCATAGAAAACTAGTGTTACCATTACTTTTTTTATTAATGAGTTGCACATCAATCTCCCAAAAATGTCACTTAGTAACATGGTGAAGAGCTACTACAAAAAGTAGCACCGGCAACGGCACTTTAAGCGTAAAGCATCCAAGAGTTTACCATGACGGGCAAGTTCCGTATGGGATGTTTTTCATTTAGAGTGCATTTGCTGGTTCTACATCTCTTAATAGCTCTTTGCTGCTATTGAGTGGCTCTTGGTTGGTTCCATTTGGGCCTTGCTTAGAGTGAATTTCAATAAAAAAAAGTCCTAACTGAACCACAATAACGAAGTGAAGTGATTGGTATCTGCCCTGATTGATGGCAAAACCATGCACCAGTTCTTGTAAAACAATCATATTGTCAGTATATTTGACTGACACTCCTGTTTTCAGCGCTTCGAAAAACCATGGGTCGGGCACACAGACAAGCCTGGTGTTGGCAAGATGAATGGTTTGGATTAAACATGGCTGACATTCGTAGATTGGAGAGAGAAACACAAGCTGAGTTGGAAAAGAAATTTGGTGGAGATTCTTCTTTTGAAAGCGATGATGGGGCTGGAGATGGTTTGTCCGAAAAGGTACAGTTTGTTTATATGTCCGGTTAGCTCAATTCGTGAAGCGTTAGGAACACGTTAGGAACACAAGCTATGCATCTCTGATTGTCATGGCGCAGTATTGAATTCTGCAAGGGATGGTGATTATATGTGAGAGGTCTGCTGGATGCCTCGCCGGTGCACGGTGGTTCATGTGAGTGCTCCTTACGGCTTCCTAACTAGGTTCATGCACAGGAAAAATGAGAAATACGATAATCAAAAACCTTCATCCCGATTCGGAACTGATATCCGCACGAGAGGTCGTGGTTCGTGATATGGTTAAGCTGTATTTTCGGCTCCCCTCTCCTGCAGGATAAAAATGATATCCCTATCCTATCCTGTATTATGCTTTTGGCTTCTTTTTTCAACCGGTGAAATGAAAGCGATCTTTTTCCATCTTTTCGGGATCTATTCAGGATGTTTTTTTTATCAGAGTGTTGGAAATGAATGAAAACAAGTTTAATATATATTTAATATTCTGATTTATTTTAAAAATATGAAATGCTAAAGTTCTGTACGTAGAAGATATAATAAGAAAAATTGGTGCCTAAAGTAGAACTGATAAGGCAGGGTACGTTATCAGGGTGATGAAAATGAATAACAACAAGTTTAATATATATATAAAAAATTCTGATGCATTTTAAAAATATGAAATGCTAAAGTTCTGAACGTAAAAGATATGATAAGAAAAATTAGACACCTAAACTGATAACAATTGGGTGCTATCTTATCTTTACTCTATATATACAATGCATCATCAGTTGCATGCAATTTTTTTTCAAAAATTTACTCCCAATATTGTTTATTAAAGGTGCTATAACCAGACTGGCAGAATGTCATTGCCCTTTACAAAAAGGTTCAAAGTCACCCACATTGTTAAAACAAACTTTCAATTTCTTTTTCAATCTCTGTACTCAAAAGCCGAGTCTTGTTATCTATATATTATAATTAGGTTATAATTTTGGTTGAATCTTCAAATTTTGACGGAACGCACGATGTACATTCACTGCCTCTCCTAATTTATTGAACCTTTGACGACAATATTATTAGTATTGTTTCATGAATATTAACTTATACTCATATCAAGCTTGGGCCATATATGGACTGTACCATTTAGGTACAGTCCATCTATGCTCCATGCTTGACAAAAAAATTACTGTCGGTCGATGACAATTTTGACATGTTGTATATTACAGCAGTTTATTGATTTTTAAATGGGATTCGGGACGGGCTGGAACATAGGGTATAAGGTATGGATTGGTTTTATAATTGCTGGTTGGACTTAATAGAAAGAAGTTGTGCCGGGTTTATGCTCAGTAGTTGAGGAATTTAGGCTTACCTAAGATAATATTTTTTGTTTTTTGTGTCTTGAGCGGGACTAGAAGGTAGTGTAGAACAGTCCTCAAAGTTGTATGATGACAGGTTTTTGGAATATTGCTCCCGTATGGTGCTTATTCAGGCTGAATTTTTGAAATGATTGTTTCTAGGTGTAATGTTGATTATTTTTAAGGTTTCTTTTGCTCATTTCCAATGTGATCAAGTATAGATTTGTTATCTAGATTGATTGTTGATAGATTTGTAATCTGAGAAATTTGAGGGTAGTGCAATCTACGGTAACTTTTTGACATTAAGTGACTGTTAGTTGGTTTCTTTTAGCTTCTGCTCTCGGCCTTGTCTAGAATGAATCTCAGTGTAAAAATATCGCCAGTCGATTTCTGAATACTCCTATGCCCACTTTTTGCCAATTTTAGCTCTTTTCAATTTTTTGAAGTTTAGGACATAGGTCTTTTACAATTACTGATAACCTAAGCTTTATCAATTAAATCAAGAAAGTTATATGTGACATAAAAAATATTTTTTAAGGGGATTAACCATCCAATGATGTGGACGTAAGTCAACAGGGAAGGGTTAATTTTTTATAAAAATACCATTTTGTTCACCAAATGCCAACATATGGATGAGAGTTTTGATATATATGGAAAATAACCTCTTTGTCCATGATAACTTTAAAGCAACAGGAGTAAATTTTTTTGGGAATATGTTAAAGCATATGGTAAAAATATATCAATACCAAGTTTAATATGGCGTTAAATAATCATGCATTTACTTCATTGCCTCAAATATCTATTAGAGTACAGGTTCTTACAGGTTTGAAATTTCAGTCAATAATGAGGATTAATTGTTTTTGGAATGTAATGATTGTAGTAATGAAATCTCGGATTATCAACTATAGTGCATTCTTTTGTTCCTCACTAGCATAGCCCCACGGCCTACTGGGGTATTCCATTGACACCTTATAATTGCCTTCATACTGCTTTCCAGATCCTATTGATCTGCATGACTTCAGGACAATAAGTATCATTTAGTGAAGTGCATTCATGCAGCTCTTTGTGTGATAGTGTTTTAGGATACTCTTGTTATAAGTCTCTTACAATTCTCTCTCTTGTTGCAATTTGTGCCAATGCTGAGAAGTTATTGGCACACATTACTCCCCTGCATTGTTCTATTGAAATCACAACTAAAACCCACTTTTTTGGTTTCAAAAGGCTGTGCCTAAACCCACAATACAAACAATAATTTACCTAAAGGTAGAATTTCAACAAAAGCCTGTGAGTCTCTAGATTAATGTTGAGTAACTTGGAATGTTGCAAAAGTTTACATAACTGCTGTCATGATTCTGAAATTGTTTTTTAAACCAACAGACAGTCCGAATAATTAGTTTAATCTTTTTGCAAGATTTATATTTTGGCGCACTTTGCTTTCTGGAATCTTTTCTGATGATGCAACTTTTATGTATTTTATGATTTTTTTGAAAATATGCCTTTACTTGTTTTCTATTCGAATATTCGAATTAATTTCGGAAAAAATATTCTGTTTAGTCCCGAATTTTTTTTTTATTAACAAGGCCACAAAAGACTAGACATACTTGAAAATTCTCCTGAAGCCACTAAAGTGCAAAGAGCTACATGAAATGCAGGAATAGGAACTAAGGAACCCCCATCTCTGATAGATGTCTATTAACGCCTTTTAAAGCCTTGTAAAATAACACGATCAGGAAAGCAGTGACAAGGCAAGGAATTCCAAAGTTTAGAGATTCTTGGAAAAAAGCTTCTTGCATAAATCTGTTTGTGACATTGTGGAACCTCCACAGTGAATAGGTGCGAATTGGTAGCCAATCGTGTTGTCCAATTGTAAATTTTTTTGGAGGAACTAGATTCGATAGCTCCCTTGAACAAAGACCAATAAAAAGTTATGTGCTCTTTCCCTGGAACATTTTTCAGGAATCATACCAAACCACAGAAATAAGTTCTCAAATCATTCGAATTGGTTAAAGCTTTATAACCTAAAATAGTAAATACTGTTATATAATAGTGGTGTGATAGTTCTAAATCTATATATTACTTTCAGTGTGAATGAAAACAACAAAAGTAAAACAAGATTTTGTCGATCTAGCTAATGTCTAATAATATTTACAAAAGATGTGTGCATTGAGGAAAATGGACAATTTACTTAGCAAACAGTGATTGTTTGCAGGCACTTGATAGTAGCCCGCTTTCCAGATCCTGACTCTCGTAGAGATAATAAACTTTGAAGTATCTATAATTTTTTTTTTTATATAGCCACTTCTTAGAGTGGATTACCCTATCCAAGGCCCTGTAACAGTGGCCACCTATAGATGAACAGGGTTACAATTATTGGAAAAATGTCAAATATAGGGAGATAAGTCGTCTACCATGGCGGTTCAGTTTCAATTGGAATGCTTATTTCTTTGAGTGCAGTTGCTGGTGTACTTTGACTTGTTGTAGTAGGCCTTTGCTATCAAGTAGACGTTAGTTAGTTATTTTCGGCGCTGCTTCCAACCTTGGAGTGAATTTCAGTAAAAAAATACACAGGGAGAAAATGTGAGTTATTGAATAAGATTAAAAGATGAGAATAATCGAGGAAAAAAAACAGACTATTTGTTCGTAGGCAAACAGAATTTCGGTTATCCGATACATTTCACAATGGTGAGAAAAATGGTATGAAAAAATAATAGTCTGGCTCAGAAACACTTGTTTGGAGAGAATTGATTTCCAGTGTCATTGAGTGGCATCGTGTCAGCCAGTGGGCGCGATAACCTAGTGGTTAACATGTTGGTGTCCCAGGTTGAATATCTTTTGTGTCGCCCTCGTTAATCCATGCCCATCACTCAACCCAGGGTGTAATAACTTGGGTGGGCTAAGCCAAACAAAAAAGATCATATCTTTTCCAACAACTCTAACCCTGTTCCATCTATAAGTAAGCGGCTAGTACAGGGCCTTGGTCAGGCTGATCCACTCCAAGAAGTGGCTGTAAAAAAAAGTTGGGGAAATAGTGATGAACAATGTTTGCTATTAATTTTTGTTTTTAGAATTATGTTTCATAGTGACAGGGGTGAATAAAATAACTTTTTTTTGGGGATATCAGGCCTATATTGCAGAAGGTGAAACCATTTTTTTGGGTTGAATTCACAACGTCAAAATTTGCATACAGGTATTCCCTTTGTCGTGTTTATGTGATTAAAGCAAAATCATTAATTGAATTTGACAGAAATCGTGAATTTTTCTACCTGAATTTTTTTACACAAGTTTTGCTTCATCGAGCATGCGCCACGGTTATACGCATCATACTCATAGAATTCTCTGTACCGAATGTCTCACCTAATATCTCTCTTACAAAGAAACAGGAATATTATAAATGTGATTGCATTAGTTTTAAATGTCTAAACGATTTTTTGAAATTCATGTTTGTATGGATTAATCTTACGAACAATAAACAAAATTCAAGATATTTTGCTAATTTTGCATAAAACTTATGATTTTACATTATAGAAATTAGAAAATATTATGACATCACAGCAAAACGAATAAATTTAAGAATAATCAGAAAACCAAATAACCTTCAGTCTGGATTCCGTATATTATCCGAATAAACACATCTCTAGCTCTCAAATAATTATATTTTCAAGATTTGTCAAGGTCATACGTCCACTCTCAAATAATTATATTTTCAAGATTTGTCAAGGTCATACGTCCACTCTCAAATAATTATATATTCAAGATTTGTCAAGGTCATATGTCCACTCTCAATTATATTTTCAAGATTTGTCAAGGTCATACGTCCACTCTCAAATAATTATATTTTCAAGATTTGTCAAGGTCATACGTCCACTCTCAAATAATTATATTTTCAAGATTTGTCAAGGTCATACGTCCACTCTCAAATGATTATATTTCCAAGATTTTCAAGTTCATACGCGTCCCCTCATAAAATTCCCATCCATTATTCATCTCGTGTGGAGTTAATCTGACATAAATTTGATTTTTCCTATTGATTGACTGTTTTATGGATAAAACTTTCTTCACAGATTTGTCAAGGTCGCTGCGTCAATGTTTTGATTTGTCAAGGAGAATAATATTAAAGCTCAAGATCAAATAGTTATATTTGATTGTCAAGGATAGTTTTCACAGATGCCACTTTAGATTTATTTTCAAGATTTTTCATGATCTGATTGAAGGTCATATGTTTAAAAAAATATTTCATCAAGGTCATTTCTCAAATATTATATTTCCAAGATCTGTCTGGTCGGTATTCGAGGAAAGGCAATCCTCGAATAATTATATTTCCCAGTATTGCTAGCTAGCTTGTATTAGCAATGTTATCGAGTTAGATGAAATTCAGTGATATTCTGGAATAATATATGTCAAGGTCATATGTTTTGAGCGTATTTCTAAGATGTCATTTTCCACTCTCAAATAATTATATTTTCAAGATTTTCCTAGCATAAAATTCCCCCATGATTCATCTCGTGTGATTTTGTAAATTTGATTTTCTATTGATTGATAATTCTTACTCAAACTTATGTAAATTTTAGATTTTCACAGATGCCACTTTAGATTTATTCAAGTTTCTGATCTGATTGAATTTTGAAAAAGATCATATTTCTAATATTATCTTCTAGTACGGTTTTAGAAATGCAGCTGTTTGAATATCGAAGGGGATAATTATGTTTTTTTGCTGGACCCTTTGCTAGCATTCACTGGCGTCAAAAGGGGTTTGGGAGATTAGAGGGGGGCATATATTCCACCAGTCTGACAGAGTCATGTTTTTCTTTAGGTGTCTGAAATGTGAGTCTCATTTTTTTTCAGATGGACAAGAAAATTTTAGAACCTCTAACATACCATTTCATAGCAGTGTTGATGATTTTAAGCCTTTTTCAAGAGTTTAGTTGCTACATTAAACTTGCAAACATGTTATTAAGTTAATTTAATTCTTCTAGCAAGAGATGATGCCAAGTTGCGGATTTGCTAAATAAAGCAAGCTAGATAAAACATTATACAGATTAGAGGCCATGGTTCTCTGTTTTAATAAAGTTTCAAGAATAAAAACAATATGCCCAATGTCCGGTTAACTCAATCGGAGAGGCGCTGGGAATACGCTTCGAGCTACGCGTCTCTGATTGCCATGACGCAGGTTCAAATCCTCTGAGGGATGATGATTATATGCGAGAGATCTGCTGGACACCTCGCCGGTGGACAGTGGTTCACGTAAGCGCTGCTTACGGCTTCCTACACAAACTAGGTCCATGCACAGGAAAAATGAGAAATACAATAATCCAAAACCCGTCATCCCGATTCGGAACTGGTATCTGCATGAGAGGTCATGGTTCGCCATATAGTTAAGCTGTATTCTCGGCTTTCTTCTCCCGCAGGATGAAAATGAAATCCTATTCTTTCTCCATTACTAGGTGTCTCCTCAAATACCTCTTTCACAAGTAGCAAAGAATGGAATAAATGACGAACAACCTGAACTTGTAAAAAGAAAAAGTACAGAAGATTTGCAAAATCAAGGTTTGTTAAATGTTATTACAATCCTAGAACTTAATAATATCTTTGTTTTGGTAGTGTGGATTGTTGATACGAAGTGATGCCTGAAAGAAAGTTTTTTTTTATCAAAATTCGGTCAGCGTGAGGTTGTAAGACTTTTAACAAGAGTCTCCTCCGGAGTCTCATCCAGAGAGCTGCACAAGTGCAGAAATGAAGACAAGTATTTTCATTAAATGATACTTATTGACCTGGAAGCCATGCAGATCAATATGATCTCGAGAGCAGTATGGAATTGTTGGGAAAAAATATATATAAATAAATTTGTGAAACTATAAATCATGCACAATAAATGAATAAGTAGCCCATCTGAGTGGACCGTTTATTAAACACTTGTATGGAGAAACGAGGACTGAAAGCCCCCCAATTAAAGTTCAACATAATATTTGTAAAATAAACAAAGTGAGGCAACATTGCAACAAGCTTTGCAGATCTGAAGACTGTACAAAAGCAATTTTGTCCTTAAATGTTCATATTTAATATCAATAAATATCTTCTTTAGAATTAGAACACTTATAATAGTCTGTGTGATATTTTTCTGTCCACCGATAGATCAGCAGGTCTCAGAAGAGGGTGTAATATTGGCCATCTCCAAATAAATAATGTATGTCTAGTGCAAAATTCTCATCAAAATGGTGCGTTGTTTTCAATTGAAATCGTTCTATGTATCCCGTTGTTCCTTGAGTGCCCTACAAGGTTATCAATAAAATTGCCAAAATATCGGCCTAAAAAATTCGATCTGCCAGAAAAAAAAATTTGGTTTAAACGACTTCCTAACACTGTATCTGTTTGCTAGCATAGGTGCACCCAGTTCGTGACCATTTCCTCATGAAAAGTTTAAAAATGAAAAAAAGAAAAATTCATATTTCTTCAGCCAAGGACTGGCAGAACGCTAGTTACTCTACTGCTCAGACACATGAAAAGACATCCGAAAAAATTCAAGTATCGCCTAATTAAAATTAGAACTCGTCCTTTTGAGTATCTGGTAGAAGTAAAACTATAAAAAAAATTCAAATGCATCAACATTACAGACACTATAAAAAAAACCAATCTCTTTTACATCATGGTATACATTTCACATCGTAATGAAGTAAACAGGAAATGCCAAACTACCACAGAATGTCATTAACTCATTAAAATTGTATCAGTGAAGTCTCAGTGATGTCATTAATAAATCGATACAAGTTCATCTGGGACCGATTAAGCTTTTTGTAGATTGTGATCTCATGAGAAAATGTCTCTAAGAACTTCATGATATAATGGAGGCCGTCAAATTTACAAAACTTTAGATTTTTAGTATTTCATAAAAAAGTATTTGATGTCAGCACTTGAATTTTATTATATTCATTTTAGAGACAAATTCAAATTTAACCATTTTATTTCTCTTTTTTTCAAGCGTAATCAAAAGCTGTTTCTCTTAACTACTAACCCCTCCCTCATCTATTAGGTCACAAAGATATAATCTGTAATAGAGGCCTGCAGATTTACAAAGTTAGATTTTCGGTGTTTCATAAAAAGGCCTTTAATGTCAGCACTGGTATTTTAAAATATTTATTTTGGAGATCAACTCAGATTCAACCATTTCATTTCTCTTATTTTCCGGTGCAATCGAAAGGTATTTCGCTTAACTACTAACCCCCCACCCCCTCTACTATTAGGTCACAAATGATATAATAGAGGCCTGCAAATTTACAAAGCTAGATTCTCAGTATTTCATAAAAAGGCCTTTAATGTCAGCACTGGTATTTTGAAATATTCACGTTAAAGATCAACTCAAATTTAACCAGTTTCTTTCTCTCATTTTCCCACTACTAACCCCTCCCCACTATATTAGGTGACAAAATTTGCAATTTTTTATGCATAATCCTAACGCTGTTACCGATTGAGCTATCAGGCACACAACATCAAAATCAATCATCAATTTTGGAAATACAATCAAAATTGAATAAATTATTATAAATATCATTTGCATTTTTAATGTCTCCCAACATTCGTAATCTAATCCTAAGTTCATTCAATAAAGTAAAGTACCATATTTAATGTGGTAATATCCTTTCATTCAGCCACAAGAAAAAAGAAGCTTTCCAGACAAACGTCATCAAGTTCTATGTGGTCAAATCACAGCAAAGCTAGTGGTGAGTGAAAAGATTGGTTTGTTTTTATCAGGGGATGTTAATAACACGCGAGTATAACACTCATCTGTATTTGTGTCGATACATTTACGAGAGTATTCAAATATCCTTGAGAGGTTGTGGTCTGCCATATGGTTGAGTCGTATTCTCGACTTTCCTCTCCCACGGGATACCCGTGAGAGGTCGTGCTCTGCCGTATGGTTAAGCCGTATTTTCAGCTTTCCTCTCCCACAGGATAGAAATGAATTCCTATCCTATCCTAAAGACCAGTTTCGAGCAAAATTGGAGTCTTTGTTCGCATCATTGAAATGTGTGAATAAATTCGTCTATGATCATTTAAAACATACTTAAAGACGTGGCGAGAAATTATCTTAAACATCCTTAATATTAAGCACAGAAGTGAAATTCAAGTGTTTTTATGCAAAATTAATATTTTATTTCAGGAATACACATGTTTTTGAAAAAAAACCAAAAGAATATAGTGTATTTTCGTGCATAAATCCATATTTGCACCACTGTTTTAAGCTCTGATTAGGCCAGAATAAGAGCTGCCTTTCTGAAATGGGAAGCCTTGTGTTACAAAATAAAGGAATATTAAATTGCAGTACAATCGAAATGGATATGTTTTATATTCTGGTAGAACAATATTTAATTTTAGATGTGGTTTCAAACATTTGTCGAAATGAATTTTTAGGAACAAAATATCGATATTGCCTTTCCCAAACTGCTTGCTACCAGGGTGGAAGATTCTTGGTTTTCTCTGAGTATCCAAAATGTTCATGTTGTTTTCTTCCGATGGATGAACAAGCTTCAAAACCATCAACACTGCTATTTCATAGCAGTATTGATGATTTTGAACCTGCTTTTACGGTTTGTTTATTCCCGAACATTCAAGAAAAAACATTTTAATGAAATTCATTTTATTCGGGTATCTGGGTAGCTGGCCTGTTGCTACTCCTCCAAAAACCCCCACAAAAACACTACCTTTCCTGTATTTAACTGTAGTTACCTATGGACTTTTTAAACTTTAATAAATACATATCTGTTTCCTTTGACTCCAATTCTCACTTTTAGAATTTGTTGTGATTTGACTTGAGCTTAACAAAATCACATCCATAAGAAATTAACTTTTCCATTGATTTTCTCTAAAAAAAGGCAAATCCACAATATCTCCGACAATAGCTGAATGGAGAATGCAGAGTATTGAACAACATTCAGATCAATCGTCGGATGAAGATGAATTCTTTGACGCAATAGGTAAGTTGGGATATGATTCCATTATTATTCTGCGGGAGAGTGATAGGATGCACGAGAACGTAGCCATGTAATCCGCCATGACATTTTGCAGATTTCAGTTTCGATATGGTGTTGATGTTTCTGCCCAAACTGTCTCACTGATTATTCCTGTGCGCGGGCGTAATTGTTGAAGCAAGCCGTATCCAACATTTACACCGACAAACAATATTGAGTCATTTAATCATTTTGCCTGAAGTTTGATCTCATTATAAATATATGTGGGCGCGATGGCGTAGTGGTTAAACATGTTGGCATCGCAGGTTGAAGATCATAGGTTCGAGTCCCGACGAGTCCGACTCGCTTATCCATGCCCGCCACTCAACCCAGGGTGTGATAACTTGGATAGGCTATGTCAAACAGGAAAAGATCATATCTTTCCAGCAATTGTAACCCTGTTCGTCTATAAGTGGCCGCTGTTGTGGACAGGGTGATCCACTCGAAGAAGTGACTATAAAAAAAATATATATATAAATCGCACCCAGAAGTAAAGAGATTTCTAGAGCATTTCAACAGATTACTTTCGTTCTTCATCCTATGTCTGGAATATTCTTAATTTGGTCTATTTTCTGACATTGTGCACCACTTTGATGCCAATTCCTGTAGTCCACCCATCAATGGCATGGCAGAGTTATCAGGAAAGGGAACAAATCCTGAAGTAAAGTTTAGAGCATGCCAGAGGAAATAGGATCTAAATAAAGACTCAAAGAGAGTAACACACGTACGCTTACCTCATGGTTAATGAATTATTAATGATTCAATTTAATTCCTCCATTGATTTGTAATCACAGGAATAAAAAAGTTTTCATAAAATAAATATGATCTTTGGAGCAACATTTTTTTTTTAAAAATAAACAGGTGTATATTCCTCATTGTACCAAATAACTCACAACAGTGTAAACCCCTTAAAATCACGAAAGATAAATTTTTATCATTTTAACATTTTTAACATTTTATTTTTCCGGCTCCAACTGCTCTGTTGTAGTGCACCAGTCTGACAACATTTGTCGATTCGTGGTTCAACGGATTGTATATTATTCGATTACCTAGATAGAATGGAAAATTTACCTTTTTTTTTAAAAAATTAAGGATAATTTTTGAAGTATTGATATATCTGGGAAAGATGTCTTTATTTGTTTATTACGAAACATATGATTCGATTTAGAAAACTATTTGTTTCATTTTTTACTTCAAAAAAGGTTGGATTTTTTTTCGCTTTGTAACCCAGACAGATCTTTTCATTTTACATGGACAAATTAAAACTTCGATTTGAAAACGCTTTGAAATTAAATTTTTTCCAAAATATACATGTTTAAACTATTTCTAAACAAACTGATTCGCTCACACCGCTGTAACGCCCCATTGTCTCAAAAAAGATAAATTTTATCGACATTTTTAAACCTCCCACCGTACTAAGATCGATTCTTTTTAATAATTAATGAAGTTTTCAGGTCACGTTTAACCCTTTCGTTACTTTTTATCTCAAGCAGACTATTGTACATGCAAATTAGCTGTGCGTGTTGCTTATCAAAGGGTTAACTTCAGCTAAATTTATCACAACTAAGTAATCAGCTCTGATTTTCAATGAACTGTCTGTCCGTATATTTTTTGTCAAATTTGGAAGCATCAGGGATGATTGTTTTGGATCTAAATCAATAAGTTTTTGCCCCAAAAATAGACCCTTTTAAATCTTCCTCGAGATAAATATTTATATCGTTTATGTAAACATTTTTGTCTGGTTAGACAGATATTTTAAAATTCTAATTGATAAGGATTTAGGTTTTGTTGTTTTTTCCTAAAATGAATCATTTTCCCTTGAAATCGTAATAAATGCCGTTATACGTTGTAAAATTTGACACAAATCATGATTTTGCTGCCAAATGTGGTCAAATATTAGCAATCTTAGCTGAAATATTACAACATTAATATTTTGTTGAAATTAAACTATAAAGGCCGCAATACACGTAAAGTTGTCTTACCGATGCATTGCGTTGCGTTTCGGGTAGCAAAATAACAATACACGTCTGCACTGCTTTGCGGTAATCATCTTCACACATCTACAAAGTACAGACGTACGCAACGAAACGAGCACCCTGAGTTAGCTTGCACAGCAAATTGTTCGATTGCTTTGAAAAACGTAAGTAACTGCATGCAGAGCATTGCGCTAGCGTAAAACGCAGAGTAAAATAAAACAAACCTAGAAAAAACGCAACCTACGCAAACGTGTATTGTGGGATGAGTATTCTCAAAAGTAATGTTTTGACAAGCATGGACTATAGAAGAATGATGTTACAAGGCATGATTCATGTATGGCCTATGCCTAATTAAATGATTGAAATCATTTTTTTATCACTGCAAGCAGTTAAAGTTTGTCCACTTCGAACAAAGTATGGTATTTAATGGAGATTAAAAACTTGTTTATATTAAATTTTGACAACTTTCCATCAATTTTGAAGCCACGATGGCCTAGTGGTTAAACATCCTGGCATCACAGGTTGAAGATCTCGAGTTCGAGTACCGATGAGTCAGGCTTGTTAATCCATGTCCATCACTTAACCCAGGTTGTAATAACTTGGGTAGGCTAAGCCGAACTAGAAAAGATCTTTCCAGCAACTCTAACTCTGTCCGTCTATGAGTGGCTGCTTGTACAGGGCGTTGGCCAGGTTGATCCACTCCAGGAAGTGGCTATAAAAAAATAATTTGCGGATGTGGGCTTGTACTAAGCCAAGTTTATGAATCACGCTGAAGTAACGAATATCTGTTACTGCCTACCCCCTTACTGCCCAGTCAGCTAAATCGGTAAAGCGTTGGGAATACGATTTGAGCTACACATCAATAACGTCCTGGGTTCAAAACCTGTTGGGGATGATTATACGCTAGAGGTCTGCTGGATGCCTCGTCGGTGCATGGTGGTTCACATAAGCACCGCTTATGACTTCTCCCACCAACCATGTCCAGGCACAGGACAAATAAGTATAAATGTTAAGCCAAAAAAACCTTCACCTCGGATTCGGAACCAATGTCTGCACAAGAGGTCGTGGTTCGCCATATGGTTAAGCCGTATTCTTGGCTTTCCTCTCCCGCAGGATAAAAATGACATCACATCCCTATCCCCCCTATCCTACTCTGTCTGCAACTTTATACTTTAATTTGACAGTTTTCTATCAACAGTAAGATTAATACAAAGTAATTGATATATCTATCGAATCTCAATTTTCGGTATGAATATGTTGAGCTCATGGAAGTACCTATAGAGTAAAAAATTGTTCAAAACTATTTATTAGTTGGTATGAAGGCTTGATTGTAGTATAAATTCCACGATTAAAATAATATATCTTTCCCATAGATAAAAGCGGTTGACAGAATCTTGTTTTTCTTCGGTTGTTCGAAACATTTATGCCATTTTTCTTTGAATCGACAAAATAGCTTCAAAACCATCAACACTGCTGTTTCATGGCAGTATTGATTATTTTTGAACCTTTTTCTACAGTTTTGCTGCTACCAAGATACTCACTCAGAAAAGGACATTTAAATCCTCTAACCACAGATATTTTATGAAATATTTATTGCCCATTTGCTAAATTTTCTTCTGTTAAAACCCATTTTCTTCGGAGGTCCATTTTACTAGTGTGAGTATTGAGTATCGGGCTATGGGATTTAGTTTCAATGATATTTGAATTTCAGTTGGTTTATTACTGCTTCAACCGACTTTCACAAAAATCGTGGTTTAACAAATTTTTCAGAGTAAAATTCAGAAAATATTATGATTATCCACCAGATAGGTATTTTTTCTGTGTACGCAGTATCCAGGCATCTACATTCTCTGCTGCTGCCGCTCAACCAATTTTACCAAATCCGCAATAATATTTGGCTGGAACCATGCTTTTTCCTGCCTAATGTATATTTTTCTTCTATGTGTGCAAGTAGTCTAAGTGTCTAAATTCCATTCCACTCACGGTGAATTTTATTTACTATTTTTTTCAGACAACTTTGAAATTTCCTCGAATCATGGGCTGAACAGTTTGGAGAAAGATAGGTGGGGTTCGATCGATAGTTTGGGGAATGCAATCAAGAGAGAAGAAGAAGAGATCGTTCCTATTGATAATGGAGGTATGTCTACTCGCAGTTTTAATGTCTGGATTAATCATCTGGTGAGCAGGCTTGCAGATTCGTTGCAATTTGTAAGATTCAAAATTTTTATAAGAGGGAATCGAAACTCAATGGAATTATTGGAATTCGTGATGGAATTATTTTTTTTAAGTACTAAAACCCCAAAATCACCAACTCTGCTAATTGTAATTGATCTATTAATTCGTAGTAGAATAAGATAGATCTGTGGGGAGCTGCGTGCGTACCTATCGAAAATTTAAGTTAATTTATAAGGTTAACATTGGTCAATTCCGGGGAATTCTGTCAGCTACTGTGTCACTGAGACACCCAAAGCAAATATCTATCTCCAGAATAAAATTCCTCAATAAAGCTTCGTCATTTCATGGTGTAACACTTCGATCAACAGCATAATACCTAGCTAAAGAGATGGTTTTAAAATCAGAAATGGAATCGTCACTATAATATGGGCGCGATGGCCTAGTGGTTAAACATGTTGGCATGGCAGGTTGAAGATCTCGGGTTCGAGCCCCGGATAGTCTGGCTCGCTTATCCATGCCCACCACTCAACCCAGGGTGTAATAACTTGGGTAGGCTAAGCCGAACAGGAAAAGATCATATCTTTCCAGTAATTGTAACCCTGTCCGCCTATAAGTGGCCGCTGTTACAGGGCCTTGTACAGGGTGACCCACTCAAAGAAGTGGCTATAAAAAAAAAAGTGTTGATGAGTGAGAGTCTTTTGATTTGATTTTGATTTCCTTGGGGAGGGGAGGAATCAAAAATAAATCTCCCATATGCATGTTTATCACTTTACATTTAATTTTTAGGGCAACTTGAATCTTCGATCCCCTACCAGATCAGTGTTGAAGAAGATTCGCTAGCACAGGTTTGTCAATGTTTTCTGGATTTTACTTAGTCATGGTTTACCTAGTAGTCCTTCAGACATTAGCATATTTGGGGGCCCCCGTAATCTATTTAGGGGCCCCGTTGTCTATTCAGGGTCCTCTGTCATCGGCCAAAAAATTGTCGAATGGTGTTTTAAAGGTAAGAAGTCTCACAATTTTTTTTACAATCCTTCTGTGGTATTTATTACACTACTTGGACAGTTTGAGGAAATTTCATTTTTCAAATATATTTTGTGTGATTCTGGACGAGGGATGCCAAAATCGAATATCTGTCGAATTCGAAATCGAATGGAATTATTTTCACGAATCGAATATTCGAATCAGAAGTATCATAATAAGCAAATACTTTTTCTCAGAAGATTGTTAGTGATAAAAATTTACAGAATTACATCCAGAGTTCGGCTCGGTGAGTCAGTCGGTTAAACGTGATCGTACTGTCCGAAAGGCCGATGGTTGGATCTGAAAAGGAACACTTCTTTGGATATGTTTATTTCGAATTACTGGGAAAATTGAATCAAATAATTTATCATTCACGAATCATGACTCATATCGAATATTTTGGACAACCCTATTCTAAACTGATTTTTAAATTTGTTTTATCAGGATACACAATAGAAAAAGCTAATTTTTTGCATGTGAGTCATTATGAAGTCTTCATTAGACTCAGAAATTTATCCAAGTTTTGTCCCCTCTTTTCGAAGTTTTAAAATACACACTTCAGACCTTATTTTATTCATCAAATATTAACCCATGTAAACAAATATGCAGCCTTTTGTGTTTCACATATAAAAACAAAAGCAAAATACTTTTTTTTATCTAGAGTAAAAACATTACTTATTTTTTTTCAGTCCACATCATCATTCCACGCTCCAGAATCATGTAAAATCAACACATTATTCCTCGTACTACACGGAGGTAATCCAGTGGATCCATCGGCTGATGGAGGTGCAAGTAGTTCTACTAAACAGGTAGGAAGTTTTAAGTTAATATTGACACCTGCCATCACAAGTTGCTCTCTTTGAATCTCACGACTTTCGGATTTCCCTAACAATTTTCCTTTTTGTTGTGAGGATAGGATTTCATTTTTATCCTGCGAGAGAGGAAAGCCGAGAATACAGCTTAACCATATGGCGAACCACGACCTCTCGTGCAGATACCAGTTCGAATCGGGTTGAAGGTTTTTGGATTATTGTGTTCCTCATTTTTCCTGTGCATGGACCTGGTTGAGAGATGATTAGAAGGAAGCAAATAAGTGGTAGATGGTCCCACCATCGCCCAGGCCAGGATGGTTTGCTTTCGAGTGTCCGAAGTGTTCATGTCATCTTCTTCGAATGACCAAAAGGCTTCAAAACCATCAACACTGCTATGAAATAGCAGTGTTGATGATTTTGATCCTTTTTAAACGATTTTTTTTACAGCCACTTCTTGGAGTGGATCACCCTGACCAAGGCCCTCTACCAGTGGCCACTTATAGATGGACAGGGTTAGAATTGCAGGAAAGCTATTATCTTTTCCTGTTCGGCTTAGCCTATCCAAGTTATTACACCCTGGGTTGAGTGATGGGCATGGAAAAGGGAGCCGGACTCGCTGGGACTCGAACCCAAGATCTTCAACCTGACATGCCAACATGTTCAACCTCTAGTCTATCGTGCCCACAACTACCAGACGCTCAAAAAGAGACAATTAAATCTTCTACGCACAGATATATTATGAAATATTGCCCTGTTGCTAAATTTTCGACCATTGAAACCAAATTTCTTTGGGTGTCTGGGTAGCAGAATAGCTTGCATGTTAGTGTAATAGTTAGCTCTCTCTACTTATAGTGCTGTTGCGGGCACTAGATTACGTACTGACTCTTTGTTACTTGAGTGACCGTTAGTTGGTTCCTTTTAGCCTGGCCTTGTTCACAGTGAATTTCAATAAAAAAATTAAGAAAAAAAACTTTATCCAGGTGTTATTTGCTTTCCTGATAACTCTTTGAAGTGAAATTAAGACATCTTCAGACATCTATCAGGGAAGGGGTTCCTTAGTTCCTATTCCTGCGCATCACGTAGTTCTTTGCACTTTAGTGGCTTCAGGAGAATTTTCAAGTATGATGATGTGTAGAATTTTGAAAGATGTTAAGGCATTTTGATATGCTATCTGCTTTCCTCTCCCACAAGCTAAAAACTCCATATATATACTGTATCTACTTGATTGTAAGCCGCGCTCGATTGTAAGCTGCATGTGATGGTGTTAAAAATTTAATGTAAGCCGCATATACTGTGCCGAGCCTATATGGGTTTTAGCATATCTGGGTGGGCGCGGAAATTAAAGTTTAGACGGAGTATCTGCATCGCAAAGAAAAAATGTAACCTGCCTTTGAATGTAAGCCGCCCTTGAATGTAAGCCACAAACATGATGGAAAAAAACACTTTATAAGCCGTGGCTTACAAACGAGTAAATACGGTACTCTTCACAAAAACCTTGTCTCATTATTCATTTTTCAGGCCGACATCAGCACTCTCTCTTCAACGTTCGACACAGTAGTATCATCACATTATAAATCAGCTCTGGGAAGATTTGCTTTCAGACTTGTTGCCTGCCCTCCTGTATGCGTTGAAGCTTGCAATGCTTTGAAAAGGTTGGTTTTGAAGGATTCAATATCATGAAATCTGATGGAAATTCTGATTCAGGGGACATTGACTCAATGAAATTTTCTCTTAACTGCTCTTTAGCCATTGATTTCAAATAGGCGATAATAATTGACAATATTATAATGAATGTGCCATGTGGATGCCCAGTTAAAGCGTTGGGCTACGCATTTCTGATCGTCATGACGCAGGTTCGAATCTCGTGAGGGATGATGATTATATGCGAGAGGTCTGCTGGACGCCTCGCCGGTGCATGGTGGTCCACAAGAGTGCTGCTTATGGCTTCCTCCACCACCCAGGCTCATGCACAGGAAAAATGGGAAAAAGATAATCCAAAAAACTTCACCACGATTCGGAACTAGTATCTGTACGAGATGTCGTGGTTTGCCATCCGGTTAAGGTGTATTCTCGGCTTTCCTCTCCCGCAGGTTAAAAAAAATATCCTATCCTATGTGTGGTGCTCCCAGGTCAGAAAATGTCAGCCAAGATATGCTTTGTTAAGCATATGTCACTGATGGATCGTGCCGCCGAGACGCAGTCCATTTGTGGCTCATGCTTGACAAAATAAAATCTTGGATTAGTTATTTAACATCTGTCTTTTACATTATTTGGTGGCCTGTTGTCTTGGTTATTTCTTCGGTGATGATATCTGCATTTCCACCTCTTCCCTGACAGGCTTCTTCTGCCAGATTTTATTGAACAAAAAATTGTTTTTTTTTTTTTATTAAAATTCGCTCTGAACAAGGTCGGAAGCAGAGCCTAAAAGGAACCAATTAACGACCACTTAAAAAAGATGTTGTCCCAGCAACTGCACTCCGAGCGAAAACATTCAAAACAGACATGAACCACCATGGTGAAGTGCAGTTAGTAGTTCATATGTATTCCACATTTATTTATTACTCCCGTGGTAATTTAATATATCTCTATGAAAAATGTACAACAGCATCATATTGTCGCAAAAGACTGGTTACCATTTGGTTCCTTCAAGTTCCAGGGTGACTAAATATTGATTTGCTTCGGGTGCCCGAAATGCTCATATGCCATTTTCTTCGGCAATATTACATAGCAGTATTAAAACCACAATACACGTGAAGTTGTTTTACGGATGCGTTGGATTATGTTTGCATTAATCGTGTTCACATTCCTACAAAGCACAAACGCAAAAAAAAGAAACCATTACTCTGTGTTAGCTTTCATAGCAAACTGTTCTGTTTCATTGGAAAACGTAATGAAATGCATGCAGAGTATTGCGCTTGCGTAAAACTCGAGGGTAGAATAAAGCAAACCAAGAAAAAAAACGCAACCTATGCAACCGTGTGGTGTGACCTTCAGTGATTTTAAATCTTTTTACAGTTTTGTTGCCAACAGACACTAAATCTTTGATGTCTTAAAGCAAGAAATATATCATAAAAATATTGTTAAATTTTAATCTGACAAAATCTATTTTCTTCTGGTGTCTGAGCAGCAGAGTAGGGGTCATTCGAGCAAATTCTAATACAAAAATACACCGACAACTATAATTAATTTGATTGTTTGAGTTCTTCTGACATTTCAAATATTTTTTATTATGTTCGATTTCATATCTGACTCGAACTAAATTTTGGTTCATTCTGGTTAAGGCTGAAAATATTTTCCATATGCACGATGCTTTGAGTTTGCTGTCACTATATATTTTTGAAATATTTTATGTAAATCTGCGCAGAGTTTCCGCCACAGACTATAATTTTATCCTTTCTTCCAGCCTCAGCCCGACAGGTCACGATAGTTCATCTTCGCATCCATTCTCTAGCGCCCTCGTGTCAGCATATGCAACGTACAGCCCCCAATATTCAGAAGCCGTCAATCTAACATTCGCATCATGTAATTCTGTTTTTAATGCCTTTACGTCATCAGAAGAAGGAAGAGGTTTCAATGGCCAAGTGAGTGTAGTGCTTTATAATTATATAATGCTTTCTTAAAAAGGGGTTCGATTCTACTTCTTGGAGTGGATCACCACTGACCAAGGCCCTCTGCGAGCGGCCACTTATAGACGGACAGGGTTACAATCGCTGGGAAGATATGATCTTTTCCTGTTGGCTTAGCCTACCCAAGTTATTACATCCTGGGTTGAGTGCTCGGCATGGCTTAACGAGCCGGACTCGAACCCGAGATCTTCAACCCGCAATGCCAACATGTTTAACCACTAGTTTACATCCTTGCTCCACCGCAGAAAATATTTTTTAAACACTTCATATTTATTTAGTTCCGGAAATCGTAGTTTCATACAATACTAACACTGTCCATCTATGAGAGCCTTGCTTAGTGGTGTGCTCAAGATGAATTATTGTAAAAATAAGTGATAATTGATCCTGAAATACCAATACCTATCTCATTTCCAGATCTGCATAATAGCGGAGAGTGTTGGTGAATTGATTGATAGAATAGAAATAAGTAATAATTGATTTCAAAATACCAAAACCTTTCTTATTTCCAGGTCTGCATAATAGCGGATAGTGTCGGTGGCTTGATTGCATATGATTTGCTGATTTCCACACCGGAATCGAAGCAGAGAAGCAATTCTACTTGTGGGGTTAAGTGGGGAGTTTCTTTAGCCCCTCATGAGGTAACTTTAACATTATCGCTACTTATTTTAATTTTGAATTAATTTGTGGTGTTTTTAGCAATTTATATAGACAGTGAAATTCTGCATGGAAGGGGTGTTATTAGTAACATCTTTTTTTTATCCATTAGTAGCAATATTTTTACATCTAAGATCAGCGATTCGTGTACATATCTGGATTCGAACCAATCTTACCAATTCTCTGTATAATCCCATCACTACGGATATAGGTTTCGAATATCTTTTTCCGATTTGAATAAAAATAATTCGAATCGAATCTATTTGAGAAAAAAAAACATTTCCAACACAGGTTTAAGATACTATCTCAGTTAACAAAACTAAAAACATACATTCGTTGTTCGAGCAATATTGAACAAGAACAAATTGCCGGGTAATGATTTCATGACTGGGCACATTTAAATTGGAAAAAAGTTATCGCAAAAAATCACCTGATAGCCAAAATATTTTAAATCTTTGCTTCCAAGGTCTGACAACAATAGAACATCACATTCACGACTGCAACGCAATAGAAATCTCTTAGGATCGCGACGAATTTTATTGAAAAGCTTAGAATCAGTTCGAAATAACTTTGCTTTGATATGCTTTGAAATTCTTAAAACTAAAATTCTAAAACTTACATCTCTGTCCATCGCGAATGAATAGTTTCATCAATTCGTATTAATACAATGAAATAATCGGCCATGTATTAAATGTTCCCATTTGTTTTTAATTAAAAACAAATGGGAACATTTAATACATTGCCGAATTATTTTGAAGCTATAGAGTTTCTGTTATAGACATTTACAAATCAAATCATGTGAATAATGCTCTTCTGAGTTAATATAAAAATTTAGTCATATTTTTTATTGTCGATTATTTTCATTATTATGGGTCCATGCAAAGCATGTAATCTCCTGGAGGGAATGGTGACCCAACAGTTATGAACACATTAGGAAGGGTTGGACAAATTTATGTACGAGAAAAATATTTGCGGTTAGGGGTTTCTTTATGTACATTTATGATAAAAATACTTTTTTAAATAAAGTGGTAAATGCTCATCCCAGGATCTTTGATGTGAGGAATACTGTTTTATAGCAGGGAGGAGTTTCACCTTACTGGCCATTTACGCGATTTCTCTGAACGTATCAAGTTAGGAAAATGTTAATTATTATTGATAATAAATTGATAACGATTGATATAAAACGATTTCTTATCTTTTATCGAAATATTATCTTGTAGGAGGAATATTATCTTAGTGTAGTATATAATTTTCTATCATAATAATATTCAACATATTCGCAAAATCTTGTCATTATAAATGAAATTTTTTCATCAAAACCACAGAATCACAAAAATTAATATAGAAAAATAGGAATCGGACATGTACCTGATCGATTCGAACCCAGATCTTGAAAATAGCATTTTGATCACAATTCACTGCAGGGTGTTGATTTTTTCGCAAGTTCGATCTAATATTTCTATTTTCTATATATCCATATTTATGTTATACTTTTTCTGAGGTCTTTTTCCTATGAAAATGGCTAAAAACTGCTTTATTTCTTATCTGCTTTTCTCAAAAACTTTGAAAGCATTAGAATCTTTTTTGTCATTGTAAATAATGTGATATTGAACATTTTCTATCGATGCTTGTTTTTTTCTCAACTTTTTGTTTTATATTAACCTTTATCTGGCAGTGTGGCCATTTCCGATGGTTTTCTCCATGGAATGGAGCTTTGTGGATTTTAAAACATGATTTTTGATGGTGCTTCCGTGCCAGCCACTAGCCCTTAAAATGTAATGAAATTGATACAATATGCAAAAATTGTTTGCGCATTCAGCGTGAATTATCTGTGAGACATGGTCGGAATACTAAAATATCTGACTTGTTAATATGAATGATTAGGAATGAGATTTATTTCACCATAGAAAATGTATATTCATGAATAGGATTTTTTATAGCCACTTCTTAGAGTGGATCATCATGTCCAAGCCCCTATACTAGCGGCCACTTATAGACGGACAGGGTTAAAATTGCTGGAAAGATATGATCTTTTCCTGTTTGGCTCAGCCTACCCAAGTTATTACACTCTGGGTTGAGTGGTGGGCATGGATGAGCGAGCTAGACTCGCCGGGACTCGAACCTGAGATCTCCAACCTGCGATGCCAACATGTTTAACTAGGCCATCGCGCTCACTAAATAAACTTGAACACTGTTTATTGCTGACGATTCAAATGTTGATATGGGTAAATTGGGGTGTTGATGAAATCAGATATAGGATACGTAATTACAAATGTAAATTAAATTTTTTGCGAATTTTTTCAATATACTCTTTGTTGCCACCAATTATGGGTTTTCCCCCTCCCAGGAAGAAGATCGTTACGCATCCAGCAACAGTCTTCCGTCCTCCCCAAAATTTCGGTTTACACATGAAGAAGCCGGGCCTATGGCGGGAATCCCGGACCCAACTCCTACTGATTTGGACCCATTAAAGGTCCCAGTGTCAAGATATCGACGTTACAGCGCTAATTATTGCTTGGAGGTGCAGGTGCGAGCAGCATGTGATTGAAAACGGCACCTGTGAATGCGTGTTGTACATATTTGTAGGCATTTAATGTTAAAATTTGTCGACTTTGCTAAGTATGGGTCACTGTCACTGCCATTAGGTAAACTCCTTGTTCTATGTCTCCACCAATGAAATACGAATGATGCAATTTGGCAACTTTTCAAACTTCTATTCCATATCCCCTGATAGAACTTGACTGAATAGATATTTGGAACTGCAGTTTGCATCGTTTGTATTTCAACGGTTGTGCATATCACTTAGAACAATGTTGTCACACTTTGTAGTTGTTGTTTATTTCGTATTATTTTCTCTCATGGATGTTTTATCTGTTCCTACAGGCTTTGTCCAATCTACAAGTCTTGCTTGCATTGTGTTGCAACTTTTAAAAACGTTCACTTTCAAATTTTATCTTGGTACGACCAGATTTTCCTCTTAATGTTTTTCTATAAAGGTAATCAGTAATCAGAATTTCGAAAATAAAAATGAAAAATTTTACATGGAAAAATTTTGAGAAAAAAAATTGAAAAATTAGAAACTAAACTAAAAATTTCGAAAAAAAACAGATTTCGAAAAAAAAAAATTGAAAAAATGCATAATTTCTACCTATTCGATGAAAACTTGAACTCAATATATTAATCAAACCATAGAAATGTGTATCTGAATCATCTGGATAGAAAACGTGTCCTAAACAATTAGTATGCGGCATCTCCACTCGCTAGTCTGTTCCACGTCAGCATGATTTGCTTTGTAGTGCATGTCAGGATGACCGAATCCTGTTTTCCATATCCTAGCTGTCCATCATTTTAATGCCATTTTAATCAGATAAACAGAGTGTTGCAAAAGCAACAGCCAAGCCATTTCATCGTTGTTGTTTTTTTCATTTCATTAAATTCTTTCAAAAGGTCAATAACCCCCAGGTAGTTCCATTTCTATGTGTTCCTCCCAAACCTTCTGGCTTTGCCCAGAGCGAACTCCAATGATAAAATAGTTGGTAATCAATCTTGCAGACTTTATCATCTTTGAATTTATATTCAATAGAGCATGTTATCACCATTTTTATTCTTCTTGCATGTTTCTATTTGTTTTGTTTGCTTTCTCAATTATCATGCGATACTTCTTCTATGACAATGTTATAACTGTTGCATGTATGGGCGTTCTGTAATCAATAATAACCGACTTTTAAAAAAAGATTTTTTTTAATATCTTCACAATTTGATGTGAATTTCTTCAAATCTCAAACAATTCTACAGCAGTAACACTAGACCAATTATTTATAAAAGTTCAATTTTCAAATTAGGAATTTCTGTTATGACTTATATTTCAACCTTTATAATAAATACAAAAATATCATGTTCTCATTCCACAGAAATATAAGTTCATTGTAAGCTTTCGTTGGAACATAGTCTAACTTCTTCAGACAAGATTAAAGATCACTTTAATCACGAAAGCTTGGGTACATTAAACTTATGTTTCTGTGGAAGGAGAACACGATATTTTTGCCTGATATTATCTCATTCGTTTCCTTGTGAATTCTGTCGCACACGGATCCAGGATTTTAAGGAAACCAAGGTAGTTCATTGCAACGAATCGCACAAACTTTATAATAAACGCTGAATTTTGACCCAACGATGTTAATTACATATAGAGGTAAAAAATTTTTGCACTCGCTAATAAAAAATCCCCCAATAAATAAGACAATTTTGGGTCAAATTCTATTCTCCTCTTTCCTGTTCCTCCAACATTTCCTAGTTTCAAAATATATTCCTGCAGAAAAATTCAAACACCATACCTGCAAGCCGCTCTCCCCCTCCACCACCTCTGACAGTAAATCCTCAGCTATCTCGACGATCTTCATCTGGAATGAGTCTCGATGTCGGATCAAGATTAGATTTTGAAGTTGCTGATGTTTTTATACTAGGTAAACTGTTCAGTAATTATTTTCTGTTGAGTGAGTTTTGTATATTTTTAAACTTTTTCTGAGTAGGCTTGCTACTTGAATACATTTATCAAGTGCATTGAAAGATCTGTCTTGAGTGTAACTTTAATCCGTCATACGTTTGGAAATGTTTTTTTTAAAAAAAGAGACAATTCGTTGCCCGTTGGTTTCATTCACTCATCTACTATGTTTATTTTCACTGGGAAAAATCCAGCGTATAAAATAACAATCATTGAAAACTATAGGACAGGATTTCCATTTTCGTCCTGTGGAAGAGGAAAGCCAAGAAAGCAGCTCAATTATATGGCGAACCACAGCCTCTCGTGCAGATACCAGTTCCGAACCGGGGTGAAGATTTTTTTCTTGGCTTTCTCATTTTTCCTGTGCATGGACCTGGTTGGTAGAGGACGCCGTAAACAGTGCTAAGATTTCAACACATCAATTTTAGTTATTTAACCAGCATGTGAAAAAATAAAAAGCAACATAAATATGGTTAGCAGACAAATAAACATCACATATGAAGAGTATCATAGAGGGGGTTTTCAAGCTTTTTTTGGCTTCTCGATCAAATAGATTGTTGCTTATGTGCAGTGATTCTTCCTATACTACAGCTCAACCGCATAAGTATGTTTCCAAACCACAGAGAGTCAAAATATATATATTTTCAACAAATTTTCCTGATTGGCGTATAATTTTTTTAGGTAGTCCACTGGGTGTCATCCTTGCACTTCGCAATTCGATCAGTGGAATCCAGGAACCTCCACTACGACCAGCATGTAGGAGAATTTATAATACATTTTATCTTGCTGATCCAACTTCTAGTAGACTGGAACCATTGCTCGACACAAGGTAAGTTTTTTCAAGCGCGATTGCCTAGTGGTTAATATGTTGGTATTATATGCTGCCGAATGTCTCAGGTTCAACTCTTGTCCAGCTTGTTCACCCATGTTCTAGGCTCAGCCCAGAGTGTGATTAACTGGCAAAGAATCGGCCTAGTAGTTTCATATTGCTATGAAATAGCAGTGTTGATGGTTTTGAACTTTTTTGTCCATCCGAAAAAATGACATGATCATGGTCTATTTGACCGTCTTGATAAGCCTAATCACTTTTACCAATTCCTTTGATGGAGTTAGAAACGAAATACCAGTGGTTTGAAATCTGCATGAAAACGTAACATTCGTGCATTATTTTGTTCTTTAATGGCTAATATAAAGCTTTAAAAAGCAGCGACAGTAGTGCAATGATATACATGTCTGGTTGTCTATAAAGAAATAAAATTGTGTTTATTTAGAGAATTCATTCATCATCCACTTCAAAAACAAATTCATAAATGAATCCCAAAGGAAATATATGTAAATTTTGTAAAGACTTCTTTATTTAAGATAAAACTTTGCTTTGGATATTTGATTTTAACCCCCCCCCCCCAAGTTGCGAATTTTACTTCAAACCTCAGCCAATCCTTACTGGATCCCAGAAAATAGGTACTTGATTCATCAGAGGTAGGCTCGATGGCCTAGTGGTTAAACATGTTGGCTTCGCAGGTTGATCTCGGGTTCGAGTCCCGCCAAGTCCAGGTCGTTGATCCATGCCCACCACTCAACCCAGCGTGTAATAACTTGGTAGGCTAAGCTGAACAAGAAAAGATCATATCTTTCCAGCGATTCTAACCCTGCCCGTCTATAAGTGGCCGCTGCTACAGGACCTTGGGCAGGGCGATCCACTCCCAAGAAGTGGCTGTAAAATAAATCAAAAATAAAATCCTAATTCCTATTTGATATGGCCCATTATTGTTCCTCTTGTTTCAGATTCTCTCGCATTCCAGTCATTGATGTGGCGAGGTATTACAAGTTTCCTCTTGGAGATGGGAGATCATTGTCACTAGGTACGTAAGGGTATGGTATTTTTATAGCCCTGTAATAAAAGCAACTAAAATGTAAAACTAGAGAAGTTCAAAGTCTTGCTTCACAAATGAGATTTTTTTAAAATGCTTGTCTGAAGAAGCCTCTTTTATTACCTAATCTTTTCCATGACACCGACACGATGCGCCTAAAACTGGCCTCTTGTATAGGCACTGCAAGATAGGAATTTATTTTTGTTTTGGTGGAAGGGGAAGCTTAGAATAACTATTTTGGTGTAGATACCAATTCCACGGTCGGGGTCCTAACCATATATTGATACTCCCAGTGAATGGGCTTCGCTCGGAAGAAGCCATATTTGTGGTTGCATGAACCTCTTCACTCTGTAGAAGCCCAGCAATCTTGCATGAAATCATCCCAATAAGATTCAAACCACAGACAGTTAGATTTGAGCAGCTCGAAGCATATTCCTAAAGCTTTTACTGATTAAGCTAATCAACCAGCACTAATATAAATGATTGGAAAAAAGATCTTTTTAGGATTCTAATTAACCATCAAACCTCTCGTATATGGTCCTTCCCTACAGGATTCGAAAACCAGATAATTATAATTGCAGCTTTGTATATATTTGATACGCATTCTTTTATTTTATTAAAATACACTCTGAGCAAGGTCGGAAGCAGTGCCTGAAAGGAACCAACTAACGGCCACTTAAAAGCAGAGAGATACTAAAAGACGTGGTACCGGCATCCGCACTATAAACGAAATATATTATCTTTTATAGGAGAAACACTGGCAACGAATCTTCATCTATTCCTTGAAGCCGATATTGAGAAGAAACGTCGAGGAAGCGAGTGGAGCGTGTCATCTTATAACGGAGAAGGAATGAGCACGGCAAATCAAGGTGGGCTCTGACGAATCATTATAGATTTTCAGAAAGTGATAGAACGTGGGCTTGAGTTTTAATAATTTCATGACAAGTAACATTTAATTATGTGAATGGGAACTTATTTATTTTAATTTTTTCTTTAAAGATACTAATGATTAACATATATAGTATGGTATATTTAAATTGTCTGACAATTCTGAGTTGATTAAATTTATGTTCGATACAAATCCGATTTTAAACTGATCTTGATGAATTGTGGGCGCGATGGCCTAATGGTTAAACGTATTGGCATCGCAGGTTCGAGCCCTGGTGATTCCGGCTTGCTTATCCATGCTCACCACTCAACCCAGGGTGTAATAACTTTGGTAGGCTAAGCCGAACAGGAAAATCTTTCCAGTAATTGTAAACCTGTCCGTCTATAAGTGGCCGCTATTAAAAGGCCTTGGACTGGGTGATCCACTCTAAGAAATAGCTATAAAAAACAAAAAAGTATATGACTTCCTACCTTGAGAAAGAGTTTATCTCGAGTAGAAAACATTCAAGAATCTACTCATGCTTTGTTTTGCTTATTTTTTTTATCATTTTAAGCTTTTTAAGTTATTTTGATCTCAAATCTGCATCTTTGTGCATAATTGTTGTTAAAACCAGCATCATTTCAACATGTCAAGCATGGAAATTTTTGTTATAATTTCGATTTTAATATTTTTGGTCATTTAATACCGATCATATTATTTTCCATTAAATCAAGAGTTAGTGTACGCTGTAGAACAGGGGTTTCCAAACTTTGAAAGCATTGTGCATGGCTGACCCTGTTTTTTTTTGTTTTTTTTTGGTCAATGTAAATAAGAGAATATAAAAAGCAAAAATATAACATTATAGTTAGTCTTTCAACTTAATTTTGTTATATTAGATAACGAAAAACAGGTGTTTTATGACATCACAACCTCAGTCGTAGTAGTTGTAGATGTAGATGTAGTTAAATTTACATTTTATTGAAAATTAAGTTGGAAGTAGATGCTAATTTGTGAGTCTAGTTTTATAGTTTTCAGCATGTGTTATAACTTATCATTCATTTTTGTGTTTCGCTGCATGAAAATCATTCAGGCATGACATATGATCAGTCAAGCATGACTCATGATCATTCATCCATGGAAGCGGGAAACAGTTTCGATATACACAATCCTAAAGAAGATGATATTTTCAACGAAGGTAGGTTTCAGTCAGATTCGAATGGGAGCGAAAACTTTCCTCAAATCCTTTATACAAGTAGAAGTATACACTGAATGCAAGGTGTATGCGAAGGACTAAAGAATCTTTCCACACATTAGGACATTTTATTCATTCCAAAATTTTTTGATGCTGATACTTAGATTCACAACACATCATGTGAAGACTATGATTGAAACCCATGTCGCAGCATTTTTTTAAACTAAGGATATGTCTGAATCTTAAATCAAGAGTGACGTATCCACCATTTGGACAAACATTCTTAACAAAGCACTATGAAAAATATTGAAATCCCAAAGAAATAATTTTTGTGTGGGTGTAGGGAGGCAGAGTTCAATCATATTTTCTTTTGACATATGTTTATCAAGAAATAGCATGTTTTGTTGTACTTTTTCATTTTATTTTGTATTTCATTTTCAATTTGTTTTTCTGCTGATATATTTCTAGGCAGCGAAAGTGTACATTTATATCAAGCCAATTGTTTTTTTTGTAGCCACTTCCAAGAGTGGATCACCCTGACCAAGGCCCTGTAACAGCGGCCACTTATAGATGGACAGGGTTACAATACCTGGAAAGATATCATCTTTTCCTGTTCGGCTTAGCCTACCCAAGTTATTACATCCTGGGTTGAGTGGTGGGTATGGATAACTGAGCCGGACTCGCCGGGGGTCGAACCCGAGATCTTCAACCTGCGATGCCAACTTGTTTAACCACTAGGCCATCGCGCCCACAAATAGAAAAACAGGGTTTCTATGTCGAGCTACACTGCCCTACACTAAGTTATTACACCCTGGGTAGAGTGGTGGGTGTAGGTTTATGAGCAAACCAGAGTTCAAATCTTATTCTGTGATGCCAATGTGTTAACTACCAGGCCCTTGGGATCTTAACGAGAGTCACTGTTGATCAAAAAGTTGGTTGAATAAGGTTTGATTTCAATTTTGCTGCACGATCGACGCACTCTAATATTATTGAGCTTATTACACCCATTATAGCGAAAGTTTATAAGTTATGTTGGATTTCATATAAAAAACTTCTCATTGTTAAGGTTTTTGGATTTCGGATCTCACTCGAGACACCTCATGCTTAAAATTTAATTTAGATTCCTGTCACAAGAAATTGGAAATCTTTTCGTATTTATATTTTTTATAAGTTTTCTTTTACGTAAAAGCAAACAAAAGGTGCCATCTTCAGTCACAAATATCAAAATTTTTGTTGTTGCCATTGTTACTTATATAATCCAGGAATTTAGCTAGAAAACTAGGAAATGGGAAGAGTAAAAAAATTGAACTAAATTCTGGGATCCCGGTTCTCAAACCCTCTTAAAGTGTATGGGATGAACTCGACTATGCAGATGTTGCCTGACCTGATTGAATAAATAATAAAATCTTTTTTTTCTAGTTGCATCCCGATGGTTTGGTGATCAACGACTCGACTATGCCTTGTTTTGTCCGGATTCCTTATCATCGTTTCCTAGTGTCTCACTGCCTCATGTATTCTATGCCAGTTTCTGGGAATCTACTGATCTTGCTGCTTTTATTATAAGACAGGTGACTAAAGTTCTATAAAAGCAATTTTCTCAATCGTTTTTATTTTAGCTTTGATCATTTGGAGCAAGGTCCTATACTGTTTTATAAATGGCTATTCAGTTGATTTCTTTACGATCTCTTTGACCAAAGGACTATACACAGCTGTTTATGCATAAATACGGTTTGCATTGTTGAAATAGTTCTGTCGAGACAATCAAGGTACCTTAAGTTGAGTGATGGGTGTCGTTTCGCAAGTTCGATTTATCGAGACTCAAACCTGATCAATTTGCTTGATGCCAACGTCTTGACCAGTAGGCTCTCATACAAATGTATGATGCAATCACTCATTTTAGCAGATCTGTTCGTGTTACAAATTGTGGGTAAATGCAGACTAAATGCATGCCTTTTTGACCGCCAAAACCGATATTTTATCTTACACGAAACTCATTGGAAAATCTTCCATATATCTAGCATTTTCACGCATTACTTGACAATTTTTTGTCAGGGAAATAAGATTTCATCTCACACAGATAACATCTGCTGGGGATTTCTCCAGATGAAAGTGTGAAATATTGCGCAATTTTGTCATTTCAACAAAAACGTGTTATTTTAAAAGAATTGCACATATCCATAAATGTATTTGGGTTGGCCGATATTATTGGCTGCTTTTGCTATCTGCCGATATATCGGTAAACAGCAAAATTAGGTCGACCGGTTTATCGATATATTGGTCGGGCTCTAGTTAAAAAATATGTATTTTCTGGCTACCCTGATTTGAGTGATTTGTGTTGTGCAGGCTTTAAAAAAAAATAAATTAGTTTTGATCAGTTCTGTATATTTTTGACACCAATCCATAACCATATTATGGTTTAAAATTAGGCCTTGAAATATATATCTTTTGGTATAATTTTGATTTTATTTCAGGTCGTCCACCAAGAGAATGTGTCTGTGTGCTTAGATTGTGAAACTAAGATTGCTACGTTCACTCCTTCTATACCGAGAGAGAAGTGGTCAAAACGTAGAACTCACGTCAAGATAAGGGTAAGTTATGTTTTACCTTTTTGCTATCTACTGCTGCGCTATCTAGAGCTAAGCCCACCACTCAACCCAGGGTGTAATAATTTGGGTGCACTAAGCTAAACAGGAAAAGATAATATATTTCCAGCAATACTAACCCCGTCCGCCTATAAATGGCCGCTGATGCAGGGTTTTGTTCGGAGTGATCCACTCCGAAAGTGTACCAGTTCAACTGATTGTTCAAATCTGTTTGATTTTTGACTTTTTTTTCTTATTGAAATTCACTCTGAGCAAGGCCGGAAGCAGAGCCTAAAAGGAACCAAATCATGGCCACTTGATAGCAAAGAGCTACTAAATGATGTAGTAACAGCAACTCCACTCCAAGTGGAAAACATCCCAAACGGAACTGTACCACCATGGTAAAGTACAGTGAGTGGTATCAGCCCTGAGCGATAGTAGAATACCACCATCTACCACTTTTTTTGTTTCCTTTTAGTCGCCTCTTACGACACGCAGGAAATATGTTAGGACTATTCTAAAGCCTGTTCCTACAGGGCGCGACTTGGAAGAATAATAAGATATCGTGTTTACTCTGTTTCTGACTTTCCCAAGCAAAATAAAATTTGTCTTTTTTACCTACGGGGATGAATAACAATATATAAACTCAAACTTGTTCAAAAGACATTTGTTTGAGGAAATTGGCAAAGCAATATCACTGTTTTTTTTTGGTATTTTGTAAGTCCATTTAGAGTAAAATTTGACAATATGAAATGGTTTTCCTGAAAGCTGTTCTAGAAGTTTTTTTTGTTTGTTTTGGTCGAATGCATCACTTTTAAATATCCCAAGACTCTTGAACTGTATGCGCCATTTTCAACCACTAACCCACTGTCGAATTTGTTCATATCCATGACCTTTGACCTTGTTTGCAGAACATGACTTCAAAATAGGATAGGATAAGATAGGATATCATTTTTATCCTGCGGAAGAGGAAAGCCAAGAATATTGCTTAATCATATGGCGAACCAAGACCTTTCGTGCAGATACCAGTTCCGAATAGGGTTATTTTTTTTGGATTATCATATTTCTTATTTTTCTAACGCATGGACCATGACCTTTAACCTTGTTTACAGAACATGACTTCAAACCACAGAGCGAAGGATTGTGTAGCAATAGAACACGGAGATCAGATACTGTCTGGTAGATTCACATACGGACCTCTGGATGTTGTCGCATTGACTGGGGAGAAAGTTGATATTTATGTTAACTCTATGGTGAGTTGGAAACCTACAATATATTCTTATAAAGTATAATAAAGAAGTGTGGAGTTGAGCTGTTTTTTTTCCAGTGTTGGTCTGAATTCATGTTACATATTTACGCAATTACGCTGTAAAGGCTGTTTTTTCTTAAATTGCTTTTCAACTTTTTTAATTCTTTCATTGTTGCCGTCGACTGTTTTAAACGACGGGTTGATGTTAGATTTAAATTCTCATCTGGTTTAGATGGCACTCTTAAGATTTCCTAATATAGTAATAGAACATGTTCATTTGATGAGCGCCGCAAATATATATCGTTCAAGGATGTATCATGCAGAAATTTGTAAGAACCACAAATGTAAATTGTTACGGAATTACGTAAATAAATCTGGCGTAATTATTTAAGACCTACATTAATTACAACTGAACTCAACTCAGGGTGTAATAACTTGGGTGGGCTAAGCCGAACAGGAAAAGATCATATCTTTCTAGCAATTGTAACCCTGTCCGTCTATGAGTGGCTGCTGTTACAGGGCCTTGGACTGGGTCATCCACTCTAAGAAGTGGCTATAAAAAAATAATAAAAAAAACTCTTGTTTCTACCATTATCTAGGGCAGATACCACTCACTGCACTTACTATCACCCTAATCGTAATCGCACAACATAAATACAACTCTTATATCACATCCATGATACAAGTTTGCTCATGTTTTGAAGTATCTCCATCTTCCCCATCTTTTTCAGACATCCTCTCAAGAATGGTCTCTCATAGCCACTGAAAACACGGATTCACATGGAAAGATAACCTGTACAATTGCTCATGATAAACGCTTGCCGCTCGGTATATTTCCTGTGAAGATGGTTGTTAGGTTGGTATCTTTTTTGTTTTCTTCATTCTATAGTAATTAGACATAGCCATAATTTATTTTGGCCCCCTTTGTCGACACAAAAGGCGATACAAATAAAGATATATCATTACAGAGTTATCAAGGAAGCAAACAAAACCTAAAAGAAAGTTTAAAATGCCACGAAATAAGTTTCAAAGAAACATTCGAAGAAAGTAACACGTGTTTGCTTACCTCAGTTAGGGAATTCTGTTTTCATTCTATTAGCTGGGAATACATTTGAGTCTAAAGAATTCAATCTATCTAGTGAGTCTAATACATTTGAGACACAAAGTAATCGAATTCGTTGTATTTGGTTGGGAACGCAACAATACAATGTTTCAAAATACAATCACAATATTTTTAGTTTTGGACAACATTTTATTTCTGCCTTCCAATAGGAAGTGTTAGTTGAAAATACAGTCTTGTTCAGCTTGTGTGTGTCATTATAGGTGAATTCACAGTTGACGTTTTTTTTTATTTTCATAATGGAGACAAATGGTAACAAAAAAAATGAGACGTCTGTATTTCATAATGGGTGCGATGGCCTTGTGGTTAAACATGTTGGCATCGCAGGTTGAAGATCTCAGGTTCGAGCCCAGACAAGTTCGGCTCGCTTATCCACGCCCACCACTCAACCTGGTGTAATAACTTGTGTAGGACGAACGCCGAACAGGAAAAAAACATATCTTTTCTGCAATTGTAACCCTGTCCGTCTGTAAGTGGCCGCTGTTAAAGGGCCTTGGACAGGGTGATCCACTCTAGAGTGGCTGTAAATGAGAAATAAAAATAAAAATATGGAATTATATCCTGAATCAGATTTGATATCTCAAATATATATTTTCGCCTTGCCATTTTAAGTCATGCTGAATTTTTCTGAACCTGAATTGTAGTTAATTTTATTCAGTTATATTATCAATCATTATATTTTTCAGGGGAGACCTTACAATAGCTGACAGTTACCTAGCAGTTCTACCGCCGCACACAGATTGTGTTATATTTAGTATTGATGGTTCATTTGCTGCCAGCGTGTCTCTTATGGGTTCTGATCCTAAAGTCAGGCCGGGATCTGTGGATGTAGTCAGGTTAGTATTAGGGGAGGCTATCCAGAATATTTGAATATTGTGGGCCACGGTGGCGTATTGAAAGCGACGATAGCTGCCGAACGTAATGCATAAAGAATGTCGCTGGTGATTCGCGAACCATAAATTATTTTAATTTACATAATCAAGGAGAACTATAAAAAATATTTATAATATCAAATTATAGTTTGCAATTGTTATCTTAACCCCATAATTATTTTCTTCCATACAGGCACTGGCAAGAACTAGGATATCTCATTATCTATGTAACTGCTCGTCCAGACATGCAGAAACATCGTGTAGTGACATGGCTCGCTCATCATAACTTTCCTCATGGCCCGGTTTGGTTTTCTGATGGTTTATCGCACGATCCTATGAAACAGAAGACAAATTTATTAAAACAACTACAAACAGAGGTAGGTTATTGATTAGGAGGGTTTTTTTTCTTTTGATGAAATCCACTCAGAGCAATGCTGGAAGCAATACCTGTATGGTGAAGGCGAAAGTGCTACTATAAAATGCAACATCAATTGTTACAAAGATATGATCTTTTTCTATGATTTAGCCTATCCAAGTTATTACACACTGGGTTGAGTGGTGGGCACGGATAAGCGAGTCGGACTCACCGGGACTCGAACCTGTGATCTTCAACCTCGACGGCAACATGTTTAACCACTAGGCCATCGCGCCCACTAAAGATTGTGGCTGAATTCAAACTTTAAATATTCATTAATCTATTTTCAGTGCAAACTCAACTACGTAGGAGGCTACGGTTCGAACAAAGATATCGCTGTTTATTCACAACTAGGATTGACCAATGAACAGATCTATATCATCGGAAAAACATCAAAGAAGCAAATAATACAATGCACTGTAAGTCTGGCAAAGAAAAGCTTTATACATTTTTTGATTTAATATATTTAGCATGGCTCAAAGTGAGGGGTAGACAAAATTAGATTTGCTGTGATTCAAGAATCTAATTGAACATCTGGATCTAATCTTGTAATAAGCAAAAACATCTTTCAAGCAAGATTGCCAGATTGAAAATTAAACTTACCTTCTGAGAATATGTGAGAATATTCTTCATACTAAGATTTTGGATTTGGCTCTGTTCAGACATTTGGTTGATATTTTGCTTCACAAATCATACAATAAGTTTAAACAGGCATCATATCAATTAATGTGATGTTGTTTTGTACTATTGTGAAAACCCCTCTCGCCATCTCGGTTCTGTTCACGACATGACGTCTTGTGTGATAATCTTCGTCCGAGAAAAACAAAACGAAATTATACATCTTGGCAGAAAAGTTGCTACAGTCCATGCGCGTCTGGGTTAAAAAATTGGAGTACCGTCAGCGTACAATAAGGCGCAGCGTGCGTTTCCGTTTTTTAGGAGTCATTTACGGACTCTGACGGACGAACTTGGTGCTGATAAATTCAGTTATCTTTGCGACCAATTACTCTGTTGCGTCATATTTCTACAAAATAGTAAAATTTTGGAAAAATGACCTTTTGTGACCATTAGTAAGAAGGTGTTTATAGTCCGCAAAACACGATACTGTAAATTTGTGCTAGAAGCTTCCATGTTGTCAACACAATTTTAATAAAACCATATTTTCTCATACAGTGGCTTTCTGATGGATATTCAGTTCATTTAAGAGAAATAAAACAAATATTGAAACCAGCGAAATATAATACCCAGGTACGTGATTTTTGCATCTTTGTACGAGCAATACGACAAGTACTCTGGCTGAAATCTTCGTTTCTAGTCCATCAGTGGACATAGTCTATTTTTGGACTCTCCCTAATAAAACGAAATTCCTGATCTTGGAATATATAGCAAGAAGCTATTGCAAGATGTAGTACCAGCAACTGCACGCTAAACAGAAAACATTCTAAACAGAACTGAACCGCCATGGTAAAGTGCAGTGAGTGGTATCTGCCCTGAGTGATCTATCACTTTATTTCCTTTTAGTCATATACATAGTAGGATTAAATTGTGTTACTGGGGTAGGATGCTATTTTTGTTTGTCAATGCAATGTGTTTTTGTCATTGGAATTTACTCTGAGCAAAGCCAGAAGCAAAACTCAAGAGAAACCAGCTAACGGCTAACGGTCATTTAATAGCAAAGAGCTACTAAAAGATGTAGTACCAGCAACTGCACTCTAAATCGTATGCTTCCCAGATGAAACTAAAGTACAGTGAGTGGTATCTACCCTGGGCGACGCTAAAGCCATCTACCACTTCTTTGCTTCCTTACGATACGCAGGAAATACATTAGGAAAATATTAAAGCCAGTACCTGCTGGGCTACTCTTTACTTTGCCTTTTTCTTTTCAGATTGCGATGCGGAAAGGATGCTTCGGTCTACCAGGTCATCGTAATAATTCATCTAAGAAACGTTCTTCAGGAAAACGAGGAACTTTGCATAATTCTTCATTAAAAAATTGAAGTGCAGCTCCTACATAAACCTCTGATGTCAAAATCTTGCACATAAACTGTGATATTCTCTCTATCAGGTTCAAAGCTTGACGAACTGCATATTCTTCTTTTATGTATTTGCGAGAGATAGTCTGTATGCTTAAAGTAAGGATGATATAGATAGAATATGAAAAACTTGACGAGAGGTTTGAGATTTTTTTTTACGCAGATACACTTCTTTTTTTGTAACAATACGTCTGACCAAAGTCAGACTTCTTTAATTTGATTCTTTAAAATGCTTGTCTAAAGAAGTCTGATCCTGGCCAGATGAAATGTTAGAGAAATAAATGTGTGTAGAAAAACTCCTGAATCTCTTGTCTTGAATGTGAAATTAGGAAGAAAAATGACGCTGGTAATTCCTTTATGATTTCTGCCTGGTGCAATTTTTTGGAAGTTGTATGAACACAGAATACAAAACAAGAAGCAAGACCACTTTCCGTTACCATTATGAACATTTGTGCACCATTGTTTAATTATTTTTACCAAATAAAAATAAACCAAACAACACCGTATCTTAGTGGCATAATCCATTTGCACTTTGAATTGTTATATTCTTTCGGTCTTGATTGATTTACCATTGTTAGGTCCAAAATGGCAGCTCAATTTCAACCAAGGCACTGCAGGTTGGGCAGTCCTTTCTTTATTTGATTTTCGCTATTCAACTTAATTCTCAAATATTCCCTTCTTAGAGTGAATCACCCTGCCCAAAACCCTGTACAAGCAGCCACTTGAGTCAGACAGGGTTACAATTGCTGGAAAAGATCTTTTCTTGTTCGGTTTAGCCCACCCAAATTATTACACCCTGGGTTGAGTGGCAGGCATGGATAAGGGATTTGGACTCGCCAGGACTCGAACCCGAGATATTCAACCTGCGATGAAATATTCCCTTATAACTATTCTTCCTTTACTAATTGACCCTTGACCATTCCTAACTTATAAAAAAAGGAGAATGGCCAAGGCATACGATGGATCATGACATATAGAGAAATTAGTTTGCATTATGGTTGGTGGTTGAATCTGTAACCAAGTGTTTATGTGAACCAGCGAAGAATGCAGTCATTCTCTCACACATATTTACCTCTTCGTTATTCAAAACTGCATCTCTTACTATGAGTCATTACATACGTTCATTCATTGGGCTAACATGACTGTCTTCATCCATTTATTCTCATTGACTGATATACAGAATATTCGCCTGCATGAAATCAAAATGAGATGAATTTAGAACTACATGGAAATTGAAATATACTTCATTTAATATTTTATCATTTGACATATATTAGTGCTGGGCGGCATTGTTTTTTTTAACCACATATCGCAGCCAAAATGCCGGTATTACCGGTATGTCATGCTATCTTCCGCAATCAAAAAGCATGCTATTCAACCTGTGTGAGGCACGCTTTTAATTGTTGTTTTACGACATTGCAAAGTTCAAAATAGGCGTGTAAGTGTGTAAGGTAATGTTGTTACTTGGCGTTATATTGAATCAATCTGTAACCGTTTTAGGCGTGTCACTGAATCCCGGCGTCGCAACAAACCGGTGTTGTGAAAAACTTAATACCAGTATCTTCTGCCATACCGTGGTGTCGCCCAGCGCTGACCACTGACCATGTTTTATCTGCGAAAAAATCAAAAAAACATCTTTGGTCTGATATTCACTCTTACTCTAATCGTATCTTTGTTTCTTGTTTGTTCCAATTCACACATAACATTATATTTATGCATTTTTTCATACCAGTTTTTCTTGTTTTAAAGAATATTCTTCTCCGTCCTGTATTTTATTACATTTGCTGAAAATTCTCTAATTCTAATCAGTGGTGAAATATCTTTCTTTTTCTTATCTTTATATTCATAAAGTATTCCGTCAAATTCTTCTGTTTGTGCTTTCTTTAAATTACGATTTATTGTCATTATTAGCCATTATTTGTCCAAAAACTTTGTGTAATTTTCTTCAAATGGCTAGAAAGGCTTGAACGATTACAGAATTGCAAGATCACAAGATTATAGATTACTAAACTATCTGAAAAAAAAATAATTTTCTGTTTTACTGATGCTAAATTTTCTTTCCAGCATCATCTAATGCTATTTGTTCTATTACTTGACCTCACCTGAAACATGATCAATTTACATGAAATCTTGCATTTTATGACAAGTTGGCAAGTCTGCAAAGTGTCCTGATCCTTTCTTGAAGTTTTATCACTCAGAATTGTTTTAATTCACCATTATTTGGTCATGAAATAGTGCTATTTTTTCTGGTCCATTTTCTTCCGATTCAGCCATTTTTAGGGTATCTGAGCTGCGGGGTGGGTGATTTTTCACCAGTCTAGAGCCAGAAATATCACAGCCAATCGATAAAATTTTTAGTCAAAATCCTTGTCGAATCTTAAATTAAAAAGAGCCATATTATTGATTAAAGTATTCAAGACTTATTAGTAAATCATCATATATTTGTAAAAGTTGCTTTGAGATTCATGTTCACATAATTCTGTCCCACTCACGAAGGACTATTGATGGATTTCATTCTGGAGATAGTGCTGCTAAAATATAAAAAAGATAAAAAAAAATTATTATAAAAAATTTTATTCTGTAAGGGACGAGGCGCAGATTGATTCACACTGGGTCATTACTTTTGCAGAAAATTTTTGATTGTGTGGACAACATTGCTAAATTTGAAAAGCAGTAATTATCTTTTTTTTCATTGAAATTCACTCCGAGCAAGACCAGAAGCAGTGTCAAAAAGAAATCAACTAACAGCCACTTAATACCTAATAGAGCTATTACAAGATGTCGTACCAGCAACTGCACCTCAAGAGGTAAAGAGTAGTAAGTGGTATCTGCCCTGGGCGATGGTAGAACCATCCACCACTTTTTTGTTGTTTCTTTTCAGTCGCTACAGACAATTCTAAAGCCGTGTCTAAAATGCTGGAACAATTCTGTCGCATAATTTAATGTAAACTAGACTCACTTGACATCCTGAGACATTTACTTTTACTCCAGCTATAGTCTGTCCTAATAATTTAGTATGAAAGTATTCGAAATCCACTTCATAAATATTATAATATTACATTTCATTGCTGATACTTGACCTTATTTTCTAGCACTCTTGATTTACATCATATATCATAATTTCACTGAAAAATGGATCGATTTAAAAATTGTAAAAAAAGAATTTCTTTTCATAATCATAATTCTGAAATACCCGATTATTCAGATAAGAAATCTCGTCCAGAATCTTTCAATTGTCCTTCATAATCACTCTGATATCGTTTTGCACTGATTTTTTGTTTTATTATTATATAAAGTACCTACATATATAACCTCTCTCCTTCTTTTCTATTTTAATGACAGTTATTCTTTATATAATCGCAACTACATTTATTTGCCAGCCAGAGTTTTGTGACTGATCCCCGATCAAAACGATCTTTTCACACCATTGTTTGTCGAGTATGAGTCACTGATGGATCGTGTCGATGAGACGCGGTCCATCTGTGGTTCATGCATGACAAAATAAAATATCTGAATGGATCAAGTACAAGTCACTGATAGATTGTGATGTCCACAAGTAGTAATCTTTGGCCCATGCATGGAAGAGTAAAATTTCTGGAGAGGACTACCATAGGATAGGATTACATTTTTATCCTGCGGAAGAAGAAAGCCGAGAATACAGCTTAACCATATGCCGAACCACGACCTCTCGTGCAGATACCAGTTCCGAATCGGGGAGAAAGTTTTTGGATTATTTTATTTCTCATTTTTTCTGTACATGAACCTGGTTGGTGGAGGAAGCGGCATCCAGCGGACCTCGTATAATTATCATCCATGACGGGATTCCAACCTGTGTCATGACGGAGCTTGAAGCGTATTCCCAGCGCTTTACCAATTCATAGGCTTTGAAAATACAGTGGAATTGTGCAAAAACGGTCTCTTCTTCACTATATCTATGCTTCTCAGCCACGTCTGTTAGCTCCACAATAGCTCATGGAGCCTCACTAATGAATTATTACAAGGCACATTGATTAGAGAAAAATATGCGACATAACAAACAAGATTGACATGTATGGTAGATTAGCTGTATGTGAACTTAGAAAATGTTCTAATTTTAATTTTTTTTTTAAGTCGCACATAAGAGAGCCACGGTCAGTCGTTGACAAGGGGGCCACGAATCAAAAAAGGTTGAGAGCCATTGCTTTATGGGGTTATTAAATAAATCATGATTGTTGTTACTACTCGGCTACTTTGCTTTATTCTCACTGTCATTTTCATCTTTCTTCTGTGCGTTTTTGTTTTTTTATGCAATCAGATATTATTATTATTATTATGTTTCTGTGTTTAATTGATTTAATAAATCGTAAACTCATGAAATCCTCGTATTTGCTGCATAGTATGTGTTAGGGAAGTGTAACTCACAGGGTGAGTGCTACTCTGTTGATATCAAGTCATGGGACAAAGGAACCTGACAATGTTAAGCTTTAATTTGTTTGCAGATAATTCATTCATATCCTATATATCTACATATATATATATATACATGCGTCACTTTTCTGTTAAAGTGATTAAATCACAAAATTATTTGAAAATCAAATTTAAAAATGTCATATCATTGACATTGGGCGTCTTCAAATACAAATTAGGTGTTGGCTTTTTTTTAAATCGAACTTTGCTTCGAGATTATCCACCAAGTATGGTCCATATTTGACAGAACTTTGGACATAAAACTTCAGACAGGCAAATCACATGAAGTTGTGACTATATATTAATATTTTCCTCATTCAAGACATTTTCTTCGGATCATTTTGACGAGTGTTATAGTGTCGTGGGCCGCGGTGGCGTGATGAAAGCAACGATAGCTACAGAACGTAATACCTAATGAATGAGGCGAGTTCAAACCCCGGCAAAGTATAGTCAAGACCAATGAATGAAAAAGAGCAATACATACATATGGGTGCCCCTTGGCAAGTCACTGTAACCCACAGCCTTAGGACGATGCTCGATAACCTTACCGGTTCCTCATTTGTTTCACACTGGATGGAATAGCAAGATGCAAGATAAATCTCGTAACCAGATATAATTGTAAACATTGTTAATTGCATACTGTGAAATAAAGTTCATTTCTTATGCGCAAGATACTTTTAGAACAGTGATTTCTAGTGTAATGCATCACAAACTATTTTTGGCAAATTTTCTTCCAATATGCGTTATCTTTCTCAGGGGGTTCGATTGGCTGACAATCTACCACTCTGTCCTTAAAACAACCCCAGCAATCAACACATACATTGTACAATAAGCATATTATTTATAGCTTGAGTTTATATATATCATGTGATCATTATTTGCAGGACATAAAATAATTGTTAATACAAACATACAAAGATATGAAATTTACAAGAACAACAATGAAATGATACAGATTAAAAGAAAAATTATCAAAGGGATGAAGATGTTTGAATTTGAAAATGAGGACATCGACAAGTCTCTGACGATAGTAGTGGCGACGAAGGATCTCGGAGATTGAAAGGGTCTGACTTTTTTTATAGCCACGTCTTAGAGTGGATCACCCCGACAAAGGCCCTGTAACAGCGGCCACTTATCGACGGACAGGGTCACAATTATAGGGAAGATATCATCTTTACCTGTTCGGCTTGAACTACCCAAGTTATTACACCCTGGGTGTTGAGTTGTGGGCATGGATAAGCGAGCCGGGGCTCGAGCCCGAGATATTCAACCTGCAATGCCAACATGCTTAACCACTAGGCCATCGCGCCTCACAAACTTACAGACTGAAATCGACAGCCTCAGCTACAAAAATATGTGCCTGAAGCTCATGGAAAAAAATTCGGACTTCAAAACGAAATCCAATAAAACAAAAACACAAAGAACAAACAATACGTTCCTAAATATTAGGCAGCGTTCAATGGGGTGAAGCTTTTCAGCGAAGCATTTAGCGTGGAATTTGATTCCATTACTAAAATTTTATAAGTGGCCAATTTATTCTTTCTTTGTCAAAAGGCAGGCTTGGCAAATTTTTTCCAAAGAAAATTAAAACAAAAACATTTTCTTTTGAACCTCTATCAAATTATACTAAATAACAGAAATGGGTATTGGAATCCTATAAATCAGACGTATACTCTGATCAGATTCCTGAATAGGATAAGATATCATTTTTATCCTGCGGGAGAGGAAACCCGAGTATACAGTTTAACCACATGGCGAACCACGACCTCTCATGCAGATACCAATTCTGAATCGTGGTAAGGTTTTTTTGGATTATCGTATTTCTCATTTTCCCCCTGGTTGGTGGAGGAAGCCGTAAGCGAAGCTTAAGTCCAGCAGACCTCTCGCATATATTCATCATCCCCAACGGGATTCGAACATGCATCATGATGATCAGAGATGCATAGCTCTAAGCGTATTCCCAGCGCTTCACAGATTGAGCTAACTGGGCACCTATAGGTGGCATCCTGAGATGAACTCCAAGCATAAGATTTCAGACGTCCATACTTACAGCACAATGATATTTGTTTAATGTGAGGGGGGGCATAAAAATATAAAAAAATGAGTAGTAAACACAAAATTTTCAAATTACAGAAAGATATATTTCATCTTTCACCTTGTTATACACAAATACTAAATGAAGACTCCTCGCTTAACGCAACATCGGAGCATATCTAAACTCTACACAGAAAATATCCAAAATATAACTAAACCACAATAGTAGAGTGCAGAGCATGGTGAAAAGATAAAACCAGCAACTGTACCCTACGCAGTTGCATCCCATACAGAATTGAACTGCTGGAATTGTGATATCTGCCATGGGCGCTGATGAAACCATCTTCGACTAGTTTGCCCTTTTTAGTCACCTCTTACAACATGCAGGGAATACATTGGGTCTATTTTTTAGCTTTAATAAACGATTAGTCGGTAATCATAATTTCTCTAATATTAATAGGTCAAATTCAGACCGGATTTGCTCCAAATTATACAAAACTAAAGCTTGTCTAATTAACACATCATGGTATTCTCACACCTACTACCAGAAATAAAAAAGTTTTTAACAAAACGTCGATGGAAAGAGAAAGTATCAATTAATAGAAATGGTGGTTCCTTCCTGTTATGGACATTGTTAAGACCTCTCGGAATATTTCAACCAACTAAAATGTTTTGTTGAGTATTAGTCACTGATGGATCCACACATGCTTGACAAAATAGAATTTCTGGGTGGTCAAAATCGTGCATTTTTGTTATCACAATCAAATAGGTCATTTCGGCTGAGTAATTGAATGAGAATTCTTAAAACAAAGACAAGACTGGCAAAATGTCAGCTTCTGTGCTACTCAGACACTCGGAGAAAATGGCTGTCATCAGAAGAAAATATATATTATTTCTTGCCACAAAACTAAATGCCTTTCTTCGAGAGCCTGATAGCAACCAAACAGAACAAAAAAATCGCAAATTCGTCAATACTGCTATGAAATTGACATGTTGATGGTTTTGAAGCCCTTTTTCTCCATTCAAAGAAAAAGACACCCGAAAAAAAAACAAAATGGAAGCAACTACAAGTAATACAAACTCGCATACTTCCTGAATACATAGGCTTTCGCAGTCAATATTATTTTGCTTGCTACATTTAAAAACACTAGAAAAGGTATTATGTTGCAATTACAATATACGCACAACTTTTTCAACTACCCGTACATAAAACGTTTTTCATTGTGTGTAAGGAATGTCATATATCAAATGTTTGGGAACCACATAAATTTACTAGAAGATACAGGAAAAACTAGGACTTAGTTCCCCCAAATATAAAATTTGGTACAGAACTGATCAAGCAACAGGCAAAAAAAGGCAGAAATGGTGATTCGCAAGAACACTAAGCAGAAAAAATGTGCGAAAACAACAAAAATAATATCCAAGGGAATATTGAAAACGCCGCTTTTAGATTCAAGGTTCAAATTTGTGCAACTCGGATGATTCGACTACCGTACTCCTTTATTTTGGCAACATTTGATTAGATAATAGCCGGATCGATTATGCAAATGCCGTTGCTGGAGAACATAAATTTACACAAAAGTAACATTTTTGAAAAAAAAGTCTGTTACGCCCATATTTTTAATATATACAAGATTAATCAAAATAATAATAATATTAATCTTCACCAATGAAGACTAGGATCTAAGGATTTATATCAAAATAAGATAATCATTTTTCAAAAATAAAATGATCTGCGATCGTCTTGTTCCCCAGCCTCGATATATTTCTTTCCCAAATTTTCAAACATCATTTACAGGATTAAATATATGAATCAAACAATTTTAGAATCTTGAATCTGTAATTAGGTTGACCGAAACATCGATGACAATTTTTTCGAAGCTTTATGTACAGTTTTATCATTACCAAAAGCCCATAAATGATTCTTTCAATCTTTTAACTAAAGTCGCGTACCAAAAAATAGTTGAAGTATGAAACTTTCCATCGTTTTCCCTGATGGACAAAAAGGCTTCAAAAATCATAGCAATCTTGATGATTTTTAAGCTTTTTGGACAATTTTTTTATGAATAGGACATTCAGGAAGAAACATTTTATTCCACTAACAAGCGATACATCATTTAATAGACCATTTACGGTTAAATAACCCATTTTTCCTGGTACCGGAGTACCAGGGTAGCTGCCATTTGCCAGTCTACTTGGCCACTTTTAGATGCAAGGTTCAAACAGATTCAGATACAAGTTAAAAATCACTACTCAGTTTTGTGATCACACGTAAATCACACGGACAAATATTTTATTTTGTCAGGTGTGATTCAGCGTCATGAACCATCATTGTCCGAAGCTTAACAGGTATGTGTTCGTACAAAATATTTTCAACTGGTGTCAGCAAAAATTTCATTATGCACATATTGAAATTTTTAAATTCAGAAAATTTCCACCAGTACTTACTCACACCTATGTAGTGACAAAAATTAACCATCCATTTATTAAGTCTTCCCAGTAATTTCAAAAATAGATTCAAATTGAAAAAGATTTGATTCCAAATATTGATAATATTGATTCGGGAACATTCAATTTCAAAATAATGCATTAGAAAGTAAAAGTGGCAACGCCACTGATTCTCCCAGGCAATAAAATTATCGTAAAAGCCCATCATTGAAAGAACACAAAACCAAGGAATATATCTACATGATAGAAAAACAAAATTATTCTACATTTTTATATAAAAACAGAAAAAGTAGTAAAAAATGAAGCGTATGTCAGGGTTCACTAATCACATTATGACACAACAATAGCGTTGTCATCTGGATGACCGTATTTGTTCAATCATAAGTTGTATCACAGTGCGTAGGCCAGTTGCTAATTCCTCTTCAGTGTAGTTTCGGTTGAGTGGGGGAACATGTACGAAAGCTGAAGTCCCTTTCTTCAAGTGCAAAGAAGTGTAGTAAATGTATTCACATAAATATCTGAAAATATAGATAGAGAATACGAGTTAAATTATTTCTACTAATTAAATGAGAATGCAATTTTCATCTATTTTCGTACATGCCCGATTCAAATACCAGTACTTATGTATGTGATTTGCATGATTCAGCAAATTATCTGAATGAAAATTTCATTTGTCATGCTGATATTTAACATATATTAAGCCGTATTCTCGTCTTTCCTTATTAGTTATTTTCTTTCCTTAGTTATAACAACCTGGGTTGAGTGGTGGGCATTGATTAACGAGCCTGACTCATCGGGAACCCGAGATTATCAACCTGCGATGACAACATGTTTAACTACAAGGCCATCGTGCCCACAAAATACATCTTAACATTTTCACAGATAAGAACAGCAAATTATTGAAGATTTATTTTTACATAAAATCAAATGAAAGGTTTAAAAGTAGCAGTTCGTACAATGCCTTGTCCAGAGTAGTAAATCTTATACAAAAATAGGTGTTATAAGATTCTGATCAAATTTGCATGTATGCATGTTTATTTGTCTCAAGAAAAAACGGTATTATATATATGGCAAAACAAAATTGAGTAATATTGTGATAGGCTATACACACATGACCTTGCTGGTCTAAAACACGAATTTGGGCGCGATGGCCTAGTGGTTAAACATGTTGGCATCGCAGGTTGAAGATCTCGGGTTCGAGTCCCAGCGAGTCCGGCTCGCTTATCAATGCCCACCACTCAACCCAAGGTGTTTTAACCTGGGTAGGTTAAGCCAAACAGGAAAGGATCGTATCTTTCCAGCAATTGTAACCATGTCCGTCTATAAGTGGCTTCTGTTATAGGGCCTTGGACAGGGTGATCCATTATAAGAATTGGCTGTAAAAAAAGAAATATATACATATATATATATATATATATACACCCCCTACCAATAGCAAACTGCTGAAATTACAAAATAAAATATCATGAAAAATAAAATTATTATCTTTTTATTTGATTCGATTCGCGATATTCGAATCATATATTATTCGACTCAATTTCTGCAACAATTTGAAATCAACAAGGTGATGATTATTAATTTTTTCACGGTGGATTTTCATGTAAATTAGAAGCTGATAAAAGTATGTCTCTTTGTTTGTTTATAATATGACTTCGATTCAGGAAAGTTATTCAATCTAAATGTGAAACCAATAAACCAATAAACCAGCTCAGGGATGTTTCCAACTCAGAATGCATTTGCTGGCAACACATAGAAGCTCTTTCCCATTTGAATGTTAGTTGACTCCATTAAGACTCTGCTTTCGGCCTCAGAACACTTCATTAAAAAAATAAAACTAGTAATCCACCGAAATGAGTGACGACAAAAAACACAAACCTTCCAGCTTCCTTCGAGGTTTCAATCTCAATATCAGGAATAATTTTCTTTGCTTCTTCAGCAATCTTGTGCATATCGAGGGAAGACTTCAGGCAGGAATCACCAGATTTCTTGCAACAACCATTACGAGGACATTTCCCGTTGTTGTCTTGTCTATAATATAATGCAGGTACTATTAAACTGCAAGCCTTAAAATATAAAAAAAATATACGAGACTAGAAATACTTTATCCCAACAGTCAGATAATATAGAGTAATTTAGTTTTTCCATTTCCCCTCAAATTGATCATACATATTTTATTTTTTTTCATTGAAATTCACTCTGAGCAGGGCCACAAGCATCGTCCACAAAGACCAACCACTGGCCACTCATTAGCAAAAAGCTTCTAAAAGGTTTAGTACCAGCAATGCAATCTAAACAGAAAACATTCCAAACGAAACCGAACCCACATGGTAAAGTGCAGTGAGTGGAATCTGCCCTGTGCGGTGAGAAAACCATCCCTCACTTGTATGCTTTCTTTCAGTCACCTCTTATAACACGCAGGAAATCCGTTAGGACTATCCTAAAACCCATATCCTTAAATCATAAAATATGCCAAATTTTGGGTTAAAATTTGACTTAAATCATGACTTGGCTGTAAAATAAGGTCAACTAATTAACATGTTCATTTATATGAAATATTTAAACATTATTCAATCTGAAATTATATTGCATTTCAAATATACCATAGCGGGCTTCCCGGGTAATGAAAAACCTATGTATAAGTGGCATTGTTGGCTATAACATGAGACAGCCTAGTAGTTAAACATGTTGGCGTCGCAGGTTGAAGAACTCTGGTTAGAGTCCGGCTCGTTATTCTATGCCCACCACGCAATCCAGGGTGTAATAGGTTGAAGATCTCGGGGTTCGAGTCCGGCTCGATAATTCATGCCATCACTCAAACCAGGGTGTAATAACTTGGGTAGGCTAAGCCGAACAAGAAAAGATCATATCTCTCCAGCAATTGTAACCCTGCCCATTTGTACAGGGCATCGGGCAGGGTAATCCACTCCAAGAAGGATAGGAAAGGATATCATGTGGGAGAGGAAAGCCGAGAATACAGCTTAACCATATGGCGAACCACGACCTCTCGTGCAGATACCAGTTACCGAATCTGGGTGAAGGTTTTTGATTATCGCATTTCTCATTTTTCCTGTGCATGGACCTGGTTGGTGGAGGAAGCCGTAGTTGGCGCTTACGTGAACCCCCATGCACCGGCAAGGCACCCAGCAGAACTCTCGCATATAATCATCATCTTTCACAGGACTCGAACCTGCGTCATGACGATCAGAGATGCGTAGCTTGAATCGTATTCCCAACACTTTACCGATTGAGCTAACCAGGCATCACCGCCTGTAAAAAAAAGCCTCATATGCAGATAATGAAACATGATATCCAGGTGCGTAATATTAGTCGTCTTACGTAGCATAAGTTGAATTCTTTGCACATTCTTCCAAAGTGATTGATTTTGCTCTGCCTGATACACCTACATGAACCATCAGCTGAAAAGGGACAAATAGGTATCAAAATTACCGTTCCATGCTGTTATCACAACGCCATTTTGTCAGGATATTAGAATTTGGTGACTGTCGGTAATAACCCCAGGCTTATAGATTTGCTATTCTTTTTTTATTAAAATTCGCCAGGCCACAGGAGACAAATATTACTTGAAAATTGAATGAAAAAGCTTCTTGCATAAAACTGTTTGTGACATTGTGGAACCTCCACAGTGAATAGGTGAGAATTGGTAGCCAATCGTGTTGACCAATTAAAAATTTTGTTCAGAGGAACGAGAGTAGAAAGCTCACTGAACAAAGACCATTATAATATCGATAAAATAAAATTGAGTTTTTGAGTAAATTTTGTCATCTTAAAGGGGCAGTCAAAATCTAAATAGTAGTCATCAAAAAAAAAATCAAATCACACTAGAAAAGGAAAAGAAAACTTTTGGCATCAATCTTTTATCGGTAAAACAAATAAGACTTTTTGTACCAGCAATTATCACTATTAAAATATTCTAACCATGACTTTAACAATTTATTTTTTCAAGCATGTGATCATGAAGCTTTTCTGATGGACTCAGCTCCAGATTCTGATTTTTTTTTATTGAAATTCACTCAGAGCAAGGACAGAAGCCGCAGAAGGAACCAACCACTGGGCACTCAATAGCAAAGAGCTACCGTACTAAAAGGTGTAGTACCAACAACTGCACTCTAAAACAAAAAATCATCCTTAACAAAACTGAACCACCATAGTAAAATGCAATGGATGGTATCTGTTACTATTCTGTTTATTGATATTAGTAATTATTTCATTATTATTATGTACACAATTTCTTTGTTGAACACTTTCTTTCCATTGTTAAACTTCTGTTTCATTCTTATTTATGGCTCCCATAATTATGACCTTTGACCTTGCTAAAACTTGTTCTCAAAATTGGTCTTCTGAAACTGTGATCCTGGAGCATGGTGCTCTATTGTTAGTGTGTGTTTTTTATCTGTTGTAATCGATAAATATTGAATAATATTGCAAACTTTTCATGGTAGCAGAGGTAAAATGGCTACAAAGCAAATACCTCCACCAAAGTTTAGTGGTGATGTGACTTATTCAGCATGGAAAAACAAGTTGGCAATGTGGACTAGTATAACTGATTTGCCTAAGACCAAACAGGCAATTTTTGTATTGTTACAATCTTTGGATGGAAATTTGAAAGCTGAAAAGGCGGTAGCAGATTTAACAAAAGAAGAATTGGGAGAAGAGAATGGACTGGACAGGCTAACTGAAAAACTGGATGCTGCTTTTCAGTCTGAAAAAGTGGATGAGGCCTATTCTGCCTATACATCATTTAGCTCTTACAAGAAAACAGTTGACATTTCCATGGCAGATTTCATACTAGAGTTTGAACACCGGTATGCTAGGCTAACAAAGTTTGACATGAAGCTGCCGGATACAATATTAGCTTTTAAAATATTAGATGCTGCTAGTCTTGGAGATGATCAAAGACAGTTGGTTTTGACAATTGGCAATGACTTGAAGTTTGAATCTGTAAAGTCGGCACTAAAACGAATTTTTTCCAAACAAGATAAGGAACCAAAATTAGAGAATCCAGTAGCTTTGAAAAAGGAAAACATTTTTGTTTCACAAGATCATAGCAAAGAAAATGATCATAGCTATTTCAAACAACATACAGGTACTGGAGGCAATAAAAAGATATATCAAAACAATGGTCAACGTTGGCAGAGTACCGGTAGAAAAAGAGACACTGCTTCTGTCGGTAACCGTCTGAATCCAAGGGACAAAAATGGAAATATTTCCAAATGTGCAATTTGTGATTCCAAGATGCATTGGGCTAGAAATTGTCCTCACAATCAAAACCACGTTTTCTGCACAGACTTTGATCAAGAAGGTTGGGAAGAAATTCAAATAGTTTTAATGGCTGATGATAACTTGGGTCAGGACATCTTTTTAACAGAAACAGAAAAATCTGCTATTGTGGATACGGCTTGTACGAAAACAGTAGCTGGTACTTCCTGGTTTTCGAATTATGTAAATTTGTTAGATTCAAAGAACAGATGTAAAATTGAAATATTTCCATCAAAGAAAAGGTTCAAATTCGGCGATGGTCGTGAAATTTGTTCAAAAAGAAAGGCCATTATCCCTATACAAATTGGTAAAAAGCTGCTGAGTATTGAAGTAGAGATTGTTGATGAAAAATTACCATTGCTGATGAGCAAAAGTTCACTTAAGGCTGCTGGAACATTGTTAGACATGCAGAATGACAAAGTGACTATGTTGGGTCAAGATATCAAGTTGCATTTGTCAACCAATGGTCATTATGCTGTCGAGATCCTGCCGAAAGGAGCAAAAATCGATAATTGTGAAAAGGAGATTCTGATCACTAATAGCCCTTATGGAAATTTTGGGAAAACAGATATGGTGAAATTACACAGGCAGTTTGGACATGCGTCTAAAGAAAATATGAGAAGGTTGATTCAAAATGCTGAGAAATGGAACGCTGACCTATTACCATTAATTGAAGAAGTTATTCGTGAATGCGATGTTTGTAAAATCTACAAAAAACCGAATGCACGGCCCGTTGTAGGCCTCTCTTGGGCAACAGATTTTAATCAAACTGTTGCAATGGATCTTCATCAGCTTGATGTGAATCTATGGTATTTGCATATTATTGATCAATTTACTCGTTACAGTCGAGCTGTAATCGTGACGAACAAACGTACATCAACAATAGTGGATAAATTTATTCAGGCTTGGATCTGTCTGTTTGGTGGACCGGAACGAGTACTATGTGACAACGGCGGAGAATTCGACTCAGCAGAATTCAAAGATATGTGTGAGAATTTTAATATAAAATTCACAACAACACCAGCCTATTCACCATGGAGTAATGGGTTATGTGAACGTCACAATAAAATTTTATCAGAAACACTGCTGAAGGTAAAAGAAGCTGAGAGATGTAGTTTTGAAACAGCTCTTGCATGGGCCTTGAGTGCGAAAAATTCTCTTATAAGCACAAATGGATTCAGCGCAAATCAATTAGTATTTGGGAGAAATCCAAACTTTCCTTCAACTGTTCACGATAAACTACCAGCATTAGATGGAACTACATTGAGTGTTAGTGTAGCAAACAACATTAATGCCATGCATCTGGCACGTAAAGCTGTGATTGAATCGGAATCATCTGAAAAAATAAGACGAGCTCTAAGAAAACAAACTCGGCAAACTAGGGAAGGATTTTCTCTAGGTGATGAGGTTTATTACAAACGGGAAGATCAGAACAAGTGGAAGGGTCCAGGTAAAGTGATTGGACAAGATGGACCTGTTATCTTTATACGACATGGTGGGCAGTACATTAAAGCGCACTCTTGCAGAGTTCAGTTTGCTAGCTATAATTCAAACACTTGCGTCAATCCTGTGAACATAGATGAAGAGCATAAGCAAATCCCATCAGAAAACGAATCAGATGTTGAAGAGCCATACAGTGATGTTATTGATGGCACAGTTGGTGGTGAAAGCGAACAAATTCCTATTGAAATGGAAAATGGGAGTATTGAAGCTAATCCAGATACTGGGAATACAGAAAATCATGTATCTAGAAGTCGACCGCAATTATGTGTTGGAAAAATTGTCACATATACTTGTGCTGGAGAAGACTATGAGGCAAAAGTGGTTAGTCGTGCTGGTAAAGTAACTGGGAAATACGGCAAATGTTTCAATGTTGAATACCGCAATCCAGTACATTTTCGTGGAAAAATGGGTTATGTCGATTTTGACAGAGTAGAAAATCTGCAAGAAAAAACTCAATTTGATGATAGTGAAGATATTATGGTAATTAACGATGTTGATTTTGATGAAGCTAAACAGTCAGAGTTGAAAAGTTGGATTGATAATAATGTTTATGCTGAAGTTGAGAATGTTGGGCAGCAAACAATTTCTGTGCGTTGGGTCTGCTCAATGAAGAACACAGAAAAGGGCATTATTCCAAAAGCTAGGCTAGTTGCCAGAGGCTTTGAAGAACAAGTTGAGAGTATCACAAAAGAGTCACCCACTTGTTCGAAAGATTCTCTTCGTGTACTTCTTGCGATAGTGGCTCAAAAACATTGGAAACTTCACACAATTGACATTAAGACAGCCTTTTTGCAAGGAAATTCCGTGGACAGGGAAATATTTTTACGCCCTCCCAAAGAAGCCTGCACTGACAAGTTATGGAAACTCAACAAATGCGTTTATGGGCTTTCAGATGCTTCACTCAAATGGTATCAAAGACTGAAAAATTTCCTCATAAGTGAAGGAGCAAAATCATCAATGTCAGATCCTGCTGTATTTTACATGTATATTAATGGAAAACTTGAAGGAGTGGCAGGTATTCACGTTGACGATATTTTATGGTCTGGCACTCAATTTTTTCAAGATACTTTAATATCGAAACTACGAACAACATTTCGAATTAGCAGAGAGAAAAATGAGGCCTTCAAGTATCTTGGACTTGATGTTGAGCAGAACAAAAATTGTATCTCCATAAATCAGAATATGTATGTGAACAGTTTACAGGCAATTTCTGTACAGACATCAGAAAATGAAAAATTATGCTCCTTTGAGAAAGATACACTCAGAGCTTACATCGGACGTTTGTTGTGGGCTAGTGGACAAACCAGGCCTGACATAAGTTATGACGTTTGTCAACTTGCTTCGAACTTAGCTGACGGAACAAGAAAAGATCTGAGATATGTCAACAAAATAATAAGAAGACTCAAAATGCAGCAAGTGTCCCTGAAATACTCATATCTGGGGAAAGATGACTCGCTAAAAATTGTTGTATTTTCAGATGCTTCTTATGGTAATCTCAAAGACGGTGGAAGCCAGGGAGGAAATTTGGTGTTCATCGTCGGAGAAGGCAAATTGTGCTCACTTTTAAGCTGGCAATCAAAAAGAATCCGACGTGTAGCTAAAAGTACTCTAGCTGCTGAAACGCTTGCTCTATCAGATGCTATCGATAATGCAGTATTCATCAGAGATATGTTCTCTGAAATTTATTTCGGACAATCAAAAAGCGTGGACATTGAGATAATAACTGATAATCGATCTTTATGTGAAGCACTTCATTCAAATAAAAATGTTACCAATAAAAGATTGCGAATTGAAATGGGCATGCTGAAGGAGATGATTCAGAACAAAGAAATAACTAACATTACATGGACTGGTTCTAAAAAACAACTTGCTGATGTTCTAACTAAACAAGGGTCTTCACCAGAGTCTTTAATCCATGTTCTCAAAAATGGAGAACTTGATAACTCAAACTAAAACCTCTCAAATTAAAAAAAAGAGAGTGAATTTGTTACTATTCTGTTTATTGATATTAGTAATTATTTCATTATTATTATGTACACAATTTCTTTGTTGAACACTTTCTTTCCATTGTTAAACTTCTGTTTCATTCTTATTTATGGCTCCCATAATTATGACCTTTGACCTTGCTAAAACTTGTTCTCAAAATTGGTCTTCTGAAACTGTGATCCTGGAGCATGGTGCTCTATTGTTAGTGTGTGTTTTTTATCTGTTGTAATCGATAAATATTGAATAATATTGCAAACTTTTCAGTATCTACCCGGGACAATGGTAAAACCATCCACCACTTTTTAAATACGGTACCTGGGGTTTGTGTTGTTTCCATAATTTCGGTACGATATTATCAACTTTCTCGTACTCCACTTCAATGTAAACGATTTCAAGATTAATATCAGGACCCAGTCCAGACTCTTTCACTCTCTGTCAACATGAAAATAAAGTTTTCAGAACAGAGCTCCAACGATATCAATTTATCTCAACCTTTATCAAGATACATGAAAATTTTTGCCAACAGCTAATAAGCAGGGATGCAAATATTTTACTATTTTGAACAAGCTAATTATTCTTAAAAAATAATTTCAAATATTGGATATCAAATATATTTTTCTATCTCCTTCAAGATTGTAATGAATAACATTCTTTTTGGTTGTTTTCGATAAAGTTTCTGATTTTAAAATCACAAAAACCGTTAAAATTTCATTTGCTTTCAAAATCTTTACTTTTCCGATGAAATAATACACATTCATGCTATAAAGCTGATGAATTTTTGACATGTACCAATACAAATATACCTAAATTCAAATTTTTGCTATATTGAATATACCAGATTTATTTGAATGTATTCTAACTAATATTAAAATCGTTTTGGGCAACTTTGTCAACAGTGAATAAAAATTATTTTTTTCATTCAACATAATACGGCAACTGGGTACCCTGGACGCTGCACAGGATATCTTAATTACATCGCTAGCGACACTTCGGTACCATGAATGAAATCAAATTATGGAATACAGTACGGTACACAAGTTATCCTGATCGGACAAGTTTTCTCTGATCTTGATTGTGTTCAAAACAGCAACCTGCCCTGGAAAATACTTAAATTATAAAAAAAGGCCCCAGCAGTTAGTCTCAGGACACCTCAGTGGTAACTTAGACTAAACTTTCGTAGAAAAAAAATAAAAAAATTTACCTGAACAGTCACCCAGCTCGCATTGACTTTATGATCTCGAAAAGGTCCGAATCCAGTGACAACAACTTTGAAAGAAGGCGCCATGTTGTGGTGACTTACTAGTAATCTACTGCACCCTAGCACTACTCTGCTTCAATAATACAAATATAACACCTTACGGCTGGAAAAAAATGACGTTTCAAGAATTACTAGGATGTACATTTCTAAACAGCCAAAAATACTACAATCGTAGCATTAATATCCTCCAAACCATTAATCACTGAAGCGCAGACGATTGTGAAGCTTCTTGATTCATCAGAAGAAGGTTACACCAATAAAACTGAAAAACCTGCTTGTTAAAATTCCGAAAAGAGAATTTTATCTTGGTAAGTGAGAGGGCGACAGACTCTTGTTTTCTTCGAAATGTTCATGTTATTTTCTTCGGGTGGTCAAAAAAGTCACAAAATCATCAACACTGCTATTTCATAGCAGTATTGATGATATTGAAACCTTTTTCATAGTTTCTATAGAAATATTGGGGTCTCATGAAGTATAGCACCATATATCCGATTATCATAAAAATTTCCCATGTTCCAAGTGACTCATCCTAACCCGGGAGACAATGCCAGATACTTGCAGCATTGGCACCCCCTAGTTAGGATGAGAATATTCTGCCAGTTTTTGTTTTGATGACATTCAGGAATATCGTGGACCAGAAATATTGCCCATTAGCTAAATTTTCTTCTGATTAGAGCCATTTGCTTTGAGTGTCTGGGCAGCAGAGAGGTTGGCATTCTGTTATATGTCCTTGCATAGTTATTGCATGTATATATTTCAATGTGTTATATTAAGTTATATTATGCAATATACTATAATAGAAAGATATCTGTAACAGCAACAATTCATTGGACAGCGGGATTCGAAATAAATTATTAGAGTCAGGGTTTGCTAATATGTAAATTTTGTTGACGTTATGGATTATACCCACGTTATAGTATAAAATGAGAGTTTCAAGTGCTTTCGGCCTTGCTTAGAGCGAACGTATGTAAAAAGTTTTCTAATCTAATGGACAGACATGTTTGTGTACTTAACATACTCTTAGCAATGACGATCCGCTGAAATAGTATTGACAGGTTTCTGGTACGGTATAGTTAAGGTCCAATAAAAAAACAAAATTTACTGACTGATAAAAAAATGCACATTCAACTTTTTTTAACTCACATAATTTTCTCGTTTTTTTTCATCTAGACTTGTTCAGGTAACTTATCACCATGTCAACGGTGTTCTGCCATGCTTGGTTGCACATATCCCAAGCATGATTATTGAATGCTTTATTATCACCAACACACTAGAAATGTTATTTATTCCTCATAAACTGGATTTAGATTAGTGATGAAATATCCATATTGTCAGATCATTATAGTGATAAATAACCCTGGACCAACTAGCGTTATTATCTAACTTATCAACTACAACACAGAGTTCAGGTATGTCTTTTAATAAATATTGTTGGCAAATGGATGACATTTAATAAATATAAAAAAGAACAGTAACTATAATAACAACAACTGAGGACAAGGTTTCAGAATGTTCTATCAGAAGGATTCAGAATACTAAATTATAAAAATTCAAATAAAAATCTTAATAAAGATATTGGCTCTTGGTCGGGTTAACGTGGGACTAACCAGGTACTTATCCTTCCCCTATGCCCTTGTGTAAGTGAGTCCGGACCGTATGCTAAAAGCAAGGATGCTACAGAAAGAGAATAAAATAAACTATAAACTAATAGACAATAGGTTCGACGGTCTTTCGACACACATGCACAAATTTATCTCTGTAATGTTTCGCCTGACCAAGGTCAGTTAAGGTGGGAGTAACTACCTTTTTCTATGTCTTTGTGTAAGTGGGGACGAATGCTAAAGGCAAGGGTGCTATGAAAAGGTATAAACTAAAAGACTAGAGGTTTGAGGGTCTTTCTACACACATACACAAATTCACCAAGTTCAGACGAAACAATACAGAAATAAATTTGTGTATGCGTGTACAAAGAATCTCGAACCTCTTGTCTATAAGAATATTGAAGTTTGATTCAACTTTCACGATGCTATCTACTAATGGAAAGTTATGCATAAATTTTAAATTTTTCAATTTGTTTGATTTTACCCTAAATCAGGATTCCACTACATGTGCCATAACACACATTAGTTAACATGCAATTTAGAACCTCATCAGCAAGTCTTTATCAACTATATCGATACTATTAAGGTTAAGAAGGATCATTCAACATCCTACATTCGAGACTGCGTGTTTGACCAAACTTGAATGTACGATCATACTATTAAGGTTAAGAAGGATCATTCAACATCCTACATTCGAGACTGCGTGTTTGACCAAACTTGAATGTACGATCATGCGATAGAATTCCTACAGGTAAGGAAAAATAGAGGTAAAAAAATATTAAGATTTCTTCATAAAAAAAATCAGTGAACTGAATGTCCAATAGCAATTAAAAATATGAGATTATCAAAATATATATTTTCAGCACAACTTGGAGGTTTTGAACATGCATATAAATCATGGAAAAAGTACATTATATTGAACTTTGGAAGATAAGTTGAAACAAATAATTATTTGCTTCTGTTCTTTGCTAGATAAATCAATAATCGCAGACAGAAAAGCTACAGTGACAAAGATTAACTTGGCATATATTTGTGGTGATTATATGCTGAGCATTAAGCATTGCTGAAGATCTCAGACAAGAAAACAATTTTCAAAACAGTATACATTATCATCTTTATGTAGTCGCAGTAAAGTGTATATCAATTGAATATTACGCCCATCGCTTCAATCGATAATAGTAATAAAGATAGAGGTAATTTTAACTGATTATGGTGGAGTAAAATGTTTGCAAAACACAATAAAAATCTCATTTCAGGAGGTAAGAAATGTTTAACCTAAATATGTACTAAAATTTGGTGCAGTAGCGATAAGAAAAAAAAAAAAACAGGATAAAAACTAATATTTATTAGATGTAGTAATTAATTACACTCAATTTGGAAAAGGTTCACGAGATTGTGGTATAATTTGGTCAGTTTCTTGTTCGGAGACTTCTTCGCGTGTTTGCTGCGCTAATCGTTTTTCCCTAAGTTCTTGTATATAATCGTCAACGAAGATTCCTCCTAGAAGTACAACGAATGTAAAAGTTTGTGCAAGGACGCGTCGTCGCATCATCAATTGAGATTGTTTCGGATCTCCCATATTTAAAAGTCCTTTAATTAGATAGTACATTGTCCATGATAATCCGACTGGTATGAGGGGATTTTTCTTGATCTTGTGCCACATGCACTTCGCATAAGATGGAGGTTCTTTAACTTCTCTTGTAGCTGAATCAACAATTGTTTTCTTATCTCCTTGAGTCATATTGATCTTGTTGTAATCTGGTATAATTTTCTTTAAAACAAAAATTTATGGAAATTGATTTCAAGCAAAAAAAACAGTTCAAACACATACCACACAGACCGCACAGACAAGATATTTCGCATGGTTTCTGTAATCAGGAATAAATGACTGAAAAATACAATAAATGTTCATCATGGCACAGGTTGGAACCCTGTGAGGAATGATTATATGAGAGAGGTCTGATGGACGATGGTTCACCTAAGCCCTGCTCACGGCTTTTGCTTTTTTTGCGCTGTTTTGCTCTGCTTGCGCTGTCTTAGCCGAATGTGAAAATTTCTTGAAATTTTGCTCTGGATTCGAAAGGAAATATACGTATTACAATTCCCGAAAAATGTTTGGTCTTGGTTTCCAGGTTTTATAGTGGCTGATTTTGCTCTGTTTTACTGTGTTTTCCTTTTTTTGTACGGTTTCCCTCTGTTTTCAGTAATTCATGAATTAGTAGGACTGCAATTTCACTATTGACCCAGTCCCACTTCAAGATTTTTCTGTAATACAGAACCCAAAATTATAGGTACCGGTACCGGTAATGCTTTTGCCTTATATATTTTCTTGTTATTTGTTTGTTAAAGGTCAAACAAATTTAATCTCACCTGCAGACGTTAAAATTCGATTCAGTTCCTAAATATCTTCTTTTTTCTGTCTGAAACGTAGTTAGTTTTCTACAGACTAGCAGAGGATCTTAATATCTTTCCTGTCAGTTAGTAGGTTAACCAGCAGATTCGTTTGTTTCCCCTTGCCAACTGATTAATATACCGCATGGCTTATCGTTAACTAATGTTGTGTAACTATACAGTATATGATAGACAAACCTTGGGCCGACGAAACCTAGAAACACAGAACAATTGTCCGACAGTCCGATGGGCGTTAACGAAGTGCGAAGTTTTTCAAATAACCATTTAATAGTGTGAATTTCTTTCCATACCATACCTCGCTTAAACGCGCATTCCTTCAGACTTTCTCAAAACACAGAACAGCTTGCCTTCTGCTATGCAGCTACGACCGATGATGTACCGGTAGCAATTTCCTATACTGTTTAGTACAAGGTAACCACGATCGAAATACGACAGTACGGTAAATCATAAAAATTGTGTTTGCAGAGCGAACAAATACGCTGCATTTACTTCTGCAACTCTGAACTGGAATAACTCGAATCTATTTATCTGAATTACCAAATTATTCTGGAAAAATGCCAAAACAGAGAGAAAAATATTGCGAAATCTGCGCTAAAGTTGCGATAAACAGCTGATTTCAGGATTAGCGTGAAGTTACGATAAGTAAAAATAACACATTTTTAAAATGCTTGTCTGAAGAAGGCTGACTTTGGTCAGACGAAACGTTTCAAAAATAAATTTGTGTAAGTGTGAAGCAAGATTTTGAACATCTCTAGTTAGTCATAATTACTCTTGCTACTGTATCCTTGCATGTACTGCATGCGGATCTGCAAACACAAAGGATAAGTTGTTAGTCCACGTCCCCCAATCCAATAGCTTAAGTAAAAATAAAATACATCTTTTAATTTTAGGTTGGAACACGTTAAGTTTACATTTCGTTTTTAATCATTTTGTGTGTACTTTTACCAAATATTCGCTTTACTTGCGTTATGAATTTTTTTCGTTGAGATAACATAAAAATCAATACTGGAATGATGATGCAATAAAACTTCAAAATACTAATTTTTCGCCAATACAACGCAAATTATAGGATAGGATATTCTTTGTATCCTGTGGGAGAGAAAAGCCGACAATACAGCTTAACCATATGGCGAACCACGACTTCTCGAGCTAAACAAATAGCATAAAACCAAAAAATCTACTGTGGTGGGCCCGTGTAAAAAGGCGACTCACACCACCTCCCCATGACAAAAAAATTGAAAAAGTGGTTAACATCCCCGATAGAGGCGAAAGTGGAACACTGTAGTAAAATATAGTGAGCGGTATCTGCCTCGGGTGATGATACCACCATTTACCACTTTTTTGCTTAATTTTAGTCGAATCTTACGTCAAGCAGGAAATATGATTTATATAACAGCAGGCCCAGTCTTTTTATAACGGGTATATCCTTTTTGTAAAGGATATTTCCATGTTAAACAGTCCTAGCATTTTCATGACGAACAAGATGAGACATACCCTCTTTATATCGGGCACAGACTTTTTGCAATAGACTTAACCTTTTTTATAAGGGGCATAGGCCTTTTTAGTAGTAGGAGCCTTATTTACTCACCCTTATTTAGGAGTTCTCTGACCCCCTCGCAGTACGGCCTTTCAGGGACTTTAAGAAAAAAAAGACCCTCAAATTTTTTCTTGCGCAAATTCCAACTTGTTTTGTAGTTATTTTCAATGAAAAAATGCCAAAAATAACTAACTTCGAAACAATTCAAAGTTCTTCAAGGTTTTGTATACTGGGCATAGCCTTCATATCAAAGGCATATCCTTTTTAGTAGGACTGGTTGGCCGTTTCAAGACTGAGCTTGAACTGGACCAAGACAATCCTCGGATAACAGAAATGCAAAATGAACACAGACCCACCACAAAAGTCCATGCTCAACTAATAGAAGTGGCTTAATGTGCAAATCCACAATTTGGAGAATTGATCTTATGTCGAAGCCAGGAGGGGGAAAATAGGGCCTTCGCCCAGCCTTCCAATGTTTTAGTAAAAACAAATTAAAAGGGAAGACCTCCTTCAAAGATGTTGAATATTTTATACGCGCTTGCATATCATACATTCTTATTGTTTTTGCTCCCAAAATGGTGTATTTTTGAAACGAAAAGATGAATAAAAAGTTTTTGATCTTGCAGATGTATATTATTTAGTATTGAAATAAAATTTATCTCAAAACTTTTTCCCGGCTACCACGCCTAAGCGTTTGAAGCGCATTTACAGTTTCGTGTGTTTATTATTTACAGTTACATGTGTGTTACAGTTTATTGTATCCCATGTGAAGACTGCGAGGAGGTATTCTATGACTTAGTGTGTAAAATTTTTTCCACGATTGTTTGTGCCTCATCGGATAATTCAAAACAAATACGCCTATATCTAAAGGTTGTATATTTGTTCTGTAGGTTTTTCTGCTCAGATGATATAGCTGACTCCAAGTAGGGATAAGATAGGAGGTTATAAAGATATCCTCTCTGATATGTAAAATTTTTACCATGATTGTTTGTGCCTCATCGGATAATTCAAAACAAATAGCCTATATCTAAAGGTTGTATATTTGTTCTGCAGGTTTTTCTGCTCAGATGATATAGCTGACTCCAAGTAGGGATAAGATAGGAGGTTATAAAGATATCCTCTCTGATATCGCACAACTGTTAATATATTACAATCCAATCCGCCAATTTAAGATCATTTGCAGCTTAGCTGGAGGTAATTGTCGATTAATTGGAGTTAATCGCAGCTGACCCCTTGGTTGTTAGAGATGATGTGTGCTGGTTATGGCTGCAGTTCTTACGTCATTTACCTCCTTAGACTGTGGCCTTTTCAACACTACGACAACTTGAAGGACAAACTTCTCTATATTTTAGTATTATGTTAAGTCTTCTTGAAATATGTTAAAACTTAATAAAAAGCGACGGCACAAATCTTGAAAAGAGCAAAGTAAAAATCAGATAAAAACAAAACACGACCGCTTGGTAAAGAACACAAATTATAACGAACACAACAAACTGACCGTCGCCCCCCCCCCCCCCCCCCCCCCCCCCCCCCCCGTCAAACCAATCATAGGATAATAATTACTGCGGTCAAAAACGTTGTTGGCCTGGCAAGTGAAGCGACGGAAAATAAAAAAAAAAACGGTGAAATAAGAAAATGTGTTGTTTCAACTCACAAGGCGTAGACAAGGAAATAAAAAGACTTTGGTATTTTTTCCAATATTTTTGGCGTTATAACTATTTTAGGGCCGGATTTGTGGTGACGTGATTCTTTCAGTTAAGTCACAAAAACTATAACTTACTTTGATATAACCTTCGCTTCCTTGTTGGAGCAATATTGCACCAAGAGTAAAGGGTGTGCGGCTTAACCATATCGAGAAACATAATCCAACAATCAATTTATTCTGAAATTTCGCCACAACAGCACAGAACATAAAAATACGGCATGAGTGTTTAGGGCGGAAAATTCTGGAAAAGAAACAAAACTTAGGAAAAAAATTTAAAACAATTAAGCAAAATACATGCATTTCTCCACCAACAGTAACCACAGCACACAAAACAAAGGCGGACACAGATAGCCATCTACGTCAGGCGCATCTGGGCATGTCATTCAAAAATATAAATGAAGCGAATTAGAGTGGAAACAACAATCTCTTGTAACGCGTGTGGATTCGAACAAGTGTTGAAAATCACGCTTTGTGAATATGGTCTTTTTGTATTTAATATGGAGTGATATCGTTTAGTACGTCCGTGTGGTAACCTATAACAGTATACAATTCAAATTGCAACTCTAGAATCAAGACTAAGCTTTAATCAACTCTTTCACAGCTAAGCACAAAGTGAACTGAATAGTAAATATAAGATACAAGGCAAAAAGTGAGCTAGACGTAAACAAAGTAATCAACCAATTTAGGGCCATGTAATCATGGCGGTAGCCCAGCAATTACCAACTAGCAGGTAAGATTCAAATTCACATAAACAGTATTGGAATTTAGATACATCACAATCATGTACTGAATTAATTTTCACCACAGTCCGTATTCTAGATTGGCGTGACTTTCGGTGCAAACAAACAACAATAACACTGGGAAGACACGAGAAAATATAGATAAATTACTCCGGCATTAACGATACATCCGCAATAACAACTGAGGCGAGACGTTTTGTGCAAACAAAGCAATACCACCTTGAAAAACATCTACCAATTTTTTGCCACAAGCGATTATATTAAGAAAAAATAACGACACAAATTAGATAAAAGAAACTATTTGTCAAAATTTTGGACTGAAAAAGCCGTAAGTCAATCAATATGTTGCCCCAATATACAGAATCTAACGCTAGAACGCATCCAGGAATTTGCAGCGTATGTATACCTCTAAGTAATAGTATGCAATTCCAAAAGACTGGAGCACAAATCTCAATATCCAAACATGTCGTAAATTTAAATTTCAATAGTCGTGTGTGTATGATTCAATTCTCTAGTCTACGTCTTTTTGCGCCCTAGTCCAAAAGCACAAGTCCTGTTATGATAATATGGATTCTAAACAGCCAAATAACTCGGAATAGTGTTCATTTCCGTTCCATTTGTTGTGAAATCGTAGTGGAGGTGCTGAATGACCCGTCTCTGGGGCTGGGCAAAACCGAATCATTTGAGATCCCAATCTTATTCGAATCGGATCGAATCACTAATTTCATGTAAATATCAAATATCCCATTTTTAGTATAACAACTTGTGAAGTGGAGGGAGGTGGGTCGGGGACAGACAGGTCAGGTTTGAGAGAGGTGTGTCGGAGATTGGCAGGTCGAGTAGAGGGGTGAGTCAAATTTGACCAAAATCGATCGCATTTTGTCGATCAAAAATGAAACTTTAGTCCATTTTGCAAGTATTTGTTTCTATGAACGACTCTCGTTTGATTCGAATATATTAGGCTTCTAATCATCGAATTGTCCTACCCGTACCGCCTTTAAAGCAGGTCCATTTCATCCTATTGAGTTCATGGCGGCGTGTACAATATATCAGCGAGGGGAGGGACGTCCGCTCACGGTGAATACTTGTCGATTTATTGTGTTAATTTATTTTCCTTATACATGGACACGGGGGAGGCGTAGCCAACAGCTACGTGTGAGCATAGGCATCACGGAAAACGGGTAGGCGAGGCGTCGCTCAAGTTGCGTTGATATTTCAGTGCAACCAAAAGACGGTGAAGAACGGGTTTAAAATCAATTTTAAGGTTGTTCAAAATTTCACGTATACATATACATTTGGAAAGTCTAAATGCAATCCCACTCATGATCATCGCGCAATACTCCCCTCACGAAAAACGATGGTTTAAATCATTGATAAGCGAGTAACTCTGTTTGCAAGCACGGGCCATCATAAGCGAGACTACATTTATCCTATCCAAATATATTTATGTTTGCGTCAAAATTTAAATGGCGTTAGAAAGCTGGACGTTTGTAAGTGTATTTATAGGGCATGCAATTTCGTGTTTAAATTTCATTCAAGATTTTGCTTCTTTTTCTTGATTACTGTGTCGTTTTATCGTTTGTTTGCTGTTTATTTTTTTGTTATATTACGACAAGGTGCCTAAATAAATGATGGAATTCTCAGAATTGGCGAGTTAAAAATAAAAAGTGTAATAGAACGCCCCGCTGGTATTCTGGGCTCTGAAGTCTTAGTTATTTGACGAAGTACGGACCCGAGTTTTCCTACTACATCTTGAGCTGAGCGGTCGTTCAGCATGCTGAGATGTTTCGAGACATATATTCACAACACGCTAACGACTGCACGTCTCAACAATTTGGCAATAATATTTATTCATAAATATGTTGCTTCTGAATTGTTTTCCGAGAATATAATATGAGGGTTCGTGTCTCGCACAACAAACTCGTAACATATTTTGTTGATGAAATCGAGATTTTGAGGTGTTTGTTTATCGTTGAATTTATTTTATTTGATACCGCATTCTTTTTTATATGAACGCATGGGAAAAAATTCTTTTTGTTTGTGCCACTAGTCACTAAAAATAAAAATTATTAGAGATGGGCCGATGTATCGGTATCGGCTAGTATCGGTACTGGTATCGGAAAATTTTCATCACCGATACCGACGATACCAAAACCGATACCGGATACTTCTTTACAACGGAGCGTACGAATACGCTTTATTTACTGATAATAAATGGAAAGACCTGGCATTCCACTGCTCTGATGAACAATTAAAACGGGGCATGCCTCGCGTGAACAATTTTGTTTAGACTTTGGGTTTTATTAAATTAAACCCATCAATTCACTGACCATATGCTCTTTTTTATGCAGAAAAAGGTGTTAAGGTCTCACTACACGTTTGCGTAGGTTGCGTTTTTTCTTGGTTTGTTTTATTTTACTCTTGCTTTTCACGCAAGCGCAATGCTCTGCACGCAGCTCCTTACGTTTTCCAATCAAACAGAACGGTTTGCTATGAAAGCTACCGCAGAGTGCATGTTTTTTTTCGTTTGTGCTTTGAACCCATGTGAATACATTAACGCAAAGCAATGCAGGCGTGTATTGCCGTTTTTATTTATTGTTCGAAACGTAATGCAGCGCATCGGTAAGACAACTTCACGTGTATTATGGCCTTTACGGGTCACGTTAGTTGTGTAACCACGAACAGTTGCACTTTGGACCCATGTATCCTTGAACGCAGCAACAATTCAATATATACCATAACAAGGGCATAGGTATGTGGATACAAAAAGCCTTTTAACATATTTAACAAAGTACTCGGTATCGATATATAAATTACGAAGGTGGTATCGGTATCGGCCCATCTATAAAAATTATTTCCTGCACATGGACGATAAATTGCCAAGTCTCTCAGAATGCTGCATTTATGAAAAGTCTTTGTTTGTGGTTTTTTCGCCGATGATTCAAAAATGTAATTAATCCCTAACATGCGTCTGCTAAATGAAGATTACCTTACATAACGTCGACTCTGTATGTCGCAACTCAATGAAATAAAATACCGTTCCAGAACTTTCATAAAATTCACGCGATAAATACTTTGATAACATCAGTCATTTATTTCGGCATTCCGCTCTCAAAATGAGAGTTTTTGTTTCATTTCTAAAAATTTCCGCGCGCTTCCCGCATGCTGAGTTATTTTTATTCAAAATGCATGTGACCACTTCCCCGAATTTTTTTTTCTGAATACGACACTGTACAACATTATTGCAAATCGATGCATTTCACGTGCTAAATCTGCCGAAATTGACTGTTGAACTTTTTTCTTGTAATTGACGACGAAGCCTGATCCATTGAAAACTGAAATAATCGTAGTCATTGTATGTCATTCGAAGAGGCCTCGCGAAATTGCGTTTTATTTTTCATGGCCATATTTACCTATTTTGTGCCATCAACTCGTAATATCACAATTCTAACTTATTAAATGTTGCGAAATCTTGCCGTACAACGCTTCAATATCACCACCACAAGATATCTTGGTATCCTTGTGCCAAAGATGGCACATGTTTGGAAAATTCTACAGCGTGACAACGCATTTTATGTTCTGCATCAATGTGCTAAGCATGGTACATGCTTAAACTACCACAAATTTGTCTACCATGATCGGACCATTTTCATAATGATGATCACAACTGTCCTTGCGTTATTCATATTTTCGTCGTTCAACTTAAAAAAAAAACAGCAATACATAATTTACAATGAAATTTCGCCGAATAAATGGATTTAGAATAATTCGACAAAATAGTCATAAGAAATTCAACAATTCAGAGTCGTAACAATTTGTGGTCATCATTGACCATGTTATCAAAATACGTTGCGTTGGGACTATGCTTCGAGCTACGTCCATGATCGTCATGACGCAGGTTCGAATCCCGTGAAAGATTATGACTATATGCGAGAGGTTCGCGGGACGCCTTGCCGGTGCACGGTGGTTCGCGTAAGCGTCGCTTACAGCTTTCTCCACCAAACAAGTTCACGAACAGGAAAAATGAGAAATACGATGATCAAAAACCTTCACCCCGATTCGGAACTGGTATCTGAACGAGAGGTCGTTGTTCGCCATGTGGTTGAGCTGTATTCTCAGCTTTCCTCTCCCGCAGGATAAAAATTATATCCTATCCCTACATATATAGACTATGAGACTCCTCGTGATTACAGTTATCTCTAACCCATTAGGGTTTCAATAGGTTAGACAATTGTAGAATCTAATATAGAACTTATTACAAAGGTTCGCCGATTATCTGTTTGCGCTCTTCTCAAGCACAACTTACGCTGGCGACATGCTCCGTAGTTATTTCCCACAAAAAGTGAACAATTTACTGACATTGTATAACTTTACCTGATATTGAAAAGCAATCTTCTTAAATGAGTAGGACTCAACAATATCAGAATAATATTCAACAACGATAGGTAAACATATCACTCGTTCAACATTGTTGAGATGATTCAATAGTCCATTATAGAGAATATGATTCCAATCGCGTGTCAAAGAATATCTTGCGGCACCGTCCACGCACCGATCCTGACAATACTGCAAGACCTCGCCTCGTGATCTCGCCTTGCCATTATTGCGTCATTGAGCGGTCTCGGCCAGTTTGCTAATCTCGAAATTCAACAACAATAGCTTGTAACAATCTATGATGATGTGCTAATGTCGCACACTTAGAACAGGTCCGATGAATGGAAAACTAGTGGTGGGCCGGGATATAAAACAAAACGAATAGTCGCAAGCGCCTAATTGAAATTCCACGATTGAAAATAAATTTCTGACAAACTTCATTTCTATGTTACTCCAATCAAAAAAATTGCAACATAACATGTGTTGTTAAGTATGGGTAACTGATGGAACGCACCGTCGAGGTGCGACCCATCTGTGGCGCATACTTGGCAAGATAAAATTTCTAATTGGGACCAACTTTTAACTTAATGGTACCAAACATTTCCATTAATTAAAGACACCTCAAGAAATTTTTGAGATTGTTTTTCACTTATCGACAAAATTTGACGTAAATAAAATGCTCCATGGGCATAGAAATCCCGATGGTTAATGAGGTAGGCAAGTTTTATTCAAATGCGATTACTTCTTGGACAGGCAATAAATAGTTCTATATCTCGCTCGATGTTTTCAGTCAATTACATCAGATTCGATGGCCATTATTGAACATTTCATCGTGGAAAAAGAGGGTGGGGTCGTGGCTAAATAAAATGATATAAAATCTACATCACTAGAGGTATAAAAAAGGTGCGAACGATTCTCTAAGATGCGCGCTAAATGCATTTTAACAAGGCTTCCGTGGCTTCGTAGTGCTTTATCATATTGCTTGCGCAATTCGCGGAAAATAATTGTCACACAGGGTCAGCCGGCGCGTCGCTTGAACAATTTTTTCCAATGACGGGTAAAGGTAGGGGGGTCCTTGGGGATGATGTTTTTGCCTAGTCAGTGACTATAATCGGTTACTGATTCTTCCTGTAATGCTATGGTAATGCTATGGTAAGGTAATGCTAATCGAGCCACATTATACGTAAGCCCCAGATGACTCACTTCCCCTTGACTAAATACACAAATGCGCATAGCAAAGAGAATGAAAAAACATGAGAAGAAACTCTATTTTTGATCATTGTGACATCACGCGTCCGTTGCACGGTTGAGAGACTGACAAAAACACTGTGCAATGTCTATCCTCTCAGACGTTCGCCTGCTTCGTAAGAGGCATTTTTGACTGGATGCAGAAATGCACACCAATTTTATCGCAAAATTTAGGATTCATAAGCATCGCTCAATGGTTTTTAAATCCTTTACTTCACCGTTTCGGGAAAAAAAAGATAAACTAGTACCGACTCGAACAGAGATAGATTAGCACAACGGCATGAGCGCTCTGACAATATGAATATTTTTAAGTATTCAGATAACATTTTTACGTGATCACATCCTAACTGATGGTCGATCATATAAATTCGTGTACGTGCGCATCGGTATTTGAAAATAAAGAATTTTTACAAAAACAAACAAGTCAACTGCACTGCTGAACGATGAACAAGATAGCAGCCATCCTATGCAAAATATGGCCGACGTACAAAGTGTTCAAGTTCTATCATTAAAATGCCCAACATAATTTAAAAAGAATTTGTTCTATATGGAATGAGTATTGCCTAGATGAACCGCCTCCAACTGCCTAATCGAAAATTGTTTTGGTTTATTCATTTAACAACAGACCAAAAATAACATATTTGTTAAAAAAGAATTGCGGCAGTTGAGCCTTGACTGATATCGTTGAAATATATCTAATACGAAAATACAAGCTGGAACACCATATATGTATATATATATATATATATATACGTAATATTACCATACAAACAACAAATGTGGCGCTTTGTGCGTGATTTTTTGGCTGTTTTTTGGTTATATACACACAAGAAAACATACTTTTATAGCCTGTGCGTCGATTAAAGGTCGCACTACACGTTTGCGTATAGGTTTCGTTCGTTTTTTCTTGGTTTGTTTTATTTTGCACTAACGCAATGCTCTGCATGCATTTCCCTATGCTTTTCAATGAAACAGAACGGTTTGCTATGAAAGCTAAAGCAGAGTGCTTGTATATTTTTTTGCGTTCATGCATTGTACGCACTCAACCCAGGGTGTAATAACCTGAGTAGGCTGAGCCGAACAGGAAAAAATCATATCTTTCCAGCGATTGTAACCCTGTCCGTCCATAAGTGGCCGCTATTACAGGGACTTGGACAGGGTGATCCGCTCTAAGAAGTGGCTATAGAGGGTAAAAAATTAAACAGGTTTAACGTAAAGCAATGCAGGCATGTATTGCCGTTTTTAGTTTATTACCCGAAACGTAATGCAATGCATTAGTAAGAGTGTATTGTAGCCTTAAGACGTAAAAGCGCAAAGTAAAAATCAGATAAAAACAAAACACGACCGTTTGGTAAAGAACACAAATTATAACAAACACAACAAACTGACCGTCGCCCCCCGTCGAACCAATCATAGGATAATAATTACTGCGGTCAAAAACGTTGTTGGCCTGGCAAGTGAAGCGACGGAAAATTAAAAAAACAACGGTAAAATAAGAAAATGTGTTGTTTCAACTCACAAGGCGTAGACAAGAAAATAAAAAGACTTTGGTATTTTTTCCAATATTTTTGGCGTTATAACTATTTTAGGGCCGGATTTGTGATTGTGGTGACGTGATTCTTCCAGTTAAGTCACAAAAACTATAACTTACTTTGATATAACCTTCGCTTCCTTGTTGGAGCAATATTGCACCAAGAGTAAAGGGTGTGCGGCTTAACCATATCGAGAAACATAATCCAATCAATCAATTTATTCTGAAATTTTGCCACAACAGCACAGAACATAAAAGTACGGCATGAGTGTTTAGGGAGGAAAATTCTGGAAAAGAAACAAAACTTAGGAAAAAAATTTAAAACAATTAAGAAAAATACATGCATTTCTCCGCCAACAGTAACCACAGCACACAAAACAAAGGCGGACACAGATAGCCATCTACGTCAGGCGCATCTGGGCATGTCATTCAAAAATATAAATGAAGCGAATTAGAGTGGAAACAACAATCTCTTGTTACGCGTGTGGATTCGAACAAGTGTTGAAAATCACGCTTTGTGAATATGGTCGTTTTGTATTTAATATGAAGTGATATCGTTTAGTACGTCCGTGTAGTAACCTATAACAGTATACAATTCAAATTGCAAATCTAGAATCAAGACTAAGCTTTAATCAACTCTTTCACAGCTAAGCACAAAGTGAACTGAATAGTAAATACAAGATACAAGGCAAAAGTGAGCTAGACGTAAACAAAGTAATCAACCAATTTAGGGCCATGTAATCATGGCGGTAGCTCAGCAATTACCAACTAGCAGGTAAGACTCAAATTCACATAAACAGTATTGGAATTTAGATACATCACAATCATGTAGTGAATCAATTTTTACCACAGTCCGTATTGTGAATTGGCGTGATTTTCGGTGCAAACAAACAACAATAACACTGGAAAGACACGAGAAAATATTGATAAATTACTCCGGCATTAACGATACATCCGCAATAACGACTGAGGCGAGACGTTTTGTGCAAACAAAGCAATAACACTTTGAAAAACATCTACCAATTTTTTGCCACAAGTATTAAGAAAAAATAACGACGCAAATTACATAAAAGAAACTATTTGTCCAAATTTTGGACTAAAAAATCCCCAATATGTTGCCCCAATATACAGAATCTAACGCTAGAACGCATCCAGGAATTTGCAGTGTATGTATACCTCTAAGTAATAGTATGCAATCCCAAAAGACTCGAGCACAAATCTCAATATCCCAACATGTAGTAAATTTAAATAGTCGTGTGTGTATAATTTAATTCTCTAGTCTACTTCTTTTTGCGCCTTAGTCCAAAAGCAAAAGCCTTGTTATGATAATATGGATTCTATACAGCCGAATAACTCGGAATAGTGTTCATTTCCGTTCCATTCGTTGTGAAATCGTAGTGGAAGTCTCTGGGGCTGGGCAAAACCGAAACATTTGGAATTCGAAGCTGATTCGAATAACTTTTTCGAATCGAATCACTAATTCCATGTAAATAACAAATATCTCATTTTTAGTATAACAACTTGTCTTCATCTTGGCTATCAAAAAACTAGATTAGATAAGTTAGTTTGCAGTGCTTTTTCAATTCACAATACAGTGTCTAAGAGCAACAATTATCACATTTTAACGGCAGCATGCTATCGATTTTGGTCAAATTTGAAGGACCATCGATGCCGAGAATTGTAACCCTGAAGCTTTCCATTTCATAGCTCGATTCCCAGAAACCCCGTGTGTTTGTGGTAATGTATCAAATTCACTAAATATATATTCCCTGAAATGTCAATTCCCGTCAATTTTTAGTACAGCTGAGCAAAAATTGTGACTGTTTCTTTATATACCACAAAATAAGAGTGAGATAAAGAAAGAGAGGAAAAACGGCTTCATACCAAACAAGTCTAAAAGTTCACTTAGCATAAACTCCGTCTATACCTGGCCTAAACTATCAGGCGAGGTTAAGTAGAGGTAGTTAAACTTTAGTAGCTAGGCAAGGGGGACTGCAGTGGGACTCGGGGCGAATAGGCGGGCGGATCTGTTGGGGGAGTTTGGTTAGCGATAGGTAGAGGGAGGTGGGCTGGGGACGGCAGGTCAGGAAGAGTTAGTTGGACTGGAGATAGACGGATCTGGTAGGTTGCGGTGGGTAGGGGATAGGCAGGTCGGGTAAAAGAGAGTGGGTGGGTTATAGGCAGGTTAGGAGTCGGTGGGCTTGGTATAGTTAGGTAGAGGTAGGTCGGTTAGGTATAGGCAGGGGTGAGGTAGGTAGGTTAGGTATAGGCAGGGGTAAGGTAGAAGGGGGTGGCTGAGGATAGGTGGTTCAGGTAGGGGAAGTTTGGTTGGTGATAGGTAGGTGAAGTAGAGGGAGGTTGGTCGGGGATAGTCGGGTTTGAGAGAGGTGTGTCTGAGATTGGCAGGTCAAATAGAGGGAGGAGTCAAATTTGACCAAACTCGATTGCATTTTGTCGATAAAAATGAAACTTTAGTCCATTTTGCAAGTGTTTGTTTCTATGAACGATCCACGTTTGATTCGAATATATTGTGCGTCGAATCACCGAATCGAATTCCCTCGCCCTACCCGTATCGCCCTTTAAAGCAGGTCCATTTCATCCTATTGAGTTCATGTCGGCGTGTAAAATATATCAGCGAGGGGAGAGACGTCCGCTCACGGTGAAGACTTGTAGATTTATTTTGTTAATTTATATTCCTTATACATGGACACGGGGGAGGCGTAGCCAGCAGCTACGTGTGAGCATAGGCATCACGGAAACCGGGTAGGCGAGGCGTCGCTTAAGTTGTGTTGATATTTCAGTGTAACCAATAGACGTTGAAGAACGGGTGTAAAATCGGTTTCAAGGTTGTTCAAAATTCCACGGATACATATAGATTTGGAAAGTCTATATGCAATCCCACTTATGATCATCGCGTAATACTCCCCTAACGAAAAATAATGGTTTAAACATTGATTATCGAGTAACCCGGATTGAAAGAACAGGTCATCATAAGCGGGACTACATTTACCCTATCCAAATCTATATGTTTGCGTGGAAATTTGAATGGCATTAAATAGCTGGGCGTTCTTTATAGGGCATACAATTCTCGAGTTTAGATTTCATTCCAGGTTTTGCTTCTTTTTCTTGAATACTCGTCGTTTTATCGGTCGTTTGCTGTTTATTTTGTTTGATATATTACGGCAAGGTGCCTAAAATAAATGATGGAATTTTCAACACTGGCGAGTTAAAAAGAGTAATGGGATTTCTCGCTGGTACCCTAGGTTCCGGCGCCTAAGTTATTTGACGAAGTACGAACAAGAGCTTTCCCATTACATCTTGCTTTCCCAACAGGACACAACCGTCTTCGTGTTACATCCAGAACTGTCGTCGTCATTGTATTGGCATTTCTATTGATAATTAGAGAGACGATTCCGGGTAAACTACGCTATGAGAGATGGAATGCCCAATCTTAACGCCGCTCAGGTAACTTTCATAGTGCTACCAACTCCCACGTGCGGAGCTGAGCGGTCGTTCAGCACGCTGAGACGTCTCGAGATATATATTGACAACACGCAAACGGCTGAACGTCTCAACAATTTGGCAATAATATTTATTCATAAATATGTTGCTTCTGAATTGTTTTCCGAGAATATAATATGAGGGTTCGTGTCTCGCACAACAAACTCGTAACATATTTTGTTGATGAAATCGAGATTTTGAGGTGTTTGTTTATCGTTGAATTTATTTTATTTGAAACCGCATTCTTTTTTATATGAACGCATGGGAAAAAATTCTTTTTGTTTGTGCCACTAGTCACTAAAAATAAAAATTATTAGAGATGGGCCGATGTATCGGTATCGGCTAGTATCGGTACTGGTATCGGAAAATTTTCATCACCGATACCGACGATACCAAAACCGATACCGGATACTTCTTTACAACGGAGCGTACGAATACGCTTTATTTACTGATAATAAATGGAAAGACCTGGCATTCCACTGCTCTGATGAACAATTAAAACGGGGCATGCCTCGCGTGAACAATTTTGTTTAGACTTTGGGTTTTTATTAAATTAAACCCATCAATTCACTGACCATATGCTCTTTTTATGCAGAAAAAGGTGTTAAGGTCTCACTACACGTTTGCGTAGGTTGCGTTTTTTCTTGGTTTGTTTTATTTTACTCTTGCTTTTCACGCAAGCGCAATGCTCTGCACGCAGCTCCTTACGTTTTCCAATCAAACAGAACGGTTTGCTATGAAAGCTACCGCAGAGTGCATGTTTTTTTTTCGTTTGTGCTTTGAACCCATGTGAATACATTAACGCAAAGCAATGCAGGCGTGTATTGCCGTTTTTATTTTATTGTTCGAAACGTAATGCAGCGCATCGGTAAGACAACGTCACGTGTATTATGGCCTTTACGGGTCACGTTAGTTGTGTAACCACGAACAGTTGCACTTTGGACCCATGTATCCTTGAACGCAGCAACAATTCAATATATACCATAACAAGGGCATAGGTATGTGGATACAAAAAGCCTTTTAACATATTTAACAAAGTACTCGGTATCGATATATAAATTACGAAGGTGGTATCGGTATCGGCCCATCTATAAAAATTATTTCCTGCACATGGACGATAAATTGCCAAGTCTCTCAGAATGCTGCATTTATGAAAAGTCTTTGTTTGTGGTTTTTTCGCCGATGATTCAAAAATGTAATTAATCCCTAACATGCGTCTGCTAAATGAAGATTACCTTAGATAACGTCGACTCTGTATGTCGCAACTCAATGAAATAAAATACCGTTCCAGAACTTTCATAAAATTCACGCGATAAATACTTTGATAACATCAGTCATTCATTTCGGCATTCCGCTATCAAAATGAGAGTTTTTGTTTCATTTCTAAAAATTTCCGCACGCTTCCCGCATGCTGAGTTATTTTTATTCAAAATGCATGTGACCACTTCCCCGAATTTTTTTTTTCTGAATACGACACTGTACAACATTATTGCAAATCGATGCATTTCACGTGCTAAATCTGCCGAAATTGACTGTTGAACTTTTTTCTTGTAATTGACGACGAAGCCTGATCCATTGAAAACTGAAATAATCGTAGTCATTGTATGTCATTCGAAGAGGCCTCGCGAAATTGCGTTTTATTTTTCATGGCCATATTTACCTATTTTGTGTCATCAACTCGTAATATCACAATTCTAACTTATAAAATGTTGCGAAATCTTACCATACAACGCTTTAATAACACCATCCACAAGATATCTTCGTATCCTTGTGCCAAAGATGGCACATGTTTGGAAAATTCTACAGCGTGACAACGCATTTTATGTTCTGCATCAATGTGCTAAGCATGGTACATGCTTAAACTACCACAAATTTGTCTACCATGATCGGACCATTTTCATAATGATGATCACAACTGTCCTTGCGTTATTCATATTTTCGTCGTTCAACTTAAAAAAAACAGCAATACATAAATTACAATGAAATTTCGCCAAATAAATGGATTTAGATTAATTCGACAAAATAGTCCTCAATAAGAAATTCAACAATGCGAAGTCCTAACAATCTGTGGTCATTATTTGACCATGTTATCAAAATACGTTGCGTTGGGGAAACGCTTCGAGCTACGTCCCTGATCATCATGATGCAGGTGGTTCGAATCCCGAGAGGGATTATGAGTATATGCGAGAGGTCTGCTGGACGCTTTGCCGGTGCACGGTGGTTCACGTAAGCGTCGCTTACGGCTTTCTCCACCAAACAGGTTCACGCACAGGAAAAAATGAGAAATATGATAATCAAAAACCTTCACCCGGAACTTCATTCGGAACCGGTATCTGAACGAGAGGTCGTGATTCGCATATGGTTAAGCTGTATTCTCGGCTTTCCTCTCCCGCAGGATAAAAATTATATCCTATCCCTACATATATAGACCACGAGATTCCTCATGAGTACACTTATCTCTAAACCATTAGGGTTTCAATAGGTTAGACAATTGTAGAATCTATTGTAGAACTTATTACAAAGGTTCGCTGATTATCCGATTATTGAAAAGTAATCTTCTTAAATGAGTAGATCTCAACAAAGTAATTTATCAGAACTTTAATATTCAACAACGATAGATAAACATTATATCACTCATTATATCACAACATTGTTGAGATGATTCAATAGTCCAATATAGAGAATATGATTCCAATAGCGTGTCAAAGAATATCTTGCGACACCGTCCACGCACCGATCCTGACAAAACTCCAAGACCTCGCCTCGTGGTCTCGCCTTGCCATTATTGCGTCATTGAGCGGTCTCGGCCAGTTTGCTAATCTTGAAATTCAACAACAATATCTTGCAACAATCTATGATGATATAAGATGTGCTAATGTCGCACACTTAGAACAGGTCCGATGAATGGAAAACTAGTGGTGGGGCGGGATATGAAACAAAACGAATAGTCCCAAGCGGACAATTGAAATTCCACGATTGAAAATAAATTTCTGACAATCTTCATTTCTATATTACTCCAATCAAAAAAATTGCAACATAACATGTTTTGTTAAGTATGGTAACTGATGGAACGCGCCGTCGAGGTGCGACCCATCTGTGGCGCATACTTGGCAAAATAAAATTTCTAATTGGGACCAACTTTTAACTTAATGATACCAAACATTTCCCTTAATTAAGAAGATTTAAAGACACCTCAAAAAATTTTTTAGATTGTTTTTCACTTATCGACAAAATTTGACGCAAAAAAATGCTCCATGGGCATAGAAATCCCGATGGGTTAATGAGGTAGGCAAGTTTTATTCAAATGCGATTACTTCTTGGACAGGCAATAAATAGTTCTATATCTCGCTTGATGTTTTCAGTCAATTACATCACATTCGATGGCCATTATTGAACATTTCATCGTAAAAAAAGAGGATGGGGTCGTGGCTAATTAATATGGTATAAAAATCTACATCACTCGAGGTATAAAAAAAGGTGCGAACGATTCTCTGAATGCATTCTAACAAGGCTTCCGTGGCTTCGTAGTGCTTTATCATATTGCTTGTGCAATTCGCGGAAAATAATTATCACAAAGGGTCAGCCGGTGCGTCGTTTGAACAATTTTTTCCATCGACGGGTACGGGTAGGGGGGGCCTTGGGGATGATGTTTTTGCCTAGTCAGTGACTATAATCGGTTACTGATTCTTCCTGTAATGCTATGGTAAGGTAATGCTAATTGGGCCACATTATACGTAAGCCCCAGATGACTCACTTCCCCTTGACTAAATACACACATGCGCATAGCAAAGAGAATGAAAGAAACATGAGCAGAAACTCTATTTTTGATCATTATTACATCATGGGTCCGTTGCCCAATTGAGTGTCTGGCAAAAAACACTGTGCGCTGTCCCTCCTCTCAAATGTTCGCCTGCTCCCTTGGAGGCAATTTTGACTGGATGCAGAAATGCACACCAATTTTATCGCAAAATTTAGGATTTGTTAGCATAGCTCAACGATTTTTAAATCCTTTACTTCACTGTTTCGGGAATAAGATAAACTAGTACCGACTCGAACAAAGGTACAACGGCATGAGCGCTCTAACAATATGGATATTTCTGCGTGTTCTGGGAACATTTTTACATGATCACATTCTAATTTAAGGTAGCTGATCTATAGTCGTGCATGTACGCATCGGCAATCGAAAGAAAAGAATTTTCACAAACAAGTCAACTGCACTGCTGAACGGTGAACAAGATATCAGCCATCCTATGGCCGAAATACAAAGTGTTCAAGTTCTATCATTAAAATACCCAACATAATTTTAAAAGAATTTGTCCAATCTGAAATTAGTATTGCCGAGATGAACCGCCTCCGACTGCCTGATTGTTTTGGTTTATTCATTTGTCAACAAATCAAAAATACACAAATTTAACAAAAAAAGAATTTGCGGCAGTTAGCCTTGACTGATATCGTTGAAATATGTCTAATACGAAAATACAAGCTGAAACGCCAGGTTGATATATATATGGACGCAATATTACCACACACAACAAAATTGACGCCTTTGGTCATATATACAAGAAAACCATATTTTTATAGCCTGTGCGCCTCTTAAAGGTCGCAGTACCCTTTTGCATCAGTTGCGTTATTTCTTGGTTTGTTTTATTTAACCCTTGTGTTTTGCGCAAGCGCAGTGCTCTGCACGCATTTCCTTACGTTTTTTAATGAAACAGAACGGTTTGATAGAAAAGCTAACGCAGAGTGCTTGTTTCTTTTTTGCGTTTGTGCTTTGTACGCACTCAACCCAGGGTGTGATAACCTGAGTAGGCTAAGCCGAACGGGAAAAAATCACATCTTTCCAGCGATTGTAACCCTGTCCGTCTATAAGTGGCCGCTGTTACAAGATTTCGTATATGTTAGTCCACCTCCCGCAGATCAATAGCATAATCGTGATTTTGTTGCGCATTCGGCCAAAGCAATTATTCCGATAATCAGAATTCTGATAGATTTTAGTGATAACCTATATTTTCTTATCATCCCAAGTCATAACGAATATTTCTGGATATTGCATGTATGGGATCATACCTGGTTTTGGTTTAAACATATAATTTCGACGAAATGTACGCTCCGGGAGATTCAGCAGGATAAGAATTAAATAATGGCCACTCATATGACAACGAGCGGCACACGTTAAATCAATAACTGCGTCCACATGGATGAACCAATTGACGAGTTGAAATTGTCACTAAACTACGCCGAGTATTGAAACAAAGGCTACAATAACGTTTTCAAATCCAGAAAAGGAATATCTCCAACAGAAACCAGCGAATTCTTTTGGAATATATCCAAAAGCAAAACGCTGCATAGAACTGACAATATACCAAAACTTCCTATCCTTCACATGTCGGACAAGATCCCTTTCACAATTTTTGAACATAACTTGTTGAGTACATATCTTTGATCATCAGACTCTTTTATTTTTTGATTTTACCAATTTGCAACCCCTTTTCAAGCTTTTGGGTATCTAACCCCTTATCAAAAAGTAATATTCTGAACTGAAAATATAGTATAGAATAGTGGTACTTTAATTGGGAAATTAGACTTAGATTCGAATATTTATATTAAAAGTTTCCGAATTCTTTTAAACTAGTCGAGCACTAAAATTGTAAAGTTGGCTTACACATGGATGCATTTTTTGTGAAGCATAGACCACTCATTTCTATATCTACTTATGAATGAGGTTGCGAAATTCCGTGAATTTTCTTTATGTGGTGATTTATCATCGACAATTTTGGCAAAATACAGGAACTATGGGAATTTTCAGGAACTTCAAAAAAAATTTTAATTTTATTTTGATAAAGACCACTAGGGGTACTTTTTCTGTATTGTCGCTGCGGCCTGACACATTGTCCAGCAGTTCCGAAAATGAAAATAAAGTAATCAACTTAAACGGTTAAGGGTTCAAGCATATTTGAAGTTGGACGACGTCATCGCTTGTTTCATTGGTATCAACATGAGTAGATAAGTTCTTCGCCTGTCAACTTGTTGTGAGGGCACAACCGAATCATTAGGAATTCGACTCAGATTCGGGTAATTTTTTCGGGGACGTCGGAATGATCTCAATCACCGAATTAAATTGCCCAACCGTACTTGTGAAAAAGTTATGGGGGACTAGTTCAAGGATGACTAACTATTCATAACTAGGAACCTACAATTGCTGTCTAGTTATGCGATTTAATTATATAAGGCGGTAAGGTATACAGATGGTTTAAAATATAATTTAGAGTGATTGGAATCTGAAAAACCAATTTCACGAAAACTCCCAATATTATCAATATTCCTAGGCCCAATACTGTCATAAACTTTCCGGATAACTTTCGCAAATCTTTGAGAAACTGGACTGAAGGACATATATTAGGCTGGCTCAATAAGTGTAATAAAATCATTTTCCTACGTTTTAATAACGATTAAAGGGATATTCTGAGATTATTTTCAGTGGGCGATGGTCATGTCATCCCCAGCGTGATAAATACGCTAGTGCACTCGTTGTAATTTGGGATATTTCGACTTGGAGTTTTTGTAGTACCTATTTCTATTGAATGTAAGCCATGTCTCCTATATTCCTGCTAATTTACTATATTTAGTACTGGGGTATGGTTTGCGGGAGTTTCTATTTGAGTTTATGTCCCTACTGAATATATCTTACGACCGCTATATCCTTATTGAAACGACCATGTCCATCGAAGATATCCATCAGTACAGCAGTTCAGAGTTGGGGAACTCGCCACGAAAAGCAATGTTTTTTCGTGCACTCAAGCGTGAGACAGACAAAGTAAAGTCACGTGAAACATGACGTAACAATGTCAATTTAGGATAGGATAGTATTTCATTTTTATCCTGTGGGAGAGGAAAACCGAGAATAGAGCTTAATCATATGGCGAACCACGCCTTCTCGGGATGACGGTTTTTAGCTCATTTTTCCCTGTGCATCGACGTGCACCAGCGAGATCTCTCGCCCATAATCATCATCCCTCACGGGATTCGAACCTACGTAATGGCGATCGGAGATGCGTAGCTCGAAGCGTATTCTCAACGCTTCACCGATCGAGCTGACAGGGCACCAAGGCTGGTAGTACGGTACGGTACGAAGTTCGGTACGGTACGATTGAATTTTCCGGTACGATAGTATGGTACGATTCATTTTTCAATTTTCGTACTTGGTACGGTACGGTAAGAAGTTCGGTATTTATTTCGTACCGTACTCTTTTTTGTACCTTTGCATTACACTTTATTCTTCTCAAATAAATTCAAAAAAATAATTTCATTTAACATCTATGCCGTTTCATAACGCGGCTATGATAGTTTAAAAATTGGGCAATTTTAAAATGATTAAAAGCGGCGCAGGTATAGTAATAAAAATGCAACTGATTCACTTGAACTGATCAGATGAGCTATGTCGTATATCGGTTTTACTGCAGTGGCGCAAAACTTTGTGATTGCGTGGAAATACATATAGGCCGAATCAAAGCTTTTATCTGTAATAACGAAAGTTGTGATAGCTCAATTAAAATCGACAAGATAAGCAGCATTCATAATACTAAAAATCACGGTGTTATCACGGTGTCCGAACATAACAGCTACAATCGCGGATCCAGAAAAAAATTTAGGGGGGGGCACATTTTTCCAACATGCAAACACAGGCTTTCAAATTTACAAAAAGGTTAGGGTGCCGGAGGTGCGCACAGTTTTTTTGAGAACGAAACAAAAATACATGTTTTAAGAGTGAAATAAACATTACCAGACAGGAGAATGTATCTGAGCGCCGGAAGCCCGCTGAAATTTTTGTAAAAATTGAATAAAAATTCTCACTTTAAAGGCTAAATGCTACGAAATATACAATTAATCAGGGAAAAATATTGCACAAGGCGCGCAAAAATTTTATGAAAATTAAATTAGAAAACTCTCACCCCTTGACCAACTATGCAACCAAACTAGCCAGTAACCACCGCTATTACGTTTTGTTTGTACTCTGACTCGCAGAAGTATATTATCAAAGCGGAAACATTAAAAATAGAAAGATATATTTAGGCTGTTTTGAGTTGAATGTTAGCCGATGCTCATCTTAAATAGAAGATATATTTTGTAAAAAAAAACAGCCAAGTCACAATATGGACAACTGGCATGTCGGGAGTACGTCTGTATGGTATGAAAAAATAAATAGCATTATTCAGTAACGTGAAGAGAACGTAAATTGCACCAGAAATACCAGATGCACAATGATAATGTTCTTATAACCATGCTTTCGACTGAGACCGCACGAAACCCATGCGTGATGCACAACGAACATTCATTTGTCGAGAGAGAATTTCTTGTGACGACATAATGCTGCTAATATGCTAAATATTGCTTCATGCCAAATTTTTTCGCGAAAACTGTGCTCATCCTACCACTATTTATCACCACCGGTCTAGCATTGTCATAGTATACGCAATGTGAACAATGATATTGGGGTGACATATGCTTAATTACGCGCATGTTTTCTGCCATGGATTTTAAACCAGATATCATAAAACTGCATCACTTTGATGTAAGATATTGGGGACGTTTCTTGCGGTGGCCAGATCTTACAAATAAAGCTGATTTGGACATTGGTAGTTGGTACGGTACGAAATTGCTGCCCAGCGAATCGTACCTGTTTTCGTACTGGTACGAAATTTAGTACGATAAATGAAAAATATTAATCGAACTTCATTTCGTACTGGTACGAAGTTCGGTACGATGTACGAAAAAAAATAATATCGTACGGTACGGTACGAAAAATTTTCGAAAGGTACGGTACGGAGTTCGGTACGAAATTATTTTGCTGGTTCGAAGTACGATAAAAATTTCGTACCGTACCGTACTGCCACCCTTGCAGGGCACCCGTTTTATGGGAGTTTTTTCTTAATGTTTTTTTTATCCTCTTTGCACAGAGAGAGAGAAAGATAGAAATAGAATATCTTTTGATTTTACAATCGAATCGAATAATTTTCTCGAATGGAATCGGAGAGATATATAATTAACAAACAAAGATATCTTTTTATCAGATTATAATTTAAGTGAAAATTCGCACTTATTTATGAAAAAATACAAAATTATCATTTTGCTGATTTCGAATTATTGCAGAAATCGAATCGAATAATTTATGATTCGAATATTCCGAATCAAATCAAATATTTTGTACCTCCCTACTTGGGTGTTGACGCAAAACTGTGCATGCGGTTTAAAGTACAGGAAATCCATGATCATATAGACATATTTTTTATTTCGACACCTCTGTCGACACAAAAAAAGCGGTACAAATAACGATATCATATTACAGAGTTATCAGAAAACATACAAAAAGAAAGTTTAAAAAACGTGCCACGGAATTAGTTTAAAAAAAAAAAACATTCGACATAAGTAACACGCGTTTGCTTACCTCATAAATATACGAATATTACTAAATTCGACCAAACACATCATATGGGACCCCATCCCTCACAAAAAAATAAAGGGGCGCCAAACATACTCACACTATTAGTTAAAACACAAGCGAAAATGAAATTGGACCCTACTGGAGAAACTGCGCACGAGAAAAAAATACGTTGAAACAGTAAAAGAAAAAAAAGTAAAACAAAAGAGGGGTAAAATAGAAATGAAAGTAAATGAATGGATCGCCTTTCATGATAGACAATGGTGTTTTTGGCAAACATCTTGAGCCAAATTAAATACAATAGAAAAAGAGAAAGAAATTCAATTTGAATGCCAATTTATTCTCACAATTTCTAAAATCGGCACTTTTGTCCGAAAACGCTTTGTCATGTAAAAGGGTTTTGTTTTGACCTTTGACCTACGGTTTGCCATTCTTCACATGATCTGTATTTTTCAGCGTTTCGAATGTTTTGTGTGCTATTCTGTATTGACAGTTTATAGCTTATTTATTTAACCAGCATATGAAAAATAAACGGCAGAAAAAATATAGTTAACAAGCAATAATTTACTAAACATCACATGTGGAGGGCATCACAGAGAACCCTTTGTGGGTTTTCGGGCTGTATTCTGGGGTCTAGTGAAGTTTAGTACCATAATACCTTTAAAAGGTAGCACAATCATGAAATTTGGATATCTTGTTAGGCACCCCTAAAAAACATCGCATACCAAAAATGACGTCACTGCGACGTCATATGACGTCATAACAAGCCAAAAACGACCGCTCGCGCACGCCCTCGGTGACGTCCTAAACAACACTGCGATAACGCTATGGCGTTAGCGCTCATTCTCCGTTTACGCACTCGCTCGATTACTTTCTTTTGTTCTCTCCTTTTTAACCTTCGGTCATTCATCAAAAGGGTAAACGATTTAACACCTAACGCCATATATGAACCGCGCTAAGGCCGATTCAAACCATATGAAGACCATACGTGACATATTACGGAAGCGATAAAAGTGAACTCCACATGAACATGATGGACTGGACATGCGTGTCGCTAATTCCCCAATGAACTTTTTTTAATGACCTGAAAAAGCTAATATGCCCAGCATGAAGATTAGTGCCACAGCCATAATTCCCCTAAAAATGCCAATACCCCAGCATGAAGATTAGTGCCACAGCCATAATTCCCCTAAAAAGGCCAATACCCCTTCATAAAGATGAGAACTAAAGCCATGAAGTCCTTAAATACGCTAATATCACCTTATGAAGTTGAGTGCCACGGCCATAACGGCTCTATAAATGCTAATATCCCCTCATGAAGTTTAGTACCACGGCCATATTGACTCTAAATATGCTAATATCCCCTCATGAATTTGAGTACCACGGCCATATTGGCTCAAAAAATGCTAATATCCCCTCATGAATTTGAGTACCCACGGCCATAATGGCCCTGAAAATGTGAATAGCCCCTCATGAAGTTGAGTACCACGGGCATAATGATTCTAAATAAGCTAATATCCCCTTATGAAGTTGAGTACCACGGCCATATTGGCTCAAAAAATGCCAGTATCCCCCATGAAGTTGAGTACCACGGCCATACTGGCTCAAAGAATGCAAATATCCCCTCATGAAGTTGAGTACCACGGCCATATTGGCTCAAAAAATGCAAATATCCCCTCATGAATTGGAGTACCACGGCCATAATGACTCTAAATAAGCTAATATCCCCTTATGAAGTTGAGTACCACGGCCATAACGGCTCTATAAATGTCAATATCCTCTCATGAATTTGAGTACCACGGCCATAATGATTCTAAATACGTTAATATTCCCTTATGAAGTTAATTACCACGGCCATAACGGCTCTATAAATGCTAATATCACCTCATGAAGTTTAGTACCACGGCCATATTGACCCTAAATACGCTAATAAGTCCTCATGAAGTTTATGCTAATATCCCTTCATGAATTTGAGTACCATCGTCATAATGGCCCTGAAAATGTGAATAGCCCCCCATGAAGTTGAGTACCACGGGCATAATGATTCTAAATAAGCTAATATCCCCTTATGAAGTTGAGTACCACGCCCATATTGGCTCAAAAAAAGCTAGTATCCCTCATGAAGTTGAGTACCACGGCCATATTGACCCTAAATACGCTAATAACTCCTCATGAAGTTTAGTACCACGGCCATATTGACTCAAAAATGCAAATATCCCCTCATGAAGTTGAGTACCACAGCCATATTGGCTCAAAAAATGCAAATATCCCCTCATGAATTGGAGTACCACGGCCATAATGGCCCTGAAAATGTGAATAGCCCTTCATGAAGTTGAGTACCACGGGCATAATGACTCTAAATAAGCTAATATCCCCTTATGAAGTTGAGTACCACGGCCATATTGCCTTAAAAAATGCCAGTATCCCCCATGAAGTTGAGTACCACGGCCATATTGGCTCAAAGAATGCAAATATCCCCTCAGGAATTGGAGTACCACGACCATAATGACTCTAAATAAGCTAATATCCCCTTATGAAGTTGAGTACCACGGCCATAACGGCTCTATAAATGTCAATATCCTCTCATGAATTTGAGTACCACGGCCATAACGATTCTAAATACGTTAATATTCCCTTATGAAGTTAATTACCACGGCCATAACGGCTCTATAAATGCTAATATCACCTCATGAAGTTTAGTACCACGGCCATATTGACTCTAAAAATGCTAATATCCCTTCATGAATTTGAGTACCATCGTCATAATGGCCCTGAAAATGTGAATAGCCCCTCATGAAGTTGAGTACCACGGCCATAATGACTTTAAATACGCTAATATCCCCTTATGAAGTTGAGTACCACGGCCATAACGGCTCTATAAATGCTAATATCCCCTCATGAAGTTCAGTACCACGGTCATATTGACCCTAAATACGCTAATAAGTCCTCATGAAGTTGAGTACCACGGCCATAACGGCTCTATAAATGCTAATATCCCCTCATGAAGTTCAGTACCACAGCCATATTGACCCTAAATACGCTAATAAGTCTTCATGAATTTGAGTACCACGGCCATAATGGCCCTGAAAATGTGAATAGCCCCTCATGAAGTTGAGTACCACGGCCATAATGACTCTAAATACGCTAATATCCCCTTATGAAGTTGAGGGCCACGGCCATAACGGCTCTATAAATGTCAATATCCTCTCATGAATTTGAGTACCACGGCCATAATGATTCTAAATACGCTAATATTCCTTTATGAAGTTGAGTACCACGGCCATAATGGCCCTGAAAATGCTAATATCCCCTCATGAAGTTGAGTACCACGACCATAATGGCCCTAAATACGCTAATAAGTCCTCATGAAGTTTAGTACCACGGCCATATTGACTCTAAAAATGCGAATATCCCTTCATGAAGTTGAGTACCACGGCCATAATGGCCCTGAAAATACTAATATCCCCTCATGAAGTTGAGTACCACGACCATAATGGCCCTAAATACGCTAATAAGTCCTCATGAAGTTTAGTACCACGGCCATATTGACTCTAAAAATGCGAATATCCCTTCATGAAGTTGAGTACCACGGCCATAATGGCCCTGAAAATACTAATATCCCCTCATGAAGTTGAGTACCACGACCATAATGGCCCTAAATACGCTAATAACTCCTCATGAAGTTTAGTACCACGACCATATTGACTCTAAATACGCTAATAACTCCTCATGAAGTTTAGTACCACGACCATAATGGCCCTAAATACGCTAATAACTCCTCATGAAGTTTAGTACCACGGCCATATTGACCCTAAATACGCTAATAACTCCTCATGAAGTTTAGTACCACGGCCATAATGACTCTGAATACGCTAATATCCCTTTATGAAGTTGAGTACCACGGCCATATTGGCTCAAAAAATGCAAATATCCCCTCATGAAGTTGAGTACCACGGTCATATTGACTCTAAAAATGCTAATATCCCCTCATGAATTTGAGTACAACGGCCATAATGGCCTTGAAAATGTGAATAGACCCTCATGAAGTTTAGTACCATGGCCATAACGTATGAATATGTTGAAAACATAATTTTTTTGTTGTTCTCAGAATGGGCAAGATTTTGCAATCGAATTGTCAAATAAAATGATTTCAATGACATTTAGCTACTAAATTATACTTATTATATAAGTTTCGTTAAGTTATATTTCATGAATCTGAATCTGGATAGGAAAAAATCAATTAACTGGAGTACAATGGAAAGTACCTAAAGTACTACCAGCTTAACCAATCGATAACTATTGTTCATAGACATCATACACATTTTGATCTAATAATTATATTATTAGGGACTCTATCCGCGCAATCCATTGCTCGAGTCAAACATGGTCCATGCTTAAACGACAGAACTCAAACGTGACATGCATAAACGATATCTACAACGTTCGAAAAAATTTTTTACTAAAAATTAAATTATTTTATTCCAACATTCTATGTAGTAAAAATACCTGTCAGGGATTAATATTTTTTCATTTTTCAAAAAATGTTTCTTACATAATCAGCAACTGTAGTCTTGTGCATGTATCTGATTGAATTTTGAAAAAAAGTAATCGAAATATCGCGATAAATGTAAATGAAACTTCACGATTAATCTTTTTAGACCCATTAGGGTCGTTTCACTGAATTTCATGAGGGAATATTAGCATTTTAAGGCCATTCTGACCGTGTTACTCAAATTCGAGAGGGAATATTAACGTATTTGTGGTCAATTTGACCGTGATACTCAAATTCATGAAGGGATATTCACATTTTTAGGGCCAGTATGGCCGTTGTTCTCAAATTCATAAGGGGATACAAGCATTTTTTGAGCCAATATGGTCGTGGTACTCAACTTCATGAGGGGATATTAGCATTTATAGAGCAGTTATGGCCGTGGTACTCAACTTCATGAAGCGATATTCGCATTTTTAGAGTCAATATGGCCGTGGTACCAAACTTCATGAGGACTTATTAGCGTATTTAGGGTCAATATGGCCGTGTTACTAAACTTCATGAGGGAATATTAGCATTTTCAGGGCCATTATGGTCGTGGTACTCAACTTCATAAAGGGATATTAGCGTATTCAGAGTCATTATGGTCGTGGTACTAAACTTCACGAGGAGTTATTAGCGTATTTAGGGTCAATATGGCCGTGGTACTAAACTTCATGAAGGGATATTAGCATTTTCAGAGCCATTATGGCCGTGGTACTCAACTTCATGAAGGGATACTCGCATTTTTAGAGTCAATATGGTAGTGGTATTAAACCTCATCAAGAGTTATTAGCGTATTTAGGGTCAATATGGCCGTGGTACTCAATTTCATAAGGGGATATTAGCGTATTTAGAGCCATTATGGCCGTGGTACCAAACTTCATGAGGAGTTATTAGCGTATTTAGGGTCAATATGGCCGTGGTACTAAACTTCATGAGGGGATATTAGCATTTTCAGAGCCATTATGGTCGTGGTACTCAACTTCATAAAGGGATATTAGCGTATTCAGAGTCATTATGGCCGTGGTACTCCAATTCATGAGGGGATATAGCATTTTTTGAGCCAATATGTCCGTGGTACTCAAATTCATAAGGGGATATTAGCGTATTTAGAGCCATTATGGCCGTGGTACTAAACTTCATGAGGAGTTATTAGCGTATTTAGGGTCAATACGGCCGTGGTACTAAACTTCATGAGGGGATATTAGCATTTTCAGAGCCATTATGGTCGTGGTACTCAACTTCATAAAGGGATATTAGCGTATTCAGAGCCATTATGGTCGTGGTACTCAACTTCATAAAGGGATATTAGCGTATTTAGAGTCAATATGGCCGTGGTACTAAACTTCATGAGGACTTATTAGCGTATTTAGGGTCAATATGACCGTGGTACTGAACTTCATGAGGGGATATTAGCATTTATAGAGCCGTTATGGCCGTGGTACTCAACTTCATAAGGGGATATTAGCTTATTTAGAGTCATTATGGCCGTGGTACTCCAATTCATGAGGGGATATTTGCATTTTTTGAGCCAATATGGCCGTGGTACTCAACTTCATGAGGGGATATTTGCATTCTTTGAGCCAATATGGCCGTGGTACTCAACTTCATGGGGGATACTGGCATTTTTTGAGCCAATATGGCCGTGGTACTCAACTTCATAAGGGGATATTAGCTTATTTAGAATCATTATGCCCGTGGTACTCAACTTCATGAGGGGCTATTCACATTTTCAGGGCCATTATGGCCGTGGTACTCAAATTCATGAGGGGATATTAGCATTTTTTGAGCCAATATGGCCGTGGTACTCAAATTCATGAGGGGATATTAGCATATTTAGAGTCAATATGGCCGTGGTACTAAACTTCATGAGGGGATATTAGCATTTATAGAGCCGTTATGGCCGTGGCACTCAACTTCATAAGGTGATATTAGCGTATTTAAGGACTTCATGGCTTTAGTTCTCATCTTTATGAAGGGGTATTGGCCTTTTTAGGGGAATTATGGCTGTGGCACTAATCTTCATGCTGGGGTATTGGCATTTTTAGGGGAATTATGGCTGTGGCACTAATCTTCATGCTGGGCATATTAGCTTTTTTCAGGTCATTAAAAAAGTTCATTGGGGAATTAGCGACACGCATGGCCAGTCCATCATGTTCATGTGGAGTTCACTTTTATCGCTTCCGTAATATGTCACGTATGGTCTTCATATGGTTTGAATCGGCCTTAGCGCGGTTCATATATGGCGTTAGGTGTTAAATCGTTTACCCTTTTGATGAATGACCGAAGGTTAAAAAGGAGAGAACAAAAGAAAGTAATCGAGCGAGTGCGTAAACGGAGAATGAGCGCTAACGCCATAGCGTTATCGCAGTGTTGTTTAGGACGTCACCGAGGGCGTGCGCGAGCGGTCGTTTTTGGCTTGTTATGACGTCATATGACGTCGCAGTGACGTCATTTTTGGTATGCGATGTTTTTTAGGGGTGCCTAACAAGATATCCAAATTTCATGATTGTGCTACCTTTTAAAGGTATTATGGTACTAAACTTCACTAGACCCGTATTCTGTATTGGGTGTTGAAATACTGAATATACCGGTACCGGTAACGCGGAAAGAGAAGTTGCGGTTCAGGCAAGAAAAAAAATCTCGTTTCTCTTTTTTCCCTTTTTTATATACTTACCTCTAAAAAAAAAAAAAAATATTTAATATGATTTACTACGGCAAAATGAATTAACTTAGGTATATTTGGATGCTGATGTGATGCTCGAAAACTCATGTTGGATGGTGAAATAATTGTATACATGGTGATATTGAACAAATATGATTTGATATGTTTCACACTCTTTGGAGTGTTTTTTTTTTTTAAAAAAATCAATGATCGTTTAGATAAATGGCAAAAAGTATTTATACACAGTATAGCCTAGACTGTGGCCACTACTGTCTGCTCTTGTACAGTGTACACTGAGCATCAGACACTCAGCACTAGACAAGGTTGGATTCGACAGACATTTCAGGAAAATTCATTATTCTCTAATGGTAACTCTGAACTTATCAAAATTGAAACTGGCATAATATTCTGATCCTAATCAGGGCAGAGGGGGTAGGGTGCTGTAAACATCTGGCATTACCCCAGAGTCAGGATGAGTCACTTCCAACAACACAAGGAATTTTTTATGATAATCAGATATATGGTACTGATACGGCCCTAAACTTCAAGACACCCTAACAACTTTATCTACCAGTGCCTTCTGCCTTTGGACGATGCTTGATAACCCCACCGGTTCCTCATTGATTGATTCCACACTGGATTGAATGACAAGACGTATGCTGTATGGTACCGGTGTGGTTTATTTGTTTTGATTGATGGGCCATTAATACTAATGATATGTTTCTACAAAGTTCGTTCCATTTACAGTTTATGTCTCACGAACCTGAAAATGATTTCCTTAAAATAATTTTCACATTTGTTTTTTCTTCCGGCGCCATATGCTTCTAGCCCGCGTTGTACTGGTAATATGAGCCAAGCAATGTGCCGCCAAAGATCTCACCTCAGGGTGTTGTCTTATTGTTTATTCATGTGGTTTCGTACTAATGCTGAATGTACATGTTTTCTGTTCTTGTTATGTTGCTATTGTTATCCATTGATAAAAACTACCGGTATTGATGTTTTTTTTTTTTAAACCCAAGTAAAAAACAAAATTAAAAAATAAAATTTAAAAAAAGAATTGAAAAGAGTTTTTTCCCAGATGGTAACAAAGTTTACGACTACCCTACAGAATAAAATCCCAAACTCTTTCATTAGCAATATGCTGAATCAATTATGAATGTTATCATGATTATTCTTGTTATTGTTTAACATGATTGCCTCGATCGGCAGATTTTAAACGTAGAATTATTTGCCATATTTTAATTGTTATCAGTCCAGGCCACTACTTGTGGGTTCCATAATATTTTTTTTTGTCAATTTATTTTTAATCTTTTAAGTCTGTCGTTCTGTCACGTGTCACATTGAAATATGTTGCAATTACACCATCCGGTTTGTATGGCACCCAAGATCTTGTCGAAAAACACTATGCTTCCCATACCACCTTGCCATTGTGTATGCCCGCAAGTTTTTTAAAAAATAGAATTACATAAATAAACAATTTTTCGTTCCACATGGTATCATGGTAAATGTACTAAATTTGTAGTCCTTGTTAACACCTGAAAGAAGCATATCCCTGTGAAATGACCAGGAAGTACACATAGGAGGCACAGAATAACAGTAAATGCATATATATGACCTTTAATCACAAAAAATGATCTTTACTCTCCTGTAAATGTACAAAATTTGTAGTCCTTGTTAACACCTGAAAGAACCATATCCCTGTGAAATGACCAGGAAGTACACATAGGAGGCACAGAATAATTTCAAAACTGATTCTCTGATTCCGGGACGCCGTGCTCAATTTCCCATATTTATATTTTTCATTTGTTTTCTAAACTTTCTGATTTACAGCTTTTTAAAATTTGAAGCATGTCTTTATCACAAGCAAAGCCATCTGTTTCTGACACTCTGCGTGAACGAAAATCATATTTTGAGAAGAAAATACAAGAAGAAACAAACAGACATGCTGGCCAGAGTTTCATATCCGGATCAACGATAATACAAATGTTATTTTATATGACTTTAATGGCTGTTGGACCCATTGCTTCATACTATATTGCGAAAGATCAACTTTTTCAAGGATTATTTAAAATGTCTGCGGATGATAGTATAGTCCCCTCTGCATTTGTTGCGATCTTGGTTGTTCATATAATACTTGGGTTCTTTATTTATGCTGCGTATACTGAGAAAATACCAGGAAAATCAAAAGCCGATTGAATGTACATTTATGTATCCTGTGGAATGTAATGGTGATTTTTATCAGCAGGATAAGTAGCCGTGTGAAATTGGTGCAATAGTATTGAGAGTGGTGATTTGATTTTATGTTAAAATCAGTCTGAACTTGAAACAAGCCAAGAAGCAGGGATGCAGATAACATAACAGTAGCACAGCCTTACTCTCGTTCGTACTGGCATGAAGACGTCCAATTAAAGAGCATAATAAATTCTACATAAATGAGAGTATCTGCATGTTTGAAACACATTCATAAATTTTGTCCACAATTTTTTAAAACATTCTTGATGGCTTCCAATGCACTAAACTCTTGATGACATAGCTTTAATAGCAAGCGTGGTAGTGAAAGTAGAGTTTTTTTTTATAAAACTGTCAGTACTCAGATTCCTTATTTGCACCAATGAAGATGTTGTTGATATGCATTCAAGGCTGGATATACTATGCTTATGAAAAGAAGATGATGGCTGAGTTCGTCATTGGAGCAGGCGCAAATGAAAATATGATGGAATCAAAAGCGTTGAAAATCATCAACATTGCTGTGCATACTTGCAGGATAGTCAAATACTCAGTCACCTGAAAAAATAGCTTCTATCGGATAGATAAAACGATAATTTGTAACTTGTTCGATCTGTTGTCTAGCAGTCGAACACAAGGTTTCATAACACTGATATTGCTCTCAATATTTTTTTTATTATTGAAATTCACTCCGAACAAGGCCAGAACCTAAATGGAACAAAAAAGGAACCAACTAACGCCCACTCAATACCTTAGAGCCACTGAAAGATGTATTACCAGCAACTGCACTCCAAACAGAAAACATTTCAAACGGAACTGAACCGCCATGATCAAGTGCAGTGAATGGTATCAGCCCTGGGTGCCACTCCTTTTAGTCGGCTCCTATGACAAGCAGGAAATACGTTCAGACTATTCTAAAATCCGTACCTACATTAACAGTGTTATAGAGGTTTTACTAGCTGGATGTTTTGATTTGAAAGTTTAGACTCCCAGAAGAAAGCAAAGCAAATGTCTGATGCTCCTTAACTTCTTCCAAAGTGTGTTTTTCTGGGGTGTTAATTTGGTCTTTTTTTGCTTATTCTATTTTTCCGAAATGTCTCTAGATATAAATGGTCTTGTGCTCTGTATATTTTTTCAGGTTTATCTAATATGTAAAGATAATATAAATGCTTTACTTAGAGTAGATCACAAAAAAATGGCCGCTGCAGGAGCTGTAAAAGATTCTGTCATACTTGCGGAAAAAAAATTGAACAAATCCCCACTCTCAAATTACGGAATCGAGCCCATACCGCAGAAAATACATCAACCACCTGTGAAATGTGAGTGGTGCGAAATCACTGAGTCATCAAAACGTTTCAAAGTTTGTTTAAGATGCGTACAACTTGGTGTTCAAAAGAATAATCCATTTCTACATTATTATTGCTCAAGAATGTGCCAAGTAAGCTTTTTTTCTTTTTTTAATTATAAGAAGTAGGGCTCCCACTTTCTAATTTTTTAATCAAACCTTGATATAAAATTATAATAGAAATTTCTTAGCTCAGTTAAGTTGGACATCCTAAAACTCGCCTATAGAATTGTCTTGACACGTTTCTTGCATGTTGTAAGACTTGTTGGACATTCTGAACTCGTAGGAATGGCCTATAGAATTGTCTTAACACATTTCTGGCATGTTGTACGACTCGCTACACTTCACCATAACATGTTAATTCTGTGTGTGGTGTTTAGAGTCCAGCTGTTGGTACTACATACTGTAGTTGCTCTTTGCCATCTAAATTGGGCTATTCACCCTTTCTGATTTGGGATTGGCGAATCGTAAACTAGTTGATTCCATTTTTCCGATGAATTAAAAAAGACAGATTCGAAAAAGTATACATTTTCAGAAAATGGATATAAATTTTGATCTATTTCACATTCTTTTTTGGGTGAATGTTTTTGTTTGTTTATTAAAATACTTCTTATTCGAACATTCACGATCCATCTTCTTATACGATCCATATCAATTATTCGATTCTGCCACATCCCTACATATAAGTGGCCGTTATTTGGTTCTTTTTGATGATAACTTTAAACCCTAAACATTGTCAGAAAATGGATATCAATTTTGATGTATTTTACATTCTTCTGGGAAATTTTTTTTTGTTTGTTTATTAGTATACTTCTGATTCGATTCATATCAATTATTCGATTCTGCCACATCCGTACATATAAGCGGCTGTTAATTGGTTCTTTTAAGTGCTGCTTTCACCTATCATTGAGTGAAATTCATTAAAAAAAATAAAACTCATTTTCAACAGATAATCCACTGGAAAGCCAGGCATCGAATGGAGCATTCAGTAATAGAATCTATGCATCCAGGGCGACCTATAGACCCCAGAGTATTCGCTAAAATGAGCGAAATGGGGTTTTTCTGTGACAACGACGATGCGAGGGAATCCGACACTTCTGATGATGAATATACTGACTACGACGATGAATATTGAGTAGATTGCGTCTCTTTTCATTCTGTCCGAAAAATCGTACATACATATATTTGTAAAGTAATTGAGTTACTGTTGGTTCATGCCGTGGAGGTATCGGCTATCTGTGGCTCATACTTGAAAATGTGAATTTTCTGAGAGGAAGAGATGGTTTCTGTGTGGAACTTGATACACACAAATTACATTGCAAGTATTTACTACACATATGCATGAGATGAAGTTCATTCAGACGCAATATCATATTCAGGATTTCCTGTACCATTTTGTGGACACTAACAGTTTCAAAAAAAATTACCTGGTGGTTCCAGAAATTCCCCCGAATGAATGGAGCACATTATTGCTTGAGGAATGCAGGCGAATGGCTCCTCTTTTGACGATAGTTAATGTTTAACGTCACAGATAATATAGATTCGTGTTGCATTGTAACCTTTTATAGTGTGCAGGTTTCATGTCTTGTGCCATAATTTTTGCGTTGTTGTTTTATTTCAGCGGTTGTCAGACTTGTTGATGGTTTATTTTTCTGGCATGCAGGCTTTTCAGTGTTACAGTGTTTAGTTACTTAACCAGATAAATTTTGATTGTTTCGACACTGCATAGTTCATATGTGGCTTTAGTATAATCATGTGAAATTTTTTTATCTGGTTATGATGCTTCAGGTTGCTTTTATAATTTCAAGCTGTTTTTTTTTATATTCAAGCTATAAAGTTTATATATTCAAGTGCTAAACAGAACTAGTGCTGGGTGACAACGCGGTATAACAGTAAATATCAGTACGGAGTTCTCCAAAATACCTTGGCATGTTCATTTTTGTTATACCGGTTTACAAGGATTTCACCCATACCGTCAAAATGGTTATAGATTGATGCAATATCGCACCAAGTATCGATGAAAGAAGGCAATCACAACGGATCCTATGTTTTCTATGAACTTGCTTCCATGAAATCACAACCCGCCCACGTTTGGAGAAATTTCTAAATATGTAACTGGTATTTTAATTAAGGTGTGCCTCACTTTAACGGTATGCTTTAGATAGCGGAAAATAGGAAAGAATACTTTTTATACCTATATTTTTGCGGCAGTATATCAGTCCGAAAATAATTAGTGTCACCCAGCTCAAAATAGGTCTGAGGCACATGACCCCCATATTAACTACATGCCAACACCTCCGTGACAATTACCAGATTAGTGCCGAATCTAGCCAATTTTGATATCAATAGGAGGCTTTTTTTTTATCTTGGCAAGAATCTTGGCAGTTGAGCAAATGGGTAACATTTAAGGATATATCTTGTGTTAGAAAATTAAAATGCCTTTTTTGAATGTGTGCGGCAAAAATATTCAAAATTATCAATACTGCTATGAAATAGCAGTGTTGATGGTTTTGAAGCTTTTTTGGTCACTGAAGGATAATGACATGAAAGTCTTAAACGCTCGAAGAAATACAATATTATGCCAGCCTGGTTTGTGCCATTGAAGCAATGTGGATTTGTGACTCCTGTACTATGATTTATCAAATATTTTCTTGTTTTATATATAAAATTTTTTAAAACTGTAAAATAATGAACATCAGATTTCTAAAGCATACAAAGACCATTGATTTCATGTCTACAAAATATATTTTTCTTACAAATTTTTCTGAATCTAATTTCGAATTATCATTCACTCAGTGTATTTTGAATCAAGTGTAAAATGTTTTATGTTCTTGTCAAGATGATTTTTTTTATAGACGATTTCTCTAAGCAAGGCTGAAAGTAACGTGTAAAGGAGATAGTATAGTAAAGTGGGATAAGTGCATTCTGCCCGGGCGATGATAAAACCATCTACCACTTTTTTGCTTAATTTCTTTGTTTAACGTGTCTTACGACATGAAGGAAATATGTTAGAAGAATTTAGTCTTTCTTGAAATTTTGTATGCTTAGTAGAAGTATAATTCATAATTTCAAAAACTGAAATCACTAATTTTTATGTTTTGGCCCGTCATTCTGTACAATTATAGTAAGTCAATAATCATAATTTTACTGAAAAAAAGAATAAGTTCAGTTGATTTCAGTTAGAATCTATCATACCTGCAATAATTTTCTCTGTTTAGAACATACCGGAACCTAATCTATACTACAGTGAGTGTTTTCCACTGGGTATATTCATATTAAAGAATAATATAAGCACAGCCAGTGTAGGCAAACCTTCACCTTGTTTGCAAACCTATTCGAGCTAAAAAATTTAATCAAGATTTGTTTAGATTTGATCAAGCAATGAGTTTACTGTATTTTCTACATTATTGTTTTTTTGTCTTATTTTTTTTAGTACTATTTTTGTTGTTTTTGTTGGCGTGTTAGCAACACTTTTTACACAATCCTGTGATCGCTTCAATCCTAAGGTCACAGCTATGAATATGCCACCTTTGGATCAAAAATCTGAATTGATTCATTTGTATATAGCTAATAGCAATTTTTTGTGATGTAGAGTAGATTGATTCACAAAGATTTTGAGTTGAATTCCTATCGCACATGCATGAGTTTCCCCTTTCCCCCACTATGTAATTACTAGTTGAGTGAAAAAACCTAAATTATAATTTCACCAAAAATCTGGATTATTCGATCGAAAATAAATGTATCTGAAAACGGTTTCTGGGTTCAAATACTTCTATGTGTGTTGTTGAAAACTGCTCATGATACTTTGACTCAGTGTGGCAGCAGTCAAAATCACCAACACTGCTATTTCGTAGAATTATTGATGATTTTTAATCTTTTTTAAAATTTTGTGGCCGCTAACTCAAAAAACTGACATTTTAGTCTTCTAGCAAGAGTTATATCATGAAATGTTGTTAATTCGTGACGAGACCAATTTTCTTCGGGTCTCTACCAGTCTGTGTAACAGAATCTTGTTTTCTTCCGGTGATCGAAATATTTATGTTATTTTCTTTTGATGGAAAAAACCTTCGAAACTATCAATTTTGCTCTTCCATCGCAGTATTGGTGATTTTGAACCATTTTATACAGTTTGGTTGCTACCAGACAGTAAAAAAGACATTTAAATTATCCGCAGAGATATGTACCATGAATTATCACTCATTTGTGTTCTAATGAAACCTATTTTTTTTATGAAACCCTTCAGGTGCAGCTACCAGTTGGTTTCAACTATTGGTACTCACTTTCTTGTTGCCAGTGCCCAATAAATCCTTTTTTGATGAACATAAGTTTTACTGTCAAGAAGACTGGCAGATTGTCCAATTATAGAAAAATCCTGGAGGCAACATTTCTTGAACCTTGAAGAAAACACCCTCCCACCCTGTTGGCAAGATTATTTCTTAAAATTTGTGTTGCCACTTTCAACATATGCGATTTCTTAACATTTCCTGAGAAAATTTATTAAAAAGGTATACTGAATGGTAGCTTTCTTATCATATAGGCATGGATTTTTCAAAACATTTTTATGTTAGCGTTAATCTCGTCTTTGTTGTCTAGCAAACCGAATCACAAAAAATCACCCGAACCAGATATGTATACAAAGTTATCTGAATATTCCAAAAGTGGAATTTGGAGTCGAGACTTTTATTTTGTTTTCATAGTTGTTTTTTACAGTGTACAGTATTTAACAAACTTGTTTTTCTTTCACAGTTAGGATAGAATAAATTATGTAAGAGCTCACTTAATCCGGGTCTTGTTGGTTGACTGGAAGATAATTCCCAAAATGGAGGGAACTATTTCGAAAGGCACCGAAGTCGAGTTGAATCGATCGCCTCTGTCATCCTATGGAATGGAAAATAAAGAGGTGGGTTCGCGATATTATATCTTCTGCGCAAATTGTAAAAAGTTAGAAGGTGAGGAGCGTTTCAAAATCTGCAAGCGTTGTAGACAGATTAATGTGAGCCCTTACGCTCCCTGGTTTCATCATTATTGCAGTAAAGAGTGTCAAAAGCAACATTGGCTTAGCTGTCACAAGGTGGAGCACCTGCGCTTTGAAGATTATGAACGAATCCCGCAACAAATCATCAATATCAATTCAAAGTTTTTGAATTTTATCCGTGTAGAGCAGGTTCGTGCTGGTATTACAGACTGGGCGGGACTAGGTGGTCCGTGTAAAGAGCATGGGGAAGGTTGCCCATGTAATTACCCACAATATTTCATTGGCAGAAATGGTCATAAGAATTTTAAAAACCAAAACCCTGCGAAAATAATTCCAATTGCTCCAGGATATTCTGCAATCGTCATGATAGGAGCAAATAAAAGAACGCCGGCACAAATCGAAGGTATGAAAAAGAAGACTCAAAACGATTTAGTCGAAAAAGACCTCTACGGTGCATTCGGGTCAATGAATGTTATGATTGAAGATAACCCACATATGGAGAGCGATGAACAGCAGGATTACTGCCAGACTACAAATAAAAAAGCCCTGGCTAGATATCTAGAAAGAACGCAAAAAATATATGCTCCTAATTGGAACCCCGGAGATGCTGACTCAGCAACTGAAGAAGAAAGAATCCAGGCGAGTTTGGATAGACTTGCATCGTACGCTTCTGTGGAGAAATGGTTGCCACCAAAATTCAATGAACCGTCGTCAATGGAGAGCCAAGAATTGATAGATTTGGACGACCCTGTGGAGTTATCTATTAAAAAATCGCAGCAAAAGGATGAAAATGAGAAGAAAGCACTAAAAGAAGAGCCTAAAACTGTAAAAGCTCGAAATGCTACTAAGGAAAAAACTGCTATTGAGGAAGAAACACAACAGGATACAAAAGAGAACCTGTCAACCAGACCTAAAACTGAAATTGTTTATGATTTGGATCCAAACTCGTCAAGAACATTCAAGAATACAACGGATAGAGCGAAATCGTCGAAACAGAAAAGGAAAAAGACAAGAGAAATGGCAGTCGGAGATGATACCAGCATAATGGATTCAGGCATCACAACTTCGACTTGTACTACTAATGATGACAACTCTTATTCGGAATTGAAAGAAAATTCTGGGAGCCAGTCGCCAGGCGCTGCTAGTACTCTGGCTCCAAAAGAGGAATATCTGATTGCTCCAAAGAATAAATGGGAGACGTTGGCCACTGTTCAAAATAAAGGTATTCCTCCGAGCAAGATTTTTCCAAGCAAAGAAAAAAAACCGAAGCGCAAAGATGCTGCAACATCACCGACAAGAAGAATCGACACTAGTACAATGACAGATGAGTGGCAAGATGATCCAGAAAAGAACGAGGATGACACTAAATCGGACGAGCCTCCACAAAAGAATGAACCTAAAATGACTAGAAGCCAACGCCGGGCTCTTGCACGGTCAAAAAGCAGTCGAAAGGAGTCTAAAAAGTTGAGAAAGAAGCCGAATTCAGGGTCAATAGCTGCTGCTGACAAAGCTGCTTCTATGCAAAAGACCTCCACAGACTTAGCTTTGGTGACGAACAAATCTGTCGCAAAGAAAACCGAGGTAGTGACATGCTACGCAAGCAATATGAAAATGGAACTTTTTGCAGGTGAAGATGGTAAAAGATCCATGAAAGTAACAAGAGATCTCTCGGCAAGAGCTAGTGTGCCTTTCACAGAAGAAAGAATGAATAATTTCATGAAAGAGGTGGAAGAGAGATTACCACCCCCTCCCCCTGAGCCAGAAGACAAACCACGGGAGCTTACAATTGTTTCGAACGACAAAAACTTGTCAAAGAAATGGGCGCAAGCAACTGGGGGACCAGAGGATGGAGGAGCCAAAATTACAGAATTGGACAACCCTGATGGAATACAACAAATCAATTTCAGTACCCCAGGTCAACCAAAGGCAATAAAAGGTAGAGAATCCACTAGAGCGATAAAAGGTAACGACAGAAAGATGATTGCAAATACTCCCTTCAACTCTTCAGAATCCGCATCGTCTGATACCGGTACTGTTAAACCAAAAGATGCATTGGATACCTTGGCTAAAGCTCTAGAACTTGCTATAACTGGAGAAATACAACCTGACAGGCCGGAAGCAAAAAAAATAAAAGATGAAAATCCTCCATCAGAGTATAGGTCTAATGTTTCAGTTAAAACTGGCAAATCGATTTCAATTTCTTCGTCTGACATCCCTGAGCCTAACAAAGTCACCAGTGCTTTGGGGTCGTTCCTTGAAAGTGTGATAGAACAAGAAGAACAAGCTGTTGATGCCGTTACAAGCAGTTCTAAGGCTGCAAACGAGTCAAATGGAAATGAGGATGAAAAAAAAAACTCAAAACAGCCTGAGGATACACTGAAGCAGGAAGCTGGTTCCCCCACTGGACACGATGATCTCAGTGTTGAAAAAAAAAATTCAACTAAATCTGAAAGGCCATCACAATCAAAAAACGGTGCATCTCTGAAAAAAAAAACTTCGAAAAAACGGAAAATCAAGGCATCCCATCCTCGTTCTGATTCTACAACTGGACACAAAGAACTTGATGATGAAAAAAAATCTGACAACCAACAAACACTAAAATCTGACTCCATAACAGCAACATCTCAAGCCAACCTAACATCAAATGGTTGGAAACAAGCTACAGCAGTAGAACAAAAAACGGATATGGCCAAACAACAGCATAGTAAAGGTATTGATGGAGGAATTCCTAGTCAACTGTCCGCAAAAGATGAACCTGAAGTAGCAAGTGTTGGAAAAAAAGGACCAAGTACTGTTGATACAAATAACGGACCGGAAACAAATGCACAATATCCACAGCCGTCTAAAGTCGCCAAGACAACCACCGCTGAAACAAATTTATCAGGGAATAACAATGTAGTCAGTGCTTCACAAGGCTCAGAAATGCCAGGCTGTGCTACAGATTCAAAAACCAATTTTAAAAAGCCACCAGTGTATGGGAACGGCAATATCATTAAAATTATGGGAAAAAGTTTGGACGAGTCCAACGTCAGTGTAACGAAAGAGCTGGCAAGAATATACGGTTGGTACAATAGTGCTTTCACAATCCGGTCCAAAAAATCTGTTTATGCGATTGATGATTCAATCCCCTCCCACGCAGAATTAGACAGACAATGGAAGTCTGAGAAGTTTGCGCTACCCAGCCCTCTCATTTCCATGGAAAATTACGCTGGTTTGACTCCAGAAATAGCTAATCAAATGGCCCAAGAAGGCATCACTCTTGCAGACTACGCAATTTATATGACAAGAGTGAGACAGTTTGCAAAAAAAATTAAAGATTATGAGGATTTTCTTACTGATTTGTCGTGTTTTGAAATTTTGAAAAGAGGGCATCGGATCCCATTGAGAGGGAGACCCACAAGAGTATTCACAGTTAAAAGTGGATGTAACCAGAATAAACTAGTTCAGATTATAATTCAGAAACTTGATACAACCGAATTGGAACTTAGTGACATGACACTAGTAAAGTTCTGGGTAACAAGAAAAATCCCAATTACACCTGGATTTGAGCGAGTTGATAAACAATCTTCATCAGTTCACAAAAGGGGTTTTAATATATTGTTGAGCACGGAAAAATCAATGGGTAACTCACAAACAGGAAAGAGATATTGGTTCACGCAGACAATCTGCTCAAAGTAACAGCTCTAAAAGACCAGGTAGAATTAAACCTATTGGAAGCAATAAAGAGGTCGAAAGTCATGTCAAACAGGAAGTAAATACAGAAAGTCTCATGGAAGGAATCAAAGAGCAGAATTCAAATCCTGTTCCCAACAAAGACATGCCCAAGAAAACTGAAAAGATTGACTCCACTGTCAAGGTTCAAAATGATCCTCAAAACGATGTGTTGCCAGTACAAGTTCCTATTATCGATAAGCCAGGCCCCAAGCAAATCTCGACTGGCGGAAAATTCAGAGTTTTAAATTCTGACAAGGAATTTGGTGACATCTATTCTGATGAAAGTTTGAGATTAGTCTCCAACCAGCCTACACTAGATATGAATAAACTGCTGTCAAAAACTGAAGACGAAACTCGACCTTTGAACTTTGACCAAGTCAAGAAACCATCTAAAACTAAAACACAAAGTAGTCTCCTAACCTCCAAAACCGAACCAGCTTCACAACCTCCTTTAGACCCCAACAATAATCCAGATGTGGGAAACAGGACTCCAACTACCACATCTCAAACCACTGTATTGGCCGAGTCAAATAATGGAAGTGCAAGCCAACCCACTGAACCTAATTCCACACTGACTAACAAGCCAAGCACGGCACCTAATGCCACTGTAACAACACAAAAAGCAGGACAAGGAAAAGAGACTTCAACAAAGTCTGACAAAAAGTCTCATTCTAGCAAACATAGTTTTACATCCGACACAAGAAGTTTTGTTTACGGAATGCCCGTCAAGGGAGGTTACTGTGAAGCACTCATAAACCCATGGGTTGATGCAAATCAACGACCCCTGGTTCTGGCTCCTGGAAGATTTGCTTTTTTCATTAAAATTGAAGATGGTTTTCATGTTTTATCTTTCATTTATGCTTTGAGACAACAAAAAGAAGTCGTTTGTTGATATAGCGCCTGAGACCGTCCAAAATAGTTGAATTATGGCATGCGAATTTATAAATTTATTTGGATCGATTTTTGCAGTGATCAAATTCAAAATATCTGAAAAGGGTATAATTTTTGGAGAATAATTTTAAATCTTAGTTGTTTACCAATTATTTAACAACTTTCTGGAGAGATGTCTTCGTTTGTTCACCTTATTACTTGTAAGTGCAGAAGATATTTCATTTTTGCCAACATAATAGTGACCGTTTTTATGATTTTATGATATTTTATTTAAGTGGTTGTTTGTGACTTTTTGCACATTGGTATGAGAAGCCTCTTCCAACTCTGCTCTAGGCGAATTTGATGATATAGAAGAGGCGAATTTTAGCATTTGTAATGATTTCTATTTAAATTACCGTAATAAAATTTTTTAAAATAATTTCAATACTGTTAACCGTGATGTCCAAAACTACGGTAATCAAATATTCAAATACATTTGAAAATGAATATTTTCGACGATATACCTTGTAAAATTATTGATTTTAGACATATTTCAAAATAGTGGCCTACAAAAATATATCGTTTTTATTGCATAAATACAGACAGTGAAAACTCCATTTTTGCTTTTCAAATTAATTAATTCATTTACTTTAAACAATATAAATTGTGACTTTTATTCTAGATTTTGTAATTGCTATTTTATCTTAAAATAGTGGTAATGCTTTTTTCTTAGAAAAAACACGGCCAAATTTAGAAAGTATTCAATATTTCATATTAGGAATACTTTTTTTTAGAATATATTACAAATAGTAGAAACTTCGGTTTTGGCGATGGTTGTGTCGTGTCTCGTGTGTGATATACTTATACTTGTCATTTTCTTATACATTTTTCTACATAATGTATTTTTAATTCTGCTCTGAGAAGAATGAGTTACAACATGGTTTAAACTTTTTTGAAACATTCACTTTTATTTGATGTTTGAAACTCTTCTTGTGAAGACATATTGTTTATTGAGTTTGAATCGTGGAGGGAATAAAACTGAAGAAATTAATTCTCCGGATAGAATGCTTTATTTTCAGGCAAATTTTAGCGTTAAATTAAGAGTTACATAAAACTTGAAATGGAGAGAACACAATGATTTTTAATGTGAATCTAGGCAGAATATAAAGTTCCTGAAATTCATCAAATTTGATATTAAATTCAAACTCCTACCCGCATGTGCTGCAGATCTCAGCTTTAGACAAATTTTATATTTAATTTTGATGATGAAGTATAAATTGTATATATATTGCTTCCAATGGATTGTTTCGTTTACCGTACCATAGGGTATCTGTGTCTGAATCTGCGACTGAATCTTGGGTTTCTGCCAGTGTCCGAAATGCTCATTTTCCTCGAATCGGACAAAAAAGCTTCAAAATCATCAATACTGCTATTCCATAAAATAATCGAAATAAGTCTTAACAATTCTGGTTAAGTGATTGGAACATCTCTAGTTTTTCAAAGCCAGATTCTCTATTTTGATCTCTCTTATTTAATACTGGTATTTTATTTATTATATTTCTCTTGTACACCACGAATATGATTTATCACGGCTAAATGTTTCTGAATTTGTGTACATGTCTAGGATTATCAGTTTGCCACTTCCAGATATTCGATCAATACCAAGTCATGACATTTTGGATCAAATGTGAAAATTTAACAAACGACGAATTATTCACTCTATTGGCAAAAATACACAACATCTATATTTTTTATTTAAGTTTGCTCTAAGTAAGGAAGTAGCGATTAAAATGAACCAATTAACGGTCGCTTAATGGTAAAGAGCTATTACAAAATGTATTACTAGCAACTGTACTCTATGAAGTGGAAAAATCCCAAACACTGAGTACACTGAGTGTAATTCCTGCTTCAGACTTCTGCAAAACACACAAAACCTCATAAATAAGTAGCGTAATCGAATTCAGACATTTATCGGGATCCAGAACCTTGTATCCAACCATTTAAATTATGTCCTTAGAAAGTCTCTTATTGTTTTCCTTTTTTTTATTGTCAATTTTTTGCCATCATGTTTTTTTGCCAATTTGTCTCTCTATTTTTGCTTCTTCAATTCTTCTTCATTAAATATTCAAATTTAGTATATCCCAATTTGGAAACTATATTTTTTGTTAAGTATGAGTCATCGATGGAACGTACCTTGGCGGTACGATCCATCAGTGACTCATACTTAGCAAAACATGTTTGGACAAACTTTTTCTGGATTAAACCAACTGGAGTGACTGTTTAAATTTAATTGTACTGTATTTTTTGACAAGTTCACTACTGTCAGAATGTGTTGAGTTTTTGAATTGTATTTGACAACTTTTTGTTCAATTAAGCTTGAAAAATATCAAAATTTCATAAACGGATTAACATACTCCAATTCTCGAATCACGAATAAGTCATGAATCATGAATCCTCTGTAAAATATTGTCATATATAAGCATTTTCGTTTTTCTATAAATGCTCTGGCGGAAATTTCCCAACTCCCCCCCGACTCGGAACTTGTATCGGTACAAGAGTGGAGAATTCCTATTCCATCTGTTATGTTGAACCATTATTTTTGATGAATTCTCAATACCTTCACCTTTGAACTATACTATGTTGATAACCCTTAATCTCTAGACCCTTGTGACTCCTTTAAATTGTCTTCTCATGGGAATTACTATGCCAGATTCATTAGGATCATGATTAATGAAATTGAAATTCTTCCACCATTTGGTTCGGAACCGGACACAAAAAAATAAATATGAATCGTCCTTGTTTGTATATTGAAGAATTTTGGTTATTGGATGTGTGAAAACTTTTTCGATTTTGACATATTTACCAACTAGTCTTGCTCTCCAACATATCCATATTTTTTGCCTATAATTTGAGCCGACTGTTTTTTCTGTTTAACTTTTTTGTGTGAATCCTGATGCAAATTTTTTTCTTAGTAATTCTGTATGTTTCCCAATTATTGCTTGTATCATAATTATTATCGAAAAAAAAACAAAAAATAATTTTGTATTTTGACTTTAATAAATATTTTTTCCATTTAATAGATGTAATGTATTTAATGCAAGAAATTATTTCCAATTATGGGAGATAAGTTATCTCAAAAAAAAATTCTGGATGACATTGAGGAAAAATTGAATCGCTCGCCAATTTCAGACTACGGAATCGACAGAAAACCTTCAGTAATTCTATGCGGACATTGTGGAAAAAAAGAAAAATCAATACGATTCAAAGTGTGTCTAAGATGTAAGCAATTGGGATTTAATAACCATGAAATTTATAAACATTATTGCAGTAAGCAATGTCAGGTCGACAACTGGAACAAACATCGACATGAACACAAAAAGATTGAGGCAAAGAAAGGTTTAAAATGAGAAAAAGTTCGAAACTTCATTGTTCATCTAAAAGGACGAGCATTAAACAAATTTTGTGATATTCTGTGACTTTCAACCAAGACTGTTTAGTGTTCAAAAATGTAAAACTCGGGCCCCTGTCTTTCATTTTTGATGCTCCCGATTCCTTACTCTGATGTAAAAAGGAACTTCGGAGAGAAACAACATAAGATTTAGGTTTTGTAGTTGCCATTTCTTCAATCTTCTTTCTGTTTGTTGACGTTTGCTCAAGCAAGGTCGTAATCAACTCTGTAAGAAAACCATGAACGAACACTTAATGGCGAAGGACTCCTACAAAATGTAGTACAAGCAACTACACACTGATAAGGGAACATTCATAGAAGGACTATATATATATTTTTGGCGATTTTGTTTGGAATATTTTGAAACTCAGTTCCATTTTTTATCTTTCTTTGGCGACAGGTCATTTGAAAATGATTTTTGAAAATCTATTCTTAGCATCAATAATTTTCATGCGCAATATGCAGCTTTTTAACATAGATTATTATCAACTTGCTCGTCATTACATTTTTCTTGTGAGTATTGATTTTTTAAGCAAACTTATATTATGGCCGTCGTGTTTTTATTTAAAAACGGTATCAGAAAGTCAAAATTGTTGAACAATTACCGTATGTGTAATCATTGTTTAGATATTTTTTACCAAAATGTTTTCGATTTTAAGGTATTTTTTCATTACTGATTTATCCCACTGTAAATGAGTCTGCACAAAATTGAAGGATTTTATATTTGAATTCATTGAAAATTTATGTATATTTGTCTGGACTAAATGAAACAAGACTCGAGCGGGAATCTGGGCCCACCTAGTTGCAGACATTTATATTGTCCTGAGATTTTTCTATTCAAGTTCATTCTGAGCAAGGCCAGAGGAAGTGCTTGAAATGACCAACCAACAACCATTAAGAGCTACTATGAACCACCACTCACCCAGGGTGTAATAACTTGGGTAGGCTAAGTCGAACAGGAAAAGATCATATCTTTCCAGTAATTGTAACCCTGTCTGCCTATAAGTGGCCGCTGTTGCAAGGCCTTAGACAGGGTGGCCCACTCAAAGAAGTGGCTATAAAAAAAAAAACTGAACCGCTATGGTAGAGTGCAGTGAATGGTATCTACCCTGAACTTTTCGAGTCTAATTACCACTTCTTTGTCGCCTCTTACGGCATGCAAGAAAAAAACATTAGGACTATTCTAGAGCCTGTACCTACAAGGTCTGAATATTTTCAGTGTGACACTGTGTGATGCATTAGGCTACTAAAAGGAGGCAGAGAAGTGGATAGTTTTCTCAGACGAGCAGACGGACAGCTACTCTGGTAACCAGACACCCCAAGAAAATTGGTTCCCTCAGAAAAAAAATTTAGCAAATGGGCAATATTTAGTTATATCTCAGGCTAGGGTATCAGAATACTTTTTTGGGTGTCTGATATCAATCAAAGAAAAGAGAAAAAAAGATTAAAAATTATCATTACTGCTATGAAATAGCAGTGTTGTTGGTTTTGAAGGTTTTTTGTTCTTCCAAAGAAAACTGCATGAAAATTTCTGACCCTGAAGGATTTGAAACACTCTGCCACCCTGGACAGTCATTGCACTCTACTATAGCAGTTTGGTTCTGTATGAATCATTTTTGTCCAGGGTGCAGTTGCTTCACTCCCCCACGACTATCAATAGCTAATGTTCTTGTACTATTTCCACCTTTATTTTATCTGTTTCACTGTAATAAAGATTGCTTGCATGAAAATTTCTGACCCTGAAGGATTTGAAACACTCTGCCACCCTGGACAGTCATTGCACTCTACTGTAGCAGTTTGGTTCTGTATGAATCATTTTTGTCTAGGGTGCAGTTGCTTCACTCCCCCACGACTATCAACAGCTAATGTTCTTGTACTATTTCCACCTTTATTTTATCTGTTTCACTGTAATAAAGATTGCTTATTATTATGCAACTTAAATCTTTATAATTTTAGCTTAAAATTCAAGTAAAAATTTGTAATTATATATTGAACAAAAAATGGCTGATCGTGATGCTCTGATCACACAGTTCCAAGCAATCACGAACGAAAACGAAGAAAGATCTCGTTTCTACCTAGAAAGTTCAAACTGGGAAGTTGGACCTGGCATTAAGTAGCTTCTACGACACTGCAGGTGGAGTGGAGGAACCTATGGATACTAGCATTCCACCACCAGGTAAGGAACTTCTTGGGTTAAAATATTGATAATTCTGTGTTGCCGCCACTTTCAAATACCTCTGTTATAATGGTCGCAAATCATTTTTCTACATTTTGTACACAGATAGACGCAACACCGTAATAGTCGCACAGCGTCCGTGAACGACTCCTTAAAAACGGAAACCTATGCTGCGCCTTATCAAACGCTGAAGTAATAACGTACAGTAATTTATTAACTCAGACGCATGGAACGAGTGCACTATCGTTTTTGCCCAGGTGTGCAATGTCGTTTCAACCAATGACGTAAAAACATCGTTTTTTCTCCAGGTGTGTGTATGTTATTGTTACCGTTTAAAAAAAACGATGTGAAGCAAAGAACAAAGCAAATGTATAAAAAATGAACTACTAAAAAAATCGAATCATTTCGTACTCAGAGTCTAAAGAAAAATATAGAGGCAATGACCAAAATTTTCAATATTTTGCCTGAGCGAAATGCTGAAAAAAAAATCCAATATTTAAAGTCATAGAGGCGTACAAATGATACTAGCGTTGCTGCAATATTTTCCGATCAAGTTGTTTCACAAAAGTGTAGATGTACGCTATGCTAGGAAAAGGTTTGTCACTCGTGAATACAATTTCAATATCGGACAAACATAGGCCTGATACAAAATCAAATAAACAACTGTACAACACTAGAAAATCGTTGGCTTCTCTACATTTCAGTAAGACTGTTCAAATCTAGGCACTAGTAATGCGTGCTAGTTATAGGTGGAGTAAACAAAACTAAAGCAATCCCTTCCTGTCTTTGGTTCTTCGCAGTCAGTTTGTTTACAAACATTCGCTTTGAAATGACTTAACATTGAGTTCAGATTTATTTTGTTTTCAACGAGTGCACTGTTTCATATGCTTCGTATCTTTGTTCGTTTTATGTAGTAGTTGATTTTCAGATTGTCCAATCAAAATATGATAGATATGTAGATATCTTCTGTTGCAACTTTAATCCATTTTTTCATACCATCGAGAAGCCAGAACACGTCCGACCCCCACAGCAACCACGTTCCATCTCCATATATGTAATATAAATATATTATCACATATGTTATGCAAATTGAAAACCTTCATTGCATTTCGAATGAATAATCTTCAGATGGCGACCAGTAACATAACATATCATAACTATTTCACAGCAGTAGCAGCATCGAGTGGGTACTGACCAAAATGAAGAGTTTCATGATGCAAGGACTGATACAGACGGGAAGGTTTCAAAGGTATATTACCAATATTATTATTCGCTTTGACAAATCCTTTTTTCCTTGAATTGCCCTGAAATATCCGTGTCATTTCCTTTGAAGATTCAAGTGCACGTTGATTAGTATTGGTATATTACTGGTATTTTATTTTTTGAAGTCTACTCCAAGCAAGACCTAAAGCAAGCTATAGATATTCTACTACTGTAATGAATATTTGTAGGTTGCCCTTCAATTTAACGCTTGCTATGCCATTTCTCATCTCCATTCCATTTCTTCACTTACCACAAATGCTAGATTACATTATTTTACATACATTTTTCGTTTGTTGCCTTTTGCTACATTTACCCCTTTGTAAATTTTCTTGGTGCACCTTGTTTATTATAATATATAAAAAAAATTTAGAGTGGTTACAGTTAGTCATAATATTATATGTATAATATAATTAATGTTGTTATTGAAATTTACTCTCAAGGCAGGCACGCTCACTGCACTCTATTGTAAAGGACATGTTCTGTTTGAGATCTTTTCCATTTAACACTGCATGTGCTGGTACTACATTTTGAAGCATCCGTTTGCCATATAAGTAGTCACTAGTTGGTTAACTTTGGCTTGAACATTTCAATAAAAAATTGTTTCTCATTTTATAGAGCAAACCGTCAGCAGCCAGTAGCAACTCAAGGTTTCGATCGTTAGCGGATTACGATCGAGCGGAGGATCGCAAAAGCGATGACAGCGAGGAGGAAGGACAGGAATATTATGCTGGTGGTTCGGAACATAGTGGGGAGGTCATAGTTGGTACGTATCGTAGTTAGTTCTGAGTTGGATTGCCACATACAAGTAAATATGGTGACTTCACGTTTACGAGAACTTCCGAATCACTTGCCACCACCAAAAAAGCTGGTAATAACAGTATGACATAGAGCTGGGCGGCATATCGATAAGACGATAAATTCCGATATTGAGCTTTCCAAAATATCGCATTAATCTTCGCAATGCGGTTTGCCGTGATACCGGAATTTCGTGCCATACCGCCTAAAATGGTTACAAGTTGATCTATTATCGTTTCAAGTAATCACACAAAAACGGGCCTTTATTACACCTGCTGGTATGCCTTAGTTGAACTTTTGCAATGTCATGAAACAACTTGCTTGCATTAAAAGTACCCTTTTTAACTAGTTCACGCCTCTCGTGGCTCTTTCAAATCACACAATAGCATGCTGTTTAATAGCAGAAAATGGCTTGGCATTCCGGCATTTGGGCGGCGGTATCCCTGTACAAAATATACCTAATGCCGCCCAGCTCTAGTATGACATGCATTTTTCTGCTTTCAAAAAACAAACAATAATCTGAAGCTTATAAGCCTGCGTGATTCACTTATTCTGTCACTAATTGGTGTGATATTGCATCAATCTGTCACCATTTTAGGTTGTATTCAGCGAAATCTCTGTATCACAACAAATTGTCAATCCGGAATTTAATATGATGCGATAATCAGGAAAACTCAATATCGATATTTACCATTTTAATGGGATGTCGTCCAGCTCTACTTCAGAGTTTTAAAAAATTTGTTCAATAGCCAAATGAATTAAAATGAAGATTGATAAATACCACTGACCATCTGCTGCATAAATTGAATTTTTTTTTTCCTTGATTTTAAACTAAGAAGCATAATTTACATTGAGTCACAGGTAAGAAAAACAACTCTACAATGTGTTGCTTTGCATTAGTAAGCACCATGGCCTGAAAATACCTTTATCTAGTTTATCTAGGTTTGGTGGGTTATAGGAAAGGATATAATTTTTATCCTTCGGAAGAGAAAAGCCAAGAATACGGCTCGGTGTGAAGGTTTTGGCTTACTAATATCTCGTTTTTCCTATACATGGACCTGGTTGGTGGAGGAAGTCGAAAGTAGCGCTTAAGTGAACTACTGCATGCCGGAGGACGTCCACATATCGCATATAATTAAAACCCCCCAAAGGAACCTTTCCAGGATCACAAATGCGTAGCTCGAACCGTATTCTCAACGCTTCACCGATTGAGCTAACCGGGCACCCTTAGTCAAAACTTCTACTCTTGTCTAGGTCCAGGCAAGAAGAAAAAGGGTGAAGATATTGTCTCGAAAATGTTTAAAAATGCTAAGAAACATGGAGCTGTACCTGTAGATGAGGCTTCTTCATCTGCTGGAAAGGCAAAAGGTAAGTGAAACAAGTTCGATTTTCATCAATCTCTTTGTGATGTATCATGCTGGCGATATGTACAGATTACATATAACAATTTGCATGATCCAGATTGATTAAATTTTTTAAAAACAGAATGCTTGACCAGCAACAGTACTTTTGAGCGAAAAACATTTCATGCAGAACTGAATATTTTTTATTTTTTACAACTTCGATCTATACCATGCTGTCAAATGCATGCTACTTTACCAAAAATGAATTACTCATGAAATTTAACTGATCTGCCGTGGGTGATGGTAAATTCATCCGAACTGAACCAAAAATGTCCATCATTATAACATGCGAACGCTATTTACGAAGTTCCCTGAGGAAATGTTGTTAAAAAATTTGAAAAGATATGAATGATGCGATTCAATTTTTTTTACCAAAAGTTAGTATATCTGAAAGTGGTGATCCTACAGTCGACCATGTTCTTTATTATGAAACACCTCGTCTAATAACAGGCAAACAATACTTCACTGGCGGAGGCTATAAACTTGGTGCTGAGGCCGAGGACCATGAATTTATTCCTGGTGCAGAGAAACAAGAGGAACAGAAATTAGATGTTGTATTAAAACTGTGGAAGAATGGATTCACTGTTGGTGATGGACCGTTAAGGGACTATCATGATCCAGAAACTAAAGAATTTTTGGGAGCTATTTCGAAGGGTCAAATACCACAGGTACGAATCGTTTGTTGTTATTGTGGGTGTGCATGCCATTTATATGGATATTTAAGAATCTCTGCGTGTTCTATAGGCTTAATCAGTGAAAGTGTGAGGAATATGCTTTGTTCTATCCATTTCTAACATCCTGTAGGAGATGAATATTTGGTGTGCCTGGCTGGCTCGTTTGGTGAAGCGTTGGGTATACGCTCTAAGCTACGCATCACTAACGTCCTGGATTCGAATCCTGAGAGGGATGATTATATGAGAGGGTCTGCTGGGTACTTCGCTTACGGCTTCCTTCACCCACCAGGTCTGTGCATAGAAAGAAATAAGGAAATATGTTAAGCCAAAACCTTCACTTCGATTTGAAACTGGTGTCTGCACGAGAGGTCGTGGTTCTCCATAGGATTAAGCTGTAGTCTTGCTTTCCTCTCCCGCAGGATAAAAATGAAATCCCAACCTAACCTATCTGGTTGCCGCACAGTAGTCAGCATAACTGTTAAGGCTTCCTGGACCAACTGTAATTGGTGCTCAAGGCAGCGTGGTTCATCGTGTGGTTACGATTATTGGAAAGATATGATCTTTTTCTTTTTGGCTTAGCCTACTGAAGTTATCACATGGTGAGCATGGATAAGCGAGCCGGTCTCGCCGAGGCTCGAAGCCGAGATCTTCAACCTGCAATGCCAACATGTTTAACCACTAGGTCATCGCTCCCACTGCTTTACTCTCCTGCAAGGTGAAAATGAAGTCCTGCCCTATTCCTTTTTTTGCTTTGAAAAAGAACAAGTTCTCGGGCAACTTTGGTGCTCTATATGAACATTCGGGCAATTCACCGATGCATCATAAGTATTTTCATGTAATAAGTGAAATTATTAATACTTTATGATCCTCTTATCAACTGATTCCGGTCACTGATATTTATGTCCATCACTAATATTTTTGCGTATGGAATTTCCCATTAATCTTCCAACTGAATCACTAGGACATACTTTTGGACGCTCGACTGGTCTAAATAAGTTAGAACTTATTTTATTACAGAACTCCTCTTTTTTTATCTCCGAACTGATTCCATTTAGTGGAAAGGTATTTCAATTAAGAGATTTTACAATGTTAATTATAATGTCAAGTTAGGACTAAAATATATTTTTTTTCTGGAATTTAACAATTGCTACACTGAGATGGCTCTGAACATTGTTCAAATGCAAGACTGCTTATATATGACTTAAACAGCGGTACTGAACTCCATTTTCTTTCGCAGGAATTAATCCGCATGGCTCATGGTGGGGAAGTCAACCTTGACATGGAAGATCATAAGAATGAAGATTACAAACAGGAGAAGCAAAAGATGAAACCCTTCACAGGTGGGTAGTGGTGGATGATGTAATCGCCCAGGACAGATACACTCACTGCACTTTCATGGCAGTATTGATGATTATGAATCCTGTGAAAGATAATTATGTGCATGGGAATTGGCTGGCACCTCAACGGTGTGAGTACACTCTGGTTTACAGCTCACTCCACCGACCACAGAAAAAAGCTTTGGTTGAACCTCCACTTTCGATTTGAAACTGGTATCTGCACAAGAGGTCATGGTACATAATACGAGTGGGCGCAATGATCTAGTGGTTGAACATGTTGGCATCGCGGGGTTGAAGATCTCTGGTTCGACCCCCGGCGAGTCTGGCTCGCTTATCCATCCCCACCACTCAACCCAGGGTATAATAACTTGGGTGGGCTAAGCCGAACAGGGAAAGATCTTATCTTTCCAGTAATTGTAACCCTGTCCGTTTATGAGTGGCCAATGTTACAGGGTCTTGGGCAGGGTGATCCACTCTAAGAAGTGGCTATAAAAAAATGAATATGTACGTCCAACCGAGATGTAGAACCCTATCTCTGATAAATTTTAATTTCTATCTATTACCTTTCTCAGGTGAAGGTCATACACTCGGAGGAATAACACCGAACATAGTATCCAGTGCGACTCCACCAACTAAACCTGCAGAGACAACTTCTGTCGATCCAGACGTGATAGTAGACGAGTCATCTCCTGTTACGACATTACGAGTCCAGCTTGGGGACGGTACTAGAATCACACAAAAGTTCAACCATAGCCACAAGGTGGCAGATGTGTATTCGTTTGCGAGGACTAGGACAACCGGCTCAAGAAACTTTATATTAATGACGACTTTCCCGAATAAAACTCTCGAAGACGATTCAACGACTTTGAAAGATGGAAATTTACTGAACGCCGTAATCGTGCAAAGATTTAAATGAGTGCAAATCTATTCCTCATTTTTAGGTTTCTATGAAATCACCATGGCTACAATTATTGTGTTGCCGTAGAAATATGGTTGTTATGGTTACGTCTTCTTTCTGCTGTTCCTTGGGTATTGAGGTTGCCTGGGCAACAATCAATTTTTTATTAAAAATATTAGTTAGAACTGTGATAAACTGTTGCTATGGTAACATGATTGCCTTGGCAACAATGGAATTTTAAGGTCTGTGCTTTTCCGATCAGTGCAATACCTGATTTGCCAGAGTTTAAGCTTTGGATACAAATTCAAAATATCCTATACTGGTAGATTCTGTACCATGTGCTGTAAAGAAAATTCCTCAAAGAAATTATTTCACCAAATTCCATATTATATTTCAAACCCCATCCAATTTCGAATCATTTTTTCAAGTCCAAACGATTAAATTATTATTTCCATTTTCACTTGGGTGAATCTAAATTCAATTAATCTATGTAATGTTCATGGCTGCTATGCAAAATTATAAAAGCTTCACCCAAAATATTGAGTTTGGCGTGAACATATATTAAAAAATATGATCAATTTTTCATTGGACATTGGAATAATTTCTAATGTGCATTTGCTAGGTTATCATATGGGAAGATTTATTTCATAGAGTTTCAGAAAATCCCCCTTTAACATGAAACTCTTTCAAAATTGTATACACTGGAACCAGATGGCCAGGCAACGCTTCTTTAAGCAAGATTTGAAGCAGCACCTAAGCAATCACTAATATTTTGCAAAGAGCTATAAGGAAAGGGAAAACATTTCATCAACGGTCCTTGCCCTGGGTGAAATGAAAATAATTAATTGAAGACTTCAATATACCAATATATATATGTACCCAAAATAATATGTTCTGTCAAGCTTGGGCCATTGATAGATTGTGTTTTACAACGTGTGATTCATTTGTGGCTCATACTTGATCAAATATAACTAGGATAGGAACATAGTCTGTCTGTTTATAGTGTTTGTTTCCTTCTTTGTCTTTATTAAAAGTTCAACTTTGTACAAGTCTCATATGACTGATAAATGGTTGGTTGTGTATCTAGAAGTTTAGAATTGGGGACTGGAATGACGTTTGGCTGGAACTCGCGTTTGGGATAACGTTTTTTTTTCAAATAAAACCCAAAGCCGAAGGATTTTTTCGTTTGTTATGATCAAGCCAAATATAATTGTCCAAAATTGTGTCGCATAAGGCGGATAATGCAAATATCAAAATAAATTAAGATTCCGAATCAGGAGGAACGGCAAACAAAATTGCATAGACAAAATGAGGAATAAATCAAATAAGTTCGCCCAATCAAATAATCTATTTTGCCGGTATGTTTATATACACATGTTTAGGGATATCGCCTATTATCGAATTCTGACTAAAAAGAATTATTCTTAGTTCGATTCATTTTGCAGATTGAAATCTTGGCGAAATTTGACGTGAATTTCGGCTTTGCTATTGGCCTGTAAACGGGGACGTCGACTAACTACTTATCCTTCTTCCTCTGTGTGTTTGTGTTCCCGCATGCAGTAAATGCAAGGATACAGTAGCAAGAGTAACCATGACTAGCTAGAGATTTTCAAAGTCTTGCTTCACACTTGCACAAATTTATTTCTGTAACTTTTCGTCTGACCACCGACTTCTTCAGACAAGCATTTTGAAAATCAGAAATCGACTTTGCTGTAAAATTGATCTAATTTTAGTAATGTTGAATCATTCTATTTAATAGTAAATTTAGAACTCCGTTTGAATTAAACTACCGAGATAACTCTACTTATGTATATGATAAATCATGCTAAAGCAACTGAAATGCGATGACCGATTTTATCGTAGTTTCACAACAATAACCCACGTAGGTTATAAGGGATATTTTATCGTTTCCGCTTTTACCAATTATATTCGTTTCGTGACAAAATGAAGGGTAGCTACTTGAGGTAGATGAGGGATAGTATACGAAATGTTGTTAGCGACACAACTTCCTAATAAACAACAAAGATTAAGGTTATAATGTAAAAAAAAAGTTAAATACTGTTAAACTTCCGGTGGGTGTTGTTTCTAGCACTGTTTTTAGACGAAGTCATTATTGATTTTTTTTTCTGTTGAAATTTTTTGCAAAATGTCGATATAAAACTGCCAATTTTACTTTATAGTGAGTCGAACACTCCTCATCAATATCGGGGATAATCCGCATCCTGTTCCCATCCTTAACAAAATAATTTCATAGACTAAGTTGATTTTCTAACCAGGGCGTGTTCCGTCCGTTTTATATTAGTTCTGCTTTTCAGTTTCGGGTGCTTTGTGTTCCACGCTTTTATTTCGCGCTGTATACTCAAATGGCCCTTGCGTTGTCGTGGCTTCAATGTGTTTTCAGGAGCTTACGGTAGATAGTTTTACCAAGGCCCAGGAAAGATTTCACTCGTTATACTTTATCATATCGGTTCAAGGATGTTTTCGCTTTGAGTGCAGTTGCTAATGCTACATTTGTGAGAATAATGGTCGTTAGTTGGATGTTTTCGGGCGATGATTTCCACTTTGCTCGAAGGCAACTTTACTGTAAAAAATCGCATTTTAACAACAGGTATTATATAATTTATAATAACGTAGAAATCCACGTAGGTTTAGCTGTTAATTTCTCCTATATAGGAAGGCCTGAGTTCAATTGTAAATGATTTACCCGGGGAAGAGGAACCACCATTCATCGAGTTTATATAAGTTTTGAAACAATGAGAAAGTATTATCAAAATCCAACAGGAATTTGTAGTTATTCAAAGATAGTAATGTGCTGTGTCTTTGTGTTATGAATGATTCATAGATGGCCCGCGTCTACAAGACGCGGTACAAGTATGGATCATGCATAAGATTCAAGTATGGATCACGATATTCGAATGTTCAGATGCGTTCAAAACCGGGTTAAAATAAGAGATAAAGTTACTTTTGAAATTACGATTTTTTTTTAAAGGCGCCAACGGACTGTGTCCTTTGTTATTTTAATCAAGTGATATATTGGGTATCGTGGGCTTTCCCAAGAAGAAATTTGCATTCAGTACCGTTGTGATGTATAGCCAGGGTGCAGCGAGGCGTACAGTCTTTATTATAGTTTTGTCGAGGGTTGGAAGGGAATATTTGGCAAACAGGCCTATTGTAGAAAGTTATATTGCGTGTAGTTATGCTGGCTTAAAGCTAGCAAAGGTGTCAATGCTAAGCATGTACAGTAACAGCGGAAGAGGGATTTCGATTCACCGACCAAAAGAGTTGATCGACAGTTCCATACTAGCTAAAATGAGCCCCGAGGGCGTGCAAAAAAATTGCAAAAAAAAATGCTGGGGAACATATTCTGAAACATATTCGAGATACGAGATTTGAAACGATTCGGTATCGAGTATTCGTTTTTCGATCAAGGTTCATATAACATTGTTATTTTTCTGCGACTTGGTTAAATTCGAGTAAAATTCCGTCGAGACTAGGAAGGAAGTGTTTGGCAGATAAGCCTATTGTGGAAAGATATATTATGTGTGGTTACCTCAACTTAACGTTCGCATGGGATTGTCATCAACGATTAGGATTCATGGTAAAGTGCATTAAGTGGTATATGCCCTGGGCGATGGTGAAATTATCTACCACTTCTTTGCTTCTTTTTAGTCGCCTCTTACGACACGCAGGAAATGCGTTAGGACTATTCTAGAGCCCGCAACCCATTCGAAAATAAATGTGTGTGAAAGTGGCAAGTCAAGCGTGAAATATCATGTGAGAGGAAAGTCGAGTGAACGACATAGCCAGTACTAGTTCAACGAGATGAAAGTAACAGAGGATACCTTTTTATAATAATTTGTAAATCCCCGAGTAGTGAGTGCGGCTTAAAAATATCGTGGAAACTATATCTTATCATTCTATATCTTAGTAACATGAGTTCATCTGAATTCGGCCTAGAGTTGGATTCTATAGCTAGTTTGAGATGCGCTCGCTATTTCGGGAGAGTGGATCACCCTGCCCAAGGCCCTGTGCCAGCTGCTACCTATATACGGGCAGGGTTGGAATTGCTGGATATGATCTTTTCCTGTACGGCTTAGCCTACCTAAGTTATTACACCCCGGGTGGCATGGATTAGGGAGACGGACCGACCCGAGATCTTCAAGCTGCGACGTCAACATGTTTAACCACTAGGCCATCGCGCCCCTTGCACGTATTGTTCTGTTTGTCTTGGACGAATTGATATCAATGAAAATTAAATGGTCCACAAGAGCCGAATAAATTGCCGCGTTATGATTTCATGAGGAGATTCAAGCATAGAAGTTCAATAGTGTGATCCTAAGTCTCATTTTTTAACATGTTTTTTTATTCAGTTTTATCCCCTGAAATTCAAACTTATTGCGATTTTGAAGTTATTTTAATGCCATATGCAACTAAAATACTCTGTAGTAACATTTTTGCTCGCGGCGCTCATTATGACGTCATAATTCTACATCGACATTTTTTTTAACTCCCCCCCCCTCATTTTGAGGTTCTTACGCCATACGAATACGCACTGGAAATTTGCTATATTTGAGACGATTTCTTATGCGCGTAAAAAATCCGAGATTTAGCTATATTCTACAGTTTATTTTTAATTTTTTCAACCCTTTATCCTTTCATCAATTTTCGCCAGTGCGGCGGCCTTTATGAAGCCTTAATATTTCTGATGAAAAATCTCCCCTATTCCTCATCAAATATCCCAGCTCGTCATAGAATTGAACCTGATTCAACTTTGCCCTTTCTGTCACACCGCTAAACCTCACGGTGATTAACATTTCAAAGGAGGCATTTTGCGCAAAACACTAAAGCGGTCGCTTGGCGTTCGTTTTTTAGGAACTGACACACACAGGACACAGGACATAGAGAAAAGGGAAAAGTTCGCAAAATTTTTTTAGATGTTTTCGTCGGGATGCGATTTTTTCTTCAAGTTCAGGTTCACCGAATCACCGAATCGAATTGTCCAGCCTTACTCATATCTAACAAAATATGTGAAGTATTTTCCTGTAGGAAAAAGACAACCTCTGTCATGGAGCGAATTGTAAGACAAGTAGCTATTTTTGGCGTTTGATATCTTTCAGAAAGGCGACAGACCATGCAAAAATACGACAAGTCGTCCAAGTTCACACGTTAGCAGATAACAAGCGTCTAAAGAGACTAAAGACCACTCACATGAACTCATAATCAATAAAATATATCTTCCGATCGGGTTATAATTTATTATTAACGGTATTCATAATCTAATATATAAATAGAATAATGTTACAACGTTTCGGATAAATGAAAAGGATGATATTTGGCGTTATTTGACGTTATTTTGTTTATATTGCAGCAAAATCATGATGTATGTCAAATTTTACAACGTAAAATTTGACATATATCATGATTTCACTGCAAAATGAATATAATTAAAAATAATCGACAAAAAGATACTTTTAATTGAAATTGCCAAATTTTCTGCAAAATGCGCAGTATGGTAAAAAATTTCAATTCAATACAATTAAAAATTTTGCACGACTTCGGCGCTAGTCGATATTATCTAATTATTTTATATTTTTTGTTACCAAACTGCCTTTTCAAAATTTAACGATTTCACTCGGCAAAATGCAAATTTAAAACTGTTTCTACGGCAAAACATAAACATCGAAACTCCGATTGCATTACTGACATTATCACCCCAGTTTCGATCTGGTTTCTCGCATTCTTGCTGCGGTCGCTTTGATTTCATTTCTGGACAAGCATGGGCCACTGATGGATCGAGGTTCGATCCATCTGTGACCCATGCTTGCTAAAAGGAGGGTCTAATTGAGTCGTTTGGGGTTAAAATTTCTCTCATTTTTGAAAAGATGAAATGGGGTTAGCAAAGTATGAAGCGTCGACCAAGTTCAACCTCTTTCAAAATAACGAAAAGTAGAATTATTATGGCGCGCAAAGTTGGTGTTAGAATTAATATTACGAACACGACCCATGGATGGACAGTAGCGGATCCAGATTTTTCTGGTGGGGAGTTATGTTATTTTTTTTAAAGAAGTTCATTCTGAGCCAGACCGGGGAGGAGCTAACCAACGTCACTCAAATGTCAAGGAACTACTACAAGATAAATTGCCGGTAACTGCACTCTGAGCAGAAAACATCACATACTGAGTTGAACCACCATAGCAAAGTGCAGTGAGTGGTATCTGCCATATCTGGTGATAAAACCATCCACCACTTCTTTGTTTCCTTTTTATCGCCTCTTACGACACGTAGGAAATACGTTAATGCTATTCTAAAGCCCATACTTACATCGCAAATATGTGACGTTATAGTGGGCGCCGCAGGCGTAACATTTTCTTGCCAAAAATATGCAAATTTGCTGTCGTGTTTAGGGGTCGATGAAGATGAAAATTGCAGTTAGCGATTTTGATGATAGATTGAATGGAGGGATTGGAATTTGCAGCATTATTTCTATGCAAACTTTACATTTTTCACGTTTTGCTATAATATTTATACATCTTCGGTAGTCTGCAAATCTTCGAAACATCTTCGGTAGTCTTGAAGGCTGGTGCGATGCATCCATTCCTCCTGTATCCTCGCCTGGGAGCAAATTTAATCAATAAAATTAATTCTTAGTGAATACGGGGAGAGAACTAAAATTTATGCTTTTGGCACAAATTCTATACAAGATTCTTTTCATTCGGCAGCAAATTTGCATATTTTCCCAGAAAACGTTACGCCTGCGACGCCCATGATGTTGTCACAAATTTATAACGTAGGTACGTGCTCTAGAATAGTCCTAACGTATTTCCTACGTGCCGTAGGAGGCGACTAAAAGGAAGCAAAGAAGTGGTAGGTGGTTTTATTATTGCCCAGGGCAGATAACCCTCATTGCACTGTACCATGGTGGTTTGGAATGCATTTGCTGGCACTTTATCTTGTAGTAGCCCTTTTTGACATTTGAGTGACCATTGGTTAGCTCCTCCAAGGCACTGGTTTTATATTCTTTAAAATTTTGATGGATAAATTATAACGTCACGATTAGCGGCGTAGACTATTTTTTTCAATTCAAAACAGTAAGTAAATTAACCGAATTTCCCGCTGAAGCCGCCAGTTTTTTTTTTAATGAGGATTACGGATCAGAATACGGTTAAATAATAAAAATAATTAAATACACCACTGTGGGAAAAAAAGGATTTTTCACGAATCAATTAATGGGCCAACAACACCCTACCCAGTACGCTAGTGGTGACATACTTCGTTGCATTTACTAACTGATTGCACAAAAATTGTTGACGTACTCATTAGGTCTGGCAAATTTTATATTAAGCCACACAACCTACTATCGATAACCGCAGGCGTCGATCAGGCAGAAAATTCCCCGTTTGTGGGAATTTATTTTCTATGATGCATTCGAGCAATGTCTAGAAAATGTTGTAAATTTCATGTCAATGCTATAATTGTGCCTGTGTTTGAGCTATAGGTTGGCTAATTATCGCTTTATAGATACCTATGTACTGGGTTTGGCTCGGCTGTAAATCGCATTGGCTTTTACACAGCACTAGCCCTGTTTGTCCATATGTGGTCGTTGGTATCGGGTCTTGTTTAAGACCTAATACGTAAAAATTAATACAAATGGAGGTGAAGTTTCGTCCTATAGAGCATAGGTTTTTAGGTAGCCTGTTCATATGCTGGGTTTAGGCAAACTTTTTTTTTTAATGAGACTCTAAGCAAAGCTGGAAGCAGTGCATTCAACGAATCAGATAAATGTCGCTTACTGTTTTTCCAAAACGTCTTTTTAACAACACCAACCCTATTTGTCTGTGAGTTAGTAGTAGTAGTAGTAGAGAGAGAGAGATTTATTAATATTCGTCGACCAGAAAGTCAAAAATAAATTGATAACGTGAAAACATTATTCGGTATTGACAAGGAGGCAGCGATAAGACCACACTAGACTTTGATCAGGGTGAGGTCTCACCCCCAGTGAGTGTTTGTAAAATAATGCGTATATGAGCCGTTTGATTCGACCAATAAGGCTTTTGACAATACTAACCTGTTTGTCTATATGCGTTATTTTTTGGTTTGTTTTATTTTACCCTGCGTTTTACGCCAGCGCAATGCTCTGCGCGCAGTTCCTTACGTTTTTCAACGCAACAGAACGGTTTGCTATGAAAGCTAACGGAGAGCGCTCGTTTCGTTGCGTACGTCTGTACTTTGTAGGCATGTGATTATAATTAACACAAAGCAATGCAGGCGCGTGTTGCTGTTTTTATTTTGTTACCTGAAACGCAACGTAATGCATCGGTGAGACAACTTCACGTGTATTGCGGCCTTAGCCCTGTTTGTCTATAAGTGTATATTAATATAAGATCTTTGTTGAGCGTGATCCACTTCGAATGTCCTGTGATATCGAGCATGAGAGCGCATATTATTTTGCTTCCATACCACGCATTTGACTATGTCCATTGCACGTGTAAAGTATGTACAGCGTACGCAGAGATTTCACTGCCAGCTTAACGAGCATTACTGCCCGGATAAGTATAATCCGTTTAACGTTGTAAGCTGGCAATATTTGCATGTTCAGAGTGTCAGTTTTTTCGTGTGCGTGGAGTGAGGGATCGCATGTGCTTCGCACAAGCCTTATTTTGGGTTTTGCTTCCTTTTGATTTTTTCGTTTTTTGTGACGTTGAAATATTGTGTGTATAAACTATTTGAATCAGAATTTTAATTTCGTCAAACATGCGTCAATAAAAGCTCTCTTCGGCGCGATCTCTAGGTGACAACAAATCATGCCTCGGACAAAATTTCTGATTGGGACAGGATAAGATTGCAGAGAGTGTCTTTTCCCATACAGTATGGGCGTGGTCATTGAAGCGAAAGCTTATCAGGTTCTAGGCTTCAAAGATAAATTATAAGTTTTGAATTAGATAGGAAATGGAAGAGTTTTAATACACGAGAGAGATATAGCCATTTAGAATGTATTTAGAACTTTGAAAATGAGTGAATTTGAAATTGAAAAAAAAATTGAAATTTAGATTATGGCGTCACGATTGTTGCCGCAGGCAAAAAATGGCTTCAAAAATAGCGTTTTGGTCGCCTTTCACGATAAAACAGCTTAAAATCAATTTGGAGACACGAAAAATATTCAAATATGGGATTTCAGGACCTGAAATTAGCTAAATAAACATAATCCCAACGATCGCCGAAGGCGCGCAAAAATATCTGGAATTCCTTACGTGTCAAAGCATTTCAAAGGTCATTCTGCTAATTTTTTCGATCGGCGCGGGGGAGCATGGCACCATGTCTCCCCTCCCCCATCAATATGCTAGTGAAACCTGTCGCCATTTTGAAAATTTTAGCGCATCAGAATCATACTGTTGCAATAATTTTTAATTTAATCCAAGTAATGAAAGCGAAGTCGTTTCCTGGAAAAAGGCGCCGGCGTAATCGTAACGTGCTGTTACAACCAAATACATTCGTCATGAAATAAAAAACACTTTACTACCAGACCAACAATGTGGTCACAAAACCACGAAAAACCTCTTATAACCTACGGACAAAAAAATTGGTTGCTTAATTAATAGTATTATTGCTATGTCACGTTTGACTTTTGTTTTACCTCTAAGTCACTGACGGCTAGCGTGTAGTTTTTTCATATTTCATATTTTCATATGTTTGCCAAAATATGCATATTTTCAGCATTGTTTAAAATAAATAGTATATTTTCTCGTTTCTATGGAAACCAAGCCTGCTACATAAAAATGAGTTTCGAACACGTATTTCGGCGCGAAGTCTAGTACGGACAAAGCATATTTAGCGTCAAAACCAGATTTTAAATTTTCTACAAATTTTACTGATTTTTCCCTCTTTAGACCCTTTTTGCGAATATCGTTGCCATGGTAAACATGACAAAACATCGAAATTTGTCATACAGAGTTTTTATGCTCATTTATACGCTGTAACAAGAAAATGCAACAAGATTACAGGTCTTTGACAGTAATTTTACTTTACAGCATTGAAAAAATTCAAAATTGACTGATATGGCCAAATGTATGGGCTGTTGATGGACCGCAACTTCGTATTCGCGAAGGTGCTGTCCATCAACAGCCCATAATTGGCATAGATCTCATTAACATTGCTTTTTTATAACTTTGGAAATATGCAATTACTGCAAATGATCAGTAAATTTAGTGTACTTTTGTTACAGTGTACGTCAGACATTTTTTCTAAGTCAACACAAAACTTCTTGTAAAACTGGCGGACAGACAAGTGATTATTATTATTATCGCTAGATCAGTATTTTTGTTTAGTGCCGAAGATGAGCCACATTGATAACATTTCAACTTGACAATTAAACGTGTGAGATACACTGTGGTAAAAATGCAGTAAAATCGACGTTCTTCGGTAGTAATTTTATTTTGTGTTTTCTACCAATTTTATTTTAAAATACTATTGTGTTTTTATTTTTCCCTATTTGAATACATCTTTTGGTTTTAGAGGCCAACAAGAGGGTAATTACCCCTCCCCGCCGGTAAGCGAGCACTATCAGCGAAGCTTTTCTCATTTTCCGAATATGATTTTAATTTATCTTCGGTGGCGCGATCCATGAATGACTCAAACTTCACGAAACAAGTATATCCTCTCTTGAACCGTATCCCTATTAGGTTTTGTGGGCGCGATGGCCTAGGGGTTAAACATGTTGGCATCAAAAGATGAAAATCTCGGGTTCGAGTCCGGACGAGTCTGGCTCGCTTATCCATGCCCACCACTCAACCGAGGGTGTAATAACTTGGGTAGGCTGACCCGAACAGGAGCAGATCATATCTTTCCAGCAATCGTAACCCTGTCCGTCTATAAGTGGCCGCTGTTACAGGGCCTTGGACAGGGTGATCCACTCTAAAAAGTGGCCATAAAAAATGTGAAAAGGTTACAGTAACTTACAAAACAAAAACAAAAAAACAGAGAGCGGATCTTATCAACTCATGCTTTCGGAAATAATAAAGCTTTGAATACGCTGTAACAGGATGCATTGAGATAAGAGACAACAAGGGAAAAACCCCTGCTTTGAGAAAATGTTATTCAATATATTTATCAATGCGTCATATTCCACTGCGCATAGACGTTGAACTTGAAGTCGAAATTGGCTCAGGCAATATCGGAACCATCTACATAGTACTGCATGTGTCCATAACCATTAAGCCCTACACGTTTGTGTAGGTTGCGTTTTTCCTTGGTTTGTTTTATTTTCCTCTTGATTTTTACGCAAGCCCAATGCTCTGAATGCATTTTCTTACGTTTTCCAATGAAACAGAACGGTTTGCTATGAAAGCTAGCACAGGGTGCTCGTTCCGGTTTTTGCGTTTGTGCTTTGTAGTCGTGTGAACACGATTAAGGTAAAGCAGTACTGGCGTGTATTGCCGTTTTTATTTTATTACCCAAAACATAATGCAACGCATCGGTAAGTGAATTCCACGTGTATTGTGGCCTTTAAGCAATAAGCAGTAAGTTGCCTTTTTTCAGCTTTATTTTATTTTACCGTTCCGTTTTACGCTTGCCAAAGGCACTGCATGCATCTTGTGTTTTCCAACTAACGTAACCGAACGGCTTGCTATGCAATCTAACCGAGAGTTCTCGTTTCGTTGCGAACGTTTGTCCCTAATCATGTGAATACGATTAACACAAAGCAATGGAGCTTGTATAGCCGATTATGTTTTGATACCTGAAACAAAACGCAGTGCATCGGTAAAGGCCGCGCTACACGTTTGCGTCGGTTGCGTGTTCTTCTAGGTTTGTTTTATTTCACCCTTGTGTTTTACGCATGCGCAATGCTGTGCATGCATTTACTTACGTTTTCCAATGAAACAGAACGGTTTGCTGTGAAAGCTAACGAAGAGTGCTCGTTTCGCTGCGTGCGTTTGTGCTTCGAAGGAATGTGGACTCGATTGATACAAATCAATTCAGACGTGTATTTCCATTTTTATTTTGTTATCCGAAAGGTAATGCGACGCATCGGTACGACAACTTCGCGTGTACTGCGGCCTTATCATACACTGCAACAAAAATGCAGTGAATTACCACTTTTTGGCAGTATTACCACTTAGTGATATTAAAATAAAAACTAGGCAATCGAATTTTTGGCCAATTACCCCCCCCCCCACCTCTGGGTGCGGTCCATCAACAGCCCATATTTGGCACGAATCTCGTCAGTAAGGCTGCTTAAAACCTTCGAAATATGCAATTACTGCAAATTGTCAGTGAATTTACTGTACTTTTGCCACAATGTAAAAACGCCATGATTCGATTTACCCAGCATTAATGATCAACTCGACCTATTTCTTTTGATGATTGTTATTCGTGTCAAGGTTGGGGCACACATAAGGAACCACACTGTAACTATAGTACAGTAAATTTAATGATCATTTTCAGTAATTGCAAATTTCCAAAGTTTGAATCGCCTTGTTAATGATATTTATGCCTGTTGATGGACCGCACCTTGGCGATTATTGGTTACAAAAGGCGAATTTTGCAGCCTCAGTCCAATATCACAAAGTAAAATTACTGTCAAAGACATGTGATTTTACTGTATTTTTGTAACAGCGTAAGTGGCGACTACTGATATGTAGATAGTCACATACAAAATAAACTCGGTAATCACACCCTGAGCAAATTACCTTCCATACATATAACTGAACCTCTATAATAAAGTGCGGTGATAGGTATCTTGCACAGATACAAATTACCAGTGCCTCATATTTGACGAATATGCAATTACAAAATCCATTCAAAAAAATACGTCAAACTATATTCTACCAAGCACGAGTCACTGATGGATCGCGTCGATGAGACGCGGTCCATCTGTGGCTCATGCTTGACAAAATAAAATTTCTGATTGTGAGATTTCCCAGATCTGTAGATTTCCCAATCGCTTCGTTAATCCGTCAGTGCCCAATACTATTCTCCCGAAGTCGGGGTTTTCCCCGCGTTATCTCTTGCACTAATGCCTCTTGAGCCAATCACAAAAACGTGTGTTGTTAAATATGGGCCTCTGATGGATCTCGCTTACGAAGCACAGTCCATCTACGACGCAAGCTTGAGAGAATTAGATTTCTGGCCTATTTGAAGATATATTATTTCCTAGAGCAGAATGAAGCCAAGAAGTTCAGTTGTTTGTACTTTGATTCTGCGAATTATGACGTGTTCACTCCTCGAGTAGTCTGTGGTTCCAGACAGGTTAAACGAGGCTACCTACAAATACTTTACCTTATTATATTTATATTATTATACTTCACCAAGCAAACGAAAACTAGGCCCGGGAGGCCATCAACTCTCCCCAATCTCAAATATTAGGGACATTCCCCTCCCCTCAGAGAATCTCCAAAATGATGAAAAAATTGCAAAAAAGAGCATTTTCGCGCCTCTTCGGCTTTTGACGCTCAAATCACATCATCGGAATATGTTTTTTAGTAAAATATTGCCGTGTGGGCCTAAGCTAATCACAAATTTCTTGCCTTCTATAAGGGTGTAATTTCCTTTTTGTCGAGTTGCAGAACTTACTATTTTAAGTTCATCAGAGTACAGCCGAGTAATTACAGCCTAGTAGATTGACTGATGAACACGAACTCATCCCGGGACTCAACGAAATCTTTGATATCAACGTATCCCAAATAGAAATTTTATTTTGTCAAGCCTGTGCCATCCTTCTATTGCCTTCTATAAGGGTGTAATTTCCTTTTTGTCGAGTTGCAGAACTTACTATTTTAAGTTCATCAGAGTACAGCCGAGTAATTACAGCCAACGATATCAACGGATCCCAAATAGAAATTTTATTTTGTCAAGCCTGTGCCATCCGTCAATGACCAATAATTTATAAAAGATGACCTGGTCACTTTTTTCCGATTGGAGAATTAATCACAACGTTCTTGACCACACTCTTCTCAAAATGAAATTTCTGACGTATTCAAAGCTCTATTGTTTCCTAGGGCAAAATGAAGCCAAGAAGTTCCCCTTTTTGCACTTTATTTCTGTAAACAATTATGACCTTTCCACATCTAGGGGAGCTGCAGATCCAGCCGGGTTAAATACTACGTTTCTCTTTCGGTGGAGCATATTTAGAACTTGAAAAGGGGGAGGGAGAGGTGGAAAATTGGAAAAAAAATTGGGCAGACAAATTACGACGTCATAATTGGTGCAGAAGTGAAAAATGATGAAAACCAGCATTTATATCTATATCAGGTTAAAACAGCCAAAAATTTGCGCCTGAGATTTTGCAGGAATGAGATATCAGGGGCTGAAATATCTAAATACTAGGTAGCAAATGCGCACCGAAGACGCGCGAAATTCTTAAAAAGGGTTGATTTGATCAAAATTTCCCGGTTGAAGTATTTACCAAAAGGTCGCTGCGCCTAACGAAATAATGCGAATCTTTGGTCACGGTCGACCAAGCATGCCCATGACTTGAAGTTTTGTAGTGTAGAAGTTTGCTCATGCGTGACGATATTCTGCTCTATAAATAGTATGGAATATGTTCTTATCTTTTTACAGCTTGTAGTATCAATGCTGCAGAAATAGCAACAACGGCAGGAAGTATTCAGGCTTTGACTACGATAATGTTAGCTGGTAATAACGATAATTCTTCTTATAATAATTCTATATAAAAGCCTAAAATGGGGGAGAGGGCTAAATTTATTGAATATTTTGAGGATCAAACCATGAAGTCATAATAGGCGCCGCAGACAAAGTACATATTTTAGTTGAGGTTAAAGGTCACAATACACTTGTCTTACCGATGCGCCGCATTACATTTCTGGTAACAAAATAAAAACGACAATACACGCCTGCATTGCTTCGCGTTAATCGCGTTCACATATCTACAAAGCACAAACGCGCACAACGAAACGAGCACTTTCGTTAGCTTGCATAGCAAACTGTTCTGTTTCATAGAAAAACGTAAGGATATGCATGCAGAACATTGCGCTTACGTAAACGCAAGGGTAGAATAAAACAGACCAGGAAAAAACGCAACCTACACAAACGTGTAGTACGGCCTTGAGTGTTTAATATATAGGGCAGGTGCAGTCTAAAGAATTGTTCAAAGGCGTGGTAGATCTCGCCCAGGGTAGACATAACTACCACAGGAGTTTTCTGTTAAATTATTATAAAATAAATGCAAATCCTAGCGGAGGGCTTCAATAAAATTAAGAGCGAAGTTTACTTTTATCTTCATTTTTTTGACACTCTTTCACAAAAAGTAATTTATTTCAAAAAAAAATTATGTGATTTTGGGACCAAAATAAACAACAGGGAAATTCTGCACATATTGATGAAATTTTGCAATAGTCGTAGTTCAAAATCGTAGGGGAATTGCCCCTCCCCATAAAAAAATCTGTATCATTGGGAATGCACTCAGAATTAATGTCTCAGCGTGTCTTGTAGTTACCGTATTGGCACCGCGATGTGACGAACCAGTGCACGTTCCATCAATGATTCAATACACTTGGCTAATCTCAATAATATGGACAAAATGGCGGTTTGTTTATGTTTTTAAAGCCTTCAGTTAGTTTCAACCATTTTGTTCAAACTTTGTGTGTTTTTTGATAATTCTAGACTTAACGTATTGTCATTGCGGTCACGGGTTCAGTCACGTGACTCAAATAAGCATTTTTATTGGTCTAATCTGAAAGCTTGCTCACAGGTCTCCATCACGAAGCAAACTTCGTTTCGTCAAGCGTGGGCCACAGATGAACCACGCTTTATAGGTGTGGAACGCTTAACCAAAAGTTTATTTTGCAAACTATGGGCCACAGATGAAACGCGCCTCGACGGCGCGATTCATCTGTGGGCCTATATTTGGCAAAACATATTTGATTATTCTTCTAATTAGAGAAATTATAGGTGTGAAATGCAAATTTACATTTATGAATTGAGTTTGTATTGAATTGTTAATATAATACATTAGTACTTTGTATTATTAGCTGTTATTCTCTGCTGTCACGCAAAATAATATTGATTTTTGAGTGCTTACTTAGTCAGGTTTAGTTAGAAACTTGAAAAAACAGGATAAGGGTTAGTGGGTCAAAATGTGAAAAAATCCGGACGGGGCGGTGCCTATAAAAACTCTGTTTTGACTGAAACTTTACTTTTTGAAGAAAGTTGAGCTGAACAGGGCAGTAACCGCGAAAGAAACACTTTTCTCGCAGAACCTCAGTGACGCCGCAGGCAAGCACCGAAGGAATATTCTTGACATGAATCAAAGGCGATAGGAGCAAAAGGGGACATGTTCGGTAAAATAAAAATTCAAATTCTACACTGTGAAAAAAATCAGTGAAATCGCTGCATTTTACAGTAATTTTACTTGTCTACACAACAATAAAATAAACTTTTATGGCCATTTATGGGATGTAGATGGGACGCACCGCCAAGGTTTGGCATCCATATCATCAACAGCACTGTTTCGAATTTTCGAAATATAAAATTACTGCAAAAGAAAAGTCAATTCACTGCACTTTTTTCACAGTTTAACTAGAATCATTGATCATTGTGCACACACCTGATCCAACGCCGTATTTAAAGTCAAATACGATTTGATATCAAGATAAACGATTTCAATATTTAACTACGGATTGAAGATTTATATCTGTGTTGTGCAAACATGGGGTTCGTCTGCTAAAATCTGGCAACACTGCACTGTGAAATGTGCGCAGTGAATTTACTGCCCATGTTCCAGTAATTGCATATTCCCAAAATTCGAAATCGCCTTGTTTACAAGATGAATGCCAAGTATTGACTGTTGATGGACGCGCCTTGAAGATGCGTTCCATCAACAGTCCACAATTAGGGCTGGCCAAGTTGATTCGGTTATTCGAAGCAATTCGAAGTACAATTTATTCGAATCAATCATAAATCGTTCATAGGAACAAAAACTTACTAAAAAACTAGAATTTTCGTTTCAACGTCAAAAGGCTATCAGTTTTGGTCAAATTTGACCAAAATAGGTAACTTGTTGCTCTTAGACAACGTAGTGTGAATTGAAAAAAAAAAAAACACTACAAACTATCAATTTCCTGATTACAATGATGGAGACAAATTGTAATAGTAAAAATGGGATATTTGTTATTTACATGGAATTAGTGGTTCGATCCGATTCGAAAAAATTATTCGAATCAGATTCGAATTCCAGATGATTCGTTTTCGCCCAGCCCTACCCACAATTGACCAAAAACTCGATTTTGTAATTTTATTTCAATGCCAACGAGTAAAACTACAGTCAATGAGCGGAATTCATTTGAGCTGAATCACCATGAAATGGTATCAATCTAAAAAATTTTATTATATTTTGAAAGTACCGACTTTTTATTGTAATTTTACGGGATATTGAAATTAAAATTGACATTTTTTTATTCAACAAGTATGGGAATACTGGATTTAGTGATCGGTCGATACAAGACGGTTTTCTCCATTTTATTACTCAGCTGCGTTGTGGAAATCGCCATCCTAACTAAGAAGTACGGCGGTATCCGTAATATAAATTTCCGATACCGATACCTATATACAAATACTTCAAAATATCACCGATACTTGCCGATACCGATACATCGGCCCAATCTTAAATACTGATCGGTATTAATGTTAACAATATGGCAGTTTCTTTTTGTAGAAATATACAATTACACAAATGAACGATAAATTATGCAATTTTTTAACGTTGAACTTCTGTCTTCGTTTCTCTGATTTCGATATATTAAAACGACCCACTCGTTTTTCCATTCATATTCATCCACTGTTGAAGTTCCACTATGTCTCGGATAGGGCTGGGCGAAACCGAATCACTTGGAAATCGAATCTGATTCGAATATTTATTTCGAATCGGATCGAATCACTCAGTCTTTGTAACATTACAAGTATCCCATTCTTAATATTATAACTTGTCCCCATTGTGAACACAAAGGAATTTATAGTTTATGGTGCATTTCCAATTCACACTGAGAGCAACAATTTTTACGTTTCAACGACGAGATATAATCGATTTTGGTGAAATTTGACCAAAATCGATTGCATTTCGTCGTTAAAAATGAAAATCCTAGTTCACTTAACAAGCTTTCGTTCCTACGAACGATTCACGATTGATTTGAATTAATCGTGCTTCGAATCGATTCGAATCGAATTGCCCAGCCCTAGTCTCGGACCGTTCATGCAAGAGGTTTTTTTCTTGAAGGTCTAAACTTTGAAATTAATTGTATCCCTACTGCTTTCCTGATCGTGTTGCTCACAAGGTTTCAAAACCCGCGTCAACATATATTGAAATATGATAAGCCAAAAAAACCCCTTCGTCCCGGTTCGGAACTGGTATCTGCACGAGAGGTCGTGGATCGCCATATGATTAAGCTGTACTCTCGGCTTTCCTCTCCCGCAGGATAAAAATGAAATCCTGTCATATCCCTTTAAACAGATTTTTCTGTTTCAAGTTCAAGGTTAATTTATTGGGTGAAAAAAGTCATTTTTTCTATTTTTTATATAAATCAATAAAAAATGCATCAAATATTACCCAGTTTACATGGTTTTTAATCAAAGCACTACCTAATTTGGAAAGCGAGACTAGGCTTTACCTAGGGTAGTGCGAAATTCGTTATATTTTACGTAGTTTCAGAAAACCTAGGTTGTCATCACTAGTATGTATTGCAATCTATTTATTCCTACCCAGCCTGAATTTTTTCCTCTTTACTTCTGATTTCCAGACATAGATATCTCTAGTATGTATCTCACTAGTATCATTGCAAGCTATTTGTATCTTCCCAGCCTAAATTTTTACCCTTCACTTCTGATTTCTAGACATAGATACTCTTTATCATGCATGGTAATTTCAATGCAGCGGATGAAAAACCTATTTTCATGCGTTGAGGTTGTAAGACTTTAATTATTCTGAATCGAGAATGCGGGACGCCGACTCTTGCTTCATCAAAATACCGTCTTGTTTAAAACAAATGGGATGTAATATGGATTGTAACGTCACCAGAAGATCAGAATTATCTCGCCAACACGGAAATGGATCAATAACATATAATTGTGGTACATAGCGACCCCTGTGGGAAAAGCAATTTCAAACAACACCTCCGCGCGTTAACAGCGGCGACCTTTTTATTATTCGGACTATGCATTGTGCTGTTTACTTGGAACATTGTGCTCTGGCGCGAGATAGATAAACTTCAAAATCACGTATCTACCTTATCCAAAGAACTTAATCAACATAAAGAAATGACGTTATCTTCATATGACGTCAGAGTTAGGAGTCGATCAAGAAGGCGACGACCAACGAGACGCAGTGAGGAAAATACCAAGGTAAAAATATTTTTAAGATAGGCCAAAAACTTAAATTAACGGGTCTCATGAAGTTTAGTAGCATATATCCGATTATCATTAAAAATTTCCCATGTTGCAAGCGACGCATCCTAACCCGTGAGACAATGCCAGATGCTTGCAGCATTGGCGCCCATAGTTAGGATGAGAATATTTTGCCAGTTTTTACTTTGATGGCATTCGGAAATATGGTACTAAACTTCACTAAACTCAAATAAACCACTTAGCTTGGTAAGTGCCTAAAAATTTTTCTATCTAACCTTATTTCTGTACATTTTGTTTTCTTATTTTCTTGCATCCTGTTTTTTTTTTTAATTAACAATATCTCCCCTCTTCCAGGGTCTATGTCGCATACTGTGTTTTAGGCCCATGTGGTCTTAAGGTCGCACTACACGTTTGCGTAGGTTGCGTTTTTCCTTGCTTTGTTTTATTTTACCCTTGTGTTTCACGCACGCACAATGCTTTTCATGCATCTCCTTACGTTCTCCAGTGAAACAGAACGGTTTGCTATGAAAGCTAACGCAGAGTGCGTGTTTCTTTTTTGCGTTTGTGCTTTGTACACATTTGAACACGATTAACGCAAAACAATGCAGGCTTGTTTTGCCGTTTTTATTTTATTGCTCAAAACGTAATGCAACGCATCGATAAGACAACTTCACGTGTATCGTGGCCTTTATGCATACGCCCTTACCTTTTATATAGGAACGTATATTTTCTACTGTTATCGTGCATGCTAAAAGGCACTCTCTTCATGTATTTTACATTCATGCACAGCTTCCATTTTGCCTCCTTGTTCATTCACTAGTGTTTTAACTTTTAACTATTATGGGCATGTGTTTGTGGTGGCTGGTGAGAGCACTCAAAGTTTAAGGAGGGTCTAGTATAACTGATAATGTATATATTAAACTTTGCTTTAGATTGTGTTTGTTTTCCCGATAATTCTGTAATGTGATGGGATAGGATTTCTAATTTTATCTCTTCAAAGAGCAAAGTCGAGAAAACAGCTTAACCATATAGGATGGGATTTTTATCCTGTGGTAGAGGAAAGCTGAGGATACAGCTTAACCATATGGCGAACCACGACCTCTCGTGCAGATACCAGTACCGAATCAGGGTGAAGGTTCTTGGATTATCGTATTTCTCAGGTTTCCTGTGCATGGACCTGGTTAGTGGAGAAAGCTGTAATCAGCGCTTATATGAACCACCATGCATCGGCGACGTGTCCAGCAGACCTCTTGCATATAATCATCATCCCTCACGAGATTCGAACTTGCATCACGACCATCAGAGATGCGTAGCTCAAAGCGTATGGCCAACGCTTGACCTATTGAGCTATCCGGGCACAACAAATGTGGAAACCACACCTTTCGCGCAGGAACCAGGTGTGGTATTCGAAATGCTGGTGTTTGCATCCATTCTTGTATCGATAAATAAATTAAATTGATAAAATGAAGTTAAATGCTAGCCACTTAATCACCATTCGTGGGCTCGTGGGCCTAGTGGTTAACATGTTGGCATCGCAGGTTGAATATCTTGGGTTCGAGTCTCGGCTAGTCGGATCGCTAATCCCTGCCCACCACTCAACCCAGGGTGCGATAACTTGGTTTGGCTAAGTTGAACTTTGAAGATTATATCTTTCCAACAACCAACTCTAACCCTGTCCGTTTATAAGGTCAGGGAGATCCACTCTAAGAAGTGGCTATAAAAAACATAAAATAAAAATACTAACATTATGATCATCACAATTTTTCAGTCAAATGAAATTGAACGTCGATATCCAAGAGAAATCATTCAAGAAGAAAACGAGATTGTAAGGCAGAGAACAAAAAGAAGCACCTTGGATAAAGGTGCAGTGTTTTATTTTAAAAAATAATCTATAATTTGTTAATAAATATATTTTCATAGATATAGACTTTACTGTGAAATCTCATACAGTAATATTTAACAGTCTAGTCCACTTTCAGTGATGTTTTTTTTTTTTTTATAATTAGATTGGATTTTTATAAATTTCATTTTTAAAGTGGGATTTGCACTGGTACCAGCGTATTTATGGAAGGCGTAATATACTTGATAACCTTTGCTGGTTTTTTCATGTCACCGGTCGATTTTGTGGAATTTTGACCAATGCCATTTTATTTATGTTTCCATATTATTATTTATGAAATTATGGCGATTGCTCAAATTTTTTATCGAATTGTGAATAAAATATTTAACGGTGCCATTCACTTCTTCATCAATGGAAAAAATTCGGATTAGACATCAATGTGAAACTTGAGGAGTTATTTACAATATTTAAACCTTTCTAAATTTTAACCCAAAATCTCTTTTCTGTAAAATTAGGTTTTTGTCCAACTATTTACTGATTTTGCCTATTTATGGTAGGTGGAGGAAGCTGTAACCCGCTGTTTCTGTTTTGATGTTTCCTTTTTGCCTTAGAGTGACATTTCATAGTATTCTTTACGATATTAGAGGCTGTTAGTTGGTTTCTTTTTGTAAGTAATTACGGCTTCCTCCTCCGCTTTCTCTCCAAAAAATGAGAAAATAGGCGAGCCAAAAACCTTTACTCCGATTTGGAACTGATATCTGCACAAGAGGTAGTGGTTGTCATTTGGCTAAGCTGTATTTTCTGCTTTCCTCTCCTGCAGGACAAAAATGAAGTCCTATCCTACATATATACATATTTTCATAACAGATGCGGAAACTGGGAATATGGGATTACTTTCCAGAATAAAAAAGAAAAAAAGAATAAGGGGAAGCCGTAAAAAAGGAAAGGGAAAAGGTAGGTAGGCAGAGTGTTTGATGTAGGGACAATAATATTGATTTATCGGGGTAAGTGGAATAATGGTGTAATACCCTTTTGCTCACTGACAAAACCTAGAAAATTTTTTGCTGCGGACTCCATTTTTTTGTTTACATTAAAACGATTTAATTTTTATCCAAGAAAACTCTCTAGTGCGAAATAATTTTTATAAAGTAAACCAATATTCTCAATTTCAAAGGTGAGATGACATGAAATACACATTTACCAGCAAAAAGTCAAAACAATTTTTTGTTATTTTTTTTAAATATTCATTCAAAATTAGCACTCTTTCTGTGTAGTATGGTGTGAGACAGGGGCAACCCTCCGAACCCAGTACTTTTGTCGACTAAATTGAAAGACAGATTGGTCTTCTTATCGTGCTAACAGACTTTTTAAATGTCAAAATTTTACATAACTCCCACGCTGGCCAGTTTTGAATCCTGAAATCTTATTTATAAAAAAGTTTTGTGTTTCCAGCAAAATTTCGGCAGTACCAGTAAGTGACACCTGTCCTGGGTGACGGCCATTATTCCACTTAATTTAATTAATTGCTGATTAAGTTTTCCAACCATTACCGTATTTAGAACCTTGACAAGAGTGGAGGGGGGGGGGGGATTTGAAATAAGTGAAATTATGACATCATAATCAGTGGCGCAGGCAAGAAGTTTTTTCTAAACATCAGGGTTTTTATTGTAAATACACATGGCACAACAAAACATGTCAAAAATATAAAGGGAGATGCAAAAATTTTTGAAAAAAGAAATAGGAAATTTGAAGCCTAAAATGCGCCGGAGGTGCATTGAAAATTTTTAGATTTCTTAGATTTTAAAGCACTTTAAAGGCCTTTTTAAGAATTTATTTTCGGTCGCTGGTGCCTTTAAGCATTGGAAGTTCCATAATAATTACGTTGTATATCTAGGATTGATCAGAACTCTTGATCGGACAAGATTAATGTACTGGTATCTTTCAAGCAGATTTTCTCACCTTTCCTTCACCACAAGATAAAAATAATTTCTTGATTGAAGATTTCAATAATGAATAAATATCCACAGTAAAACTAAAAAAAATTTAAAATGCTATTTACTTCCTAAAAATAACACCAGCAATCAATTATGTTTCTGATCCCAATACATTAGGACAGCTTGTTCTTAAAATCCTTCAGATGAACCTGAAGAGACTGGAATCAACTCAATAAAAAAAATGATATTCCTCATATCAATGAAACTCTGTGTAATCAATCTAAAAAAAAAAAACAAAAAAACAATGAAACATAAAATTATAACATTCTTTAAATACAATATGGAAAATTATATTCTAAATTCTATCTATTCTTTAATATTTTTTACTTGGTTGAAGTTTTGCCTCAGGGGTGTTCAGGAAGAATTCCAAAGACTTAATCCCAGTGTTGAAATAAAAGAAATTACTGCAGCTAAACATATGCTTTGTATGCTTTTTCTTACATGTTGTAAGAGCAACCAAAGTCAAATAATGGAGTGGTATTTGTTGTGGTAGATACCACCTAGAGTCCAATCGCTGGTTTCATATTTTCTGTAGCTTTTTTTGTACGTTCATTTAAAGGAATGCTTATAGAGTGAAATTCAGTAAAAAGACTTTATACAACTCACCATGGCAAAATATATGTGATTAAATTTTTATTTTTGTCTCATCAGAGCAACGAGTTAAAAGAGATCTGATACTTTATCCAACATTCGGTAAAAAAGCATGAGTTTTAGTTTCATAACACACACTAATTGGGTTGAATTTGGTGAATTAATGTTGCGTTGCCATTTGCCTGTAACCTTAACAGTAGATAATTTGTAATAAAAAAAGGAAATTCGTTGAATTTTCTCTGTTATTTTGCTACTCAAACACTCAAAGAAAAGATTCCGATCATGAGAAAGTTATTTTGAAACATAAATTTGTTTTGTTTTTATCAAAATGCACTTAAATACACCAACTGACAGCCACTAGAGAGCAACAAAGATTTACTACAAAATTTTGTATCAAAAACTGCACCTGGAGGGCTATAGGTTGGCTGCCTACCACTTCCTTTTAGTCATCTCACCTGCACCTACATAGGGAAAAAGTCCTGACTATCTTGTCCTCCTCAATGTACTTTTCGTAAATCATCGACCATGTTTGGCTATCGTTTCGTCTTGGATCAAAATTGCAAGCTTATCCAACCTTCAGCCAAAGCATTTTTTTTGGAAAACAAATTGCACGATAAATTAGCCAAGGCATTTCTTTTTCTTGTTTCAAGGTCAGGCATAATTTTACGTGGTTTATCTCACATAAAACAATAGAAACGCCACTCAATTTCACTCAAGTCACTCATTCTGCATGCAAAATAATTTTGTGTGCCAAATTTCATAAAGTTTGTCATAATTTTCTATAATACGCACTGAGTAGGAAATTACCAATTAATCATAATACTGACCCATTGGATTGCATTTGATATTTTTCATTTTTACCGTTCCTTAATTTTTAACACTGAGTCACCAGATATATCATATAATACCTAATTTTTGAGTGTAAATATTAGCATGCAGGCGACCAAATTTAAAAATTTTTGGTGATGATAATATGCTGTCATAATGGGTGCTGCAAGCAAAAATATTTGCCTAAAGCCAATATTTTTTGCTCAAATCAAGGTAAAATGTACCAAAATTTGCGCCGAATGCAGAAAAAAATTTCCAAAAATGTGTTTTCAGGACCTTAATTGGTTAAACATAGAAATAAGCAATGTGCTAGAGGTGAATGAAGAGTGTTGGGGTTTTTATACATTATACATACAAGCACTTTCGAAACAATTATACATTTTTTTGGTGGTCGAAGTGCCTCCCCATCAGAACTCCAGTGTCAGCATGTATTTCTGTGCATTCATTATGCATTTCATATCATCAGATGAGTTAAGTAGGATTGAAAATAGTACTGTATGTGATTTCTATTATTTTAAAAATAAATATTTAAATGTTTGAGATACATTTGTCATTTGTTAACCTGAAACGAATTTGCAATATATTGCATTTACAGTCAACCTGTGCAAGACCCCCGGCGTAGCCTACCCAAGTTGTTACACTCTGGGTCGAGTGGTGGGCAAGGATAAGCGAGCCGGACTAGCCGGGACTTGAACCCGAGATCTTCAACCTGCGATGCCAACATGTTTAACCACTAGGCCATCGCGCCCACTTAAAAACTTAAGATTACTATTAGTGAACTGTGTGAGTAGTGTTTGAGGAAGAGGATAATATGATTAAATATAAAAATATGATTGAATTTATTGTTTTTGTATTCATAATTTTTTCAATATTTTTCCAGGTCGGCGTCGTACATCCGAACAAACTTCTTCTGAGGTAATTTTACATTTGTTGATGACTTTGAGGTTATATTTTGACTATGACTAGGACTGGGCACAACCGAATTATTTTAAATTTGAATCTGATTCAAAAATTTTTTCACATCGAATCACTAAATTTACCATAACAATTTGCGCCCATTATCAAAATAGGGAATCCATAGGTTCAAATTTACTACTGGTGATATAAATAAAAAGTGTAACATACAATTTACTTCCAATACATATTTGCTTTTTAGCACTGATGATAGTTTTTAAAAATATAAATATGAGATTTTTGGTTTTTTTCCTATATGCACTCATTCGAATGGACGAGGCCCTGTACCGGTGGCCGCTTAGGAATGAACAGGGTTAGTGTTGTTGGAAAGATATGTTCTTTCTGGTTCCACTGTGCCTAGACTGGTTATTACACCCTGGGTTGAGTGGTGGGCATGCATTAATGTTACCGGGACTCATACTCTTCAACCTTTGATTCCAACATGATAACTTTTAGATCTCTCCTGAAAGTTAAACATTTTTATTTCTTCCCCAGGCAACTGCAATCCACGTGAAGATCAACACAACTGACGATCCTTATGAAGGTAAAGTACTAGATGGTAAGTAGGGGATGATCATGGTCATGTGATTATCAGAATTATAGTGTAACCAATGGTTACTATTACCTCCAATAATCATGAGTGCTGCACATCAAGATCCCCATATTTAGAATGGTAAGTGAGGGATTTTTTTTTTAATAGCCACTTCTTAGAGTGGGTAACCCTGTCCAAGGCCTTGTAATAGCGCCCACTTATAGACGGGATTAAATAACCTTATTATCTCTTCCTGTTCGGCATAGCCTACCCAAGTTATTACACCCTGGGTCGAGTGGTGGACATGGATAAGCGAGATGGACTCGCTAGGGCTCGAACCCGAGATCCTCAACCTGCGATGCCAACATGTTTAACCACTGGGCCATCGCTCATTCAAATATTGAGATAAAGCAGTCTACTCATCAGAGCTCACAACTAACAGACCTTACAATAGTTCCAATATTACAAAAATGTTACAGTGTTTTTATTAAAATATGCTCCATGCAATTCAGGTTTTAATACAAAATTCTTTTTAATATATTTTTAATTTCCCTCTTTCACACTCGTCTTTATATATATTCTCTATAATAGTGGTTTGGTCCTGATGTTTCCTGCTTCAGTGCAGTTGATGGTAACATTTCGTACGATTCTACGGAGGCGCCTTTTTACCATGTTAAACAATTTTGCTAAATGAGGGCAATTCTAAACATAGTTTCTTTTACCAGACGACATCATAAATTCATGGAGCACCAGTGCAGTGAGTGGAGCTGTAATACAGGGGTTCGATGTGAGCGAAATTAATGCTAAAAATGGAGAGGCTGGAGTCAAAGTTTTAAAAGATGGAATTTATTTCATTTACAGTCAGGTGAGAAGGTGAAGTATTTAGCCTTTCGTGTTGTTGGTTTTAAGTTATTTGCTGCCTTTTAAGTGGAGGCATTTGAATTTTCCTGGAGCATCTCTTGATGATTGTCTTGAGAACTAACCGGAATGAGAAACAAACTCTATCATATTACATTCTTGATTAAGTGACGGGATTTATGTGCAAACCTTTCAAGAATTTCAGGAGGTGGTAGGGGGAACATGTCCTTAGCTTCTAAAAATTGTGCCATCTGATTGTGCTGCTGACATCCACACAACACAAGATAAATTCTATATATTGTTCGACTTATAAATATTGTTATTTTTTTTAAGAGTTAAATAAAGTTCTTTCTTATTAACAGATTGTCTTCAAAATGAATCGTGGCTCTCAGGTCTCAGAAAAAATCATGATCGGCTTCACTGGCCACTCTGAATTATCTGCCTGCACCAATTCTTTACCGCGCACACACGGCCCAGAAGATTACATCACATGCTATTCCAGCGGAATCGCTCATTTGAGAAGGCGAGATAAATTTCGAGTGAAAATATATCCGAGCGGAATGAAAGTATATATGAATCCGAGTCACACATACTTTGGTGCTTTTTTACTCGGCGAGAAAAAAGCACCTTAGAGGGATTAGTTCTTGGAATGAAGTTAAAATAAAAGAGTCGAATAACAAAATTAAAACAGTTTAGCCTTCTCTGGTGCAGCTGCAGCTGCTCGTACCTTATTTTGTCTCTTTACCAGTTGAATGGTCATTAGTTGGTACATTTTATAGCCGCTACTTCCGGCCTTGCTGATAACGAATTTCAATAAAAAATGTCACTTCTTTTCATTGTCAATCGGATGAAAAATAAAAACAGTGAATCTAGGTACAATAACTTCTTTGTGTGTATCAAAAAAATGTTCATAATTAATTGACTCTTTTATTTTTCTGCCACAAAAATGTTTTGCGTAGGAAAGAGATATTATGACAACATAGAAAATCACATTGTCTGCTGAGCAGGATATTGTGAATTATGATGTCATACTATGAAGACTAACCTCAGATATAAGTGAACTGAACACTGTCATTTTATATTTCTTTATTTTAACTTTTCGTTCATGAAGTTTCTTCTGTTTGCTGAAGAGTCGCCCAACTTTTCAAGCAGATTACAGTGCTAGACTGCCCAGTTATGTATCATGGTCTATTTTTTTTTGCGTTTTAAACAATTTGTTAGTAATTTTCAGTGGTTGAAGAAAGAGGACTGTTGGCATAGAATTCAGAAACGTTGGTGGTATAATGTAATACCAGGTACATGCACAGGTAAAAATGAGAAATGCGATATTCTAAAAACTTTCACCCCGATTTGGGACTGGTATCTGCACGAGAGGTCGTGGTTCGCCATATGGTTAAGCTGTATTCTCGGCTTTCCTCTCCCGCAGGATAAAAATGATATCCTATCCTATAAATTGTTTTATCTTCACGAGTTGTACATTTATTCTTATAAATCCGATGGAATAACCTGAAGCCAATCACTCGCTATAAAAATATTTAATACCTACTTGGGGTAAAACATTCACACCTCAATAACCTGGATGCACTTTATGAACCTGGACGCACTTTTGTATTTCAAGATATTTTTAGTTTGAAACTTCAGTTCGTTGAGTATGAGCCACAAACAGGCCGCGATTTGACATCACGACCCATCAGTGACCCAAGCTCAACGATATAATTTTTGATTGGGTAGATTTTCTTCAAATTAAGAGTTCTTATGGAGTCAGGACTGCTAAATATTAGGGAGTTTAGATCTTCATTATTCTAAATAAAATAACGGTCCCTGAATCCATATTCACCACTGAACCCAAACACATATATCACCATTTTTTTTTGTGCTACAGATTTCTCAATAACCTTTTCTTTTTCATCTAATGATGTTTTATCCGTAAATTTTTATTTGTGTTTTACCAATTATTGTACATCAAATAGGCACTGGGGGCGCAAGCAGGGGGTTGGGGTGGAGGGGTTTAGACCCCAAAATGCCCAATATTTGTGGGGGTCAGCCCACACATAGTTTTTATGTCAGGATTTTAGGTACATTTAAGAAACTTTTACTCCTAAATTGTTTATTATTTTGTCAGTTTTTCGAATAAAATCAAGTTTGAAAAGATTTAAAGTGATTCGACTCCATATTTGATTTGGAAATCAATGCATCTGAAAGTGGCAACCTTGAGATTTTGAAAAAAAATATCGAATTTTGAGAAGATGTATACTTCTCATTTGTTTCATGTATAATTTTTCATAAAAACGTAGTTGTTTGACTGTTTAATCTGCAAAATAAACTATTTTTCCTGTGAACTGTATTTCACATTATATATGCTTTGATATTAGCTTTTGCGCTTTCATATACTATTTCAGAATTTTTTCCTAACCTTATTGTGTTAAATTTGAGTCACTAATGGATTGTGCCGTCAAAACACGGTCCATCAGTGGCTCATGCTAGACAAACTGAAATTTCTGATAGAGTTTATAATCACGAATATTTATAAATTTAGAGTGATTTAGAAAGTAATTTTTCTTTTTTTTTATAACTTGTACAAAGTTCCTCTGCCTGTTCCTAAAAGTTCCACGCCTTCTTATCTTGAGAATTATTTCACCAAACGGAATTTATTTAGACATCAGATTCGCCTCAGCATCGACTAAAAGGAAACAAAGAAGTGATAGATCGTTTTGTTCCCCAGGGCAGATGACTTGTACTGTATTTTACTATAGCACTTCAGTTTCCTTATGAATGTTTTTAGTAGAGTGCAGTTACTGGTTTAACATTTTAAATACCTTGCTCAGGGTGACCCGCTCAAATGATAAAAAAGCTCTTTGCTTTCTAAGTTTTCCTTGTCAATTCCTTTTAGGCGCTGCTTCCTGTCTTGTTTTAGGCAAATTTTCAACAAAAATTTTTTGCTTCAATTAAGCCCTTTACTAGAAGCCACTCAGCGGAACAGAATTTTTTAGAAGCAAGGAGGTGGTAGATGGTATGATCGCCCAGGATAGATACAAGTTACTGCTGGTGCTACATCTTTCAGTAGTTCTTTGCCATTGAGTGACTGTTAGTTGGTTTCCTTTAGGCATTGCTTCCAGCCTTGCTCAGAGCGAATCCAATTAAAAAATATTTATATGATCTCTCCGATTCAACCGTGTCTTTCGGAGATATTTGCATAGGGTTATTTGGAGTGGGGAGGTTGATTGCCAAACCGTTCTTCCCGGGACTCGAAGCAAAAGTCTTCACCCTGCGGTACCAACATGATAGCCACTGGATGAATACCCACATTTACACTCAGCTTGATGAAAGCTTCAACACTTATTAGCCGCCAAAAATCAATCCCATTCCATTTGGTGAAATTCTTCTCACTTTGCTTATTTCTTTTGTCTTCTGCCTTGTACATTCAATGCTTCATATAGATATTTATCTCCATTTTTTATTAGTTTTTATATTGCTATTCTAAAATACGCGTCATGTTTTAGTTCACCGTATATTCTTAGGATTTTCATAAATGTCAACTTGTGCGGATTATTTCTTTTTAGCAAAAATATCATTCCTCTCATTTCTAACGAGTTCCGTGTAACAGTATTTTTATTCTACTTCGGGTGTCTGAAATGCTCATGCCGTTTTCTTTGGATGGACAAAAAGCTACAAAACCATTAACACTGCTATTTTTTATACAGTTTTATTACTACCAGACATTTAAAAAGAGGTGTTTAGTAAAAAAATTAACTGAAATATGTAGGGTCCAGGTCCATGCACAGGAAAAATGAGAAATACGAGAATCCAGAAAAAAACCTTTACCCCGATTCGGAACTGGTATTTGCACGAGAGGTCGTGGTTCGCCATATGGTTAAGTTGTATTCTCAGCTTTCCTTTCCTGCAGGATAAAAATGATATCTTATCCTTATGACATCATTATTAGTGATACTTGTTTGATGTCGCTGTCGAGTAGCATGTCTCTCTCTCTATTACTGAACTGCTTTAACTTGAGACGCTTGCTTTATGAAGTCTCAGTTTCATCTTTAAAATTATATAACATCCTGAACAATCGAGTGATAAATAACAAACAAGGAATTTTGATGGCAGCCATTTTCTTAGGTTGTCTGTGTACCAGAGTAGCTGGCATTCTGTCTGACTGAAGTTAACCAAACCCAATAGTACTGTTTCATTATTGAGGAACCATTAAGAAGTGTTAGATGTAGCATCGGAAAGAGAAAATACCACAACTTTTGTGCTCCTTCGAAGTACAATTACTTTATAGGCTTTTGTATTGTTTTGATTGTTAAAATATTTGACCATGTTAATGCCTTATGGACATCTGAGTTATCTAGTAAAGTGCATATTAACATTATTATTTTTTTTTGTTCTTTTATGCTTTATTATTATTTAGTTTTTTCTTCTGTTTTGTACAAAGTGCAGCAATTGAGATGTAAATATACAATTTTACTGACTGTTTGAGATGGATGATATTGTATCGTGGGGATGTTTGAAAGGTAAAAGGAGTTTTCAACAATTTGAATCCAAAAGTGCGAGAAGATATCCACCTGATTACAATTTATATTTTGCCAAGCATGGACCGTAGATGTCCCGTACAATATAGGTTACTACGCGATACTTGTGTACTTGATCACACTGTGACAGAATATCATTTTCCTTCGGTGTCCGTAATGCCTATCGGTATGTCATTTTCTTCAGATGAATGAAAAAGTTCCAAAACCATCAACACTGCTATTTCATAACTTCTATTTTTTTGGAAGTCTTAGTTGCTGACATACTAAAAAGTCCCAAGGGCTGTGGTATGACCTATTCGACTAAATTTTTTTTCCAATCGATTCATTAGCCAATTAAGCAAGAGTTACAAATGCAAAGAGAATTACAATGATCTTAATTAGAATAAGCTGCAAAAATATAGATCAAAAATCGTTGATAATAATAATTTTTGACAGAAAAATCATCCTAATCATCGAAGCGAGAATTAAAATTTTTTTGTCCTCCAATCTTCTTGAAATTTTTCTGCATAACTAAAGATGTAAATGTCAAGGTTTGACAGGATTAATTCAATTTGAGCACCCAGTTATCTCAATCAGCAAAGCGTTGGGAATCGCTTTGGGCTACTCATCTCTTTTCGTCTTGACATAGTTTTAAATTCCATTAGGCATGATTATGATTTGTGGGCGCGATGGCCTAGTGGTTAAACATGTTGGCATCTCAGATTGAAGAGCTCAGGTTCGAGCCCCGGTGAATACGGCTCACTTACCCATGCCCACCACTCGACCCAGCGTGCAATAACTTGGTTAGGCTAAGCCGGACAGGAGAAGATCATATCTTTTCGGAAATTGTAACCCTGTTCGTCTATCTACAAGTGGCCGCTGCTACAGAGCCTTGGGCAGGGTGGGCTACTCTAAGAAGTGGATATAAAAAAACTATATGATTTCTATTTGGGTTGAAATTTCTCGAGACCCTTAACGCCATCAAAACCCAAAATACCAACCCAGTTCATACCTCGAAGTTAAAAGCACAAAACACATTGATATAAAATATATATGTATATATTATTATTATTATGCAAAAATTCTAAATCGCTAAAATTATTTGCAAGAAAGAAAACAAAGTAATATTAACATTTACTAACAGTACCGTTTGATCATAGGTCAAGTACAAAAAAGAAGAAAAAAAAAATATTTAGGATTTGACGTTTGAATCAGTGATTTCTCCATGAGGGATAACACTATTTAATTACTCTCAACGTCCCCTACTTCGACACAAAACATGGAAATAAAAATTCACTTTTTAAACTCCAAGAGATCGTTATTGTGCAACAATTTTACAATTTAAAAGATTAATGTTTTTTCTAGTAAATTGTTTATAAATATCCCTACAAAATATAAGGGGAACCAACTAGTTAGTTACATTAAAGTAACTATCTCAGAATTCGCATTGTGAGTCGTATCAATTTCTCTCTTATTTTATATATTTTTTATTGAAATTCACTCTGAGCAAGGTTCGGAAGCAGTGCCTGAAAGGAACCAACTAACGGCCACTTAATAGCAGAGAGCTACTAAATCATGTGGTACCAGCAATTGCACTCTAAATGAAAAACATCTAAATGGAACTGAACCGCCATGGTATCTGCCCTGAGCAATGGGAAAACCATCCACCACTTCTTTTTTTCTTTTTACTCGTCTCTTACGACACGCAGGAATATCATTAGGACTATTCTAAAGCCCACATATGAAGGAAGTAATTTCAATTGCAAGGGAAAAGCTACATGGTACTCATTTACCACTGCACTTTACCATAGCGGTTCAGCTCTAATTGGGATATTTTTCAACTCAGAGTGCATTTCTACATTTAGTAGTAGCTCATTGTCATTAAGCGACTGTTAGTCAATTTCTTTTTGGGCGCTTTCTTTTTTTGAGTGAAGTCCAATAAAAAATGATGTGTACAATATTTATTGCAAAAGAATTTTCACAAAGACAGTTAATATAATTTGTTGATTTATATTTCAAATACAATACTGAGGATCAATAAATTACCGATCAGAATGATAGGTAACAATATATTTAAAAAATTTGACTATCCTTGATTTGGGGAATGCGGTTTCCGGGTTAAATAACCCCCGGTTATTCGTATGAATCAGACTATATGCATTCTCTGAATATTCAGTTTCAAAGAAATATTATTGAACAATTGAAAAAATTAAAATACAATTCCAAGTCCTGGGATATTTTGAAAGCGATTTAAAAAAAATAAACTATAATTTCCACTTTTTTAGGACAAAATGCAATCAATTTTGGTCAAATTTGACCAAAATTGATTTTAAATTTTGTCTTTGAAATAGGAAAATTGTATTTTGCGCTTCACATGTCAAAGTTTTAGAAATCCGAGTACCATTATAAAGAGCTTTCTGTCAATGCTGCCCCCAAAATCGCATTGTTTCTGCTGAGAGATAAGTCACAACGTGACGACACTTGCTATACATAAAAAAGAATTGAGAAAGAAAGAAAAAATGACAAATGACTAATACAGTGAACAGAAGATATTGAACCTTGAACTATATATACAAAAGTAATTGAAATGATAGAAAAAAAACACAAAGATCTGAGCCTAATAAGATGTTATTTTGTTTGCTAGATATTAAACAAATCAAGAATATTTTTTTTGTCACAACGAGTTTTGTTAAGCAATGGAACACTGATAACTAAAGCGTTGTCTATCTGTGTCTCCAAAAATAAAAAGAAAAAACCTTTATTGTGTAAAGTTGATCGGGATGATATAGGTCAAAATTTTTTTTAAATATTACGGACAAATTGAGTTTAAGTTCAAATCAAGTTTGACAAATTGAAATGTTTTCTTTTAAGCATTTGCTAACATTTGAATCTTGGGTCAAAAAAATCTGAAAATTGTGATATAAAATGAACTGAACCAAGATATTTTTAATTTTTATAAATTTACTACTTACAGACCAAATTTTGATGTGAAAATTATGAGTTCGAGCTCTTTGCAAAGTGTACCGGAAATATTTTTGAAAATAATATAATCGCATTTTGCAAATAGTAGCTTTGTATTTCAAAATTATTCTTTAAGTATAAATGAGGCTTCATTTATTGATCACAAAATTATGAATTTTTGACAAATATATAAAAAAAAAATGAAATATAAAAAAATACATGACTGCCCCAATCAGAAATTTAAATCCGTCAATCGTGAATCACCGATGGATCGCGCCTCGGCGGCGCGATCCATCAGTGGCTCACAAAACTTCTGTGGACCGAATATTTCTGATTGGGACGATATAATATACAACTACTTTATTGTAATACTGTAACTGGAAGATCTTGTAGCTTTAAACTAATATTGCGATATTTACAACATCAAAGCAAAATAATAAAAGCACGAAACAAAGTAACAATGTACTAAGAACTAAATATCCAAACTCGGGGTAATAATTTCACTCCAATTATAATTTTGGATGTCAAATTTAATTTTTTGTTGGTTCCATAAATGTAACAGTTATGTTTCTAATTCTGCGTTTATATTGAAATTTTCAACCGTTAATTCGAACTTTTAATTACAATAACGTGAAAGTTTGATAAAAAAGACAAACTTAGCGCAGATAACTAAATAATTTGTAAAATTAAGCAACATAAATTTGTCCCATATTATGGTAATATCAATTTTGACCATTTGGGAGAATCAAGAACCATCATTAAGGACAATATACAAGCTATTGTGATAGAGTAAAAATCAATACAAATAAAAAGCGGGGAGTACATATTTAAATACCTTAATATTTTGGAATTTTGAAATTAGTTATGTTTTTTTTCTGTTGCAACAAAATAAAAACTGTTACTCACGGATTTTTGATTGCAGAAAATAAAATAGCATATACAAATCTTGCCCAGCTCTAATAATTGCGATGTGCAAAGACAAAACACTACAGACAACTAAATATACACGAAAGTAAAACAAAATATTACGCAAAAAATAATCACAGTACGATATTGTTGTCATTAATTTGCTACCATATAAAAATATAATAACTAATATTTTTACAGTGTAATTTCGCTTCAGGGATATACATATATATATATACAAATACAAAACAAGCATTAACTGAGACAAAAATTAAATTTCTATCAAGCAAACGCCACAGATGGATTGCGCATTAATGGTGCGATCCATCTGAGGTGTGTGCTTGACAAAATTTTCTGACTTCGGCTAATAAGAAGAGAAGACATATATTTCTTTACTTAGTTGAGTAATCACAATTGATTATCTTTTTTTTAGGAATTTTTAGAATCAATTCAAATAAAATAATTTTTTCAAATTGAAGCCCTATAATAAATAAGTACCCTGGTTTACTTTGCTGATAGCTCTGTAATTGGATGTAATTATTTGTATCCATTTTTGTGAAGTGTCGAAATAAATTGTGATTATTACTAAATAAACATATATTTAAAAAAAAAATTGTTCATAGATTTGCAGTTTTCGCTTATTTTGTGAAAATATCAAAACGCCTGATTTAGTTGATTTCGTATTAAAATAAAAATTAAGTGTTGTAATTTATGATACATGGTTTACAGGATGAGTTTTCGTTTTTATTCTGCAGAAGAGGAAAAAACAGGGCTTCACCATAAGGCGAACCATGGCCTATCGTGCAGAAGCCATTTCCAAGTCTGGGTTAAGATTTTTGCTTGATCGTAAACTGATTGTGCATGGACCTGGTTTTAAATGAATTAACCACACTTTTAATTTGGAAAAAATGACTGTCTGAGCAGTGCAGAATTGAAAGAAACACTTTAATGATATTAAATTGAATTGCGTGCGTTGAGAATACGCTTTGAGCTACGCATCTCTGATCGTCCTGACAAAGGTTCAAATGCTGTAAGGGGTGACAATTATACGCGAGAGGTATGCTGGGCGCCTCGCCGGTGCACGCCGGTACATGTTAGCACTGTTTACGGCTTCCTTTAAACTCAAGGTCAATGCACAGGAAAAATGAGAAATATGACAAGCCAAAAACCTTTATCCCGATTCGGAACTGGTATCTGCATGAGAAGCTGTGGCTCGCCATATGATTAGGCTGGATTCTCTGCTTTACTCTCCCGCAGGATAAACATGAAAATCTATCAGTCTAACGAAAGCCTAAAAACATCAATATGACAATGAAATCGTGACAGTTCATGTTTAGATGATAAAATAACAAATGTGTTGCGAACGAAACAAGATAAAAAAATGTCCCTTCAGCACTTTTCAATATCGCCTATAATATAAATATTAAGAGAACAACAAAAAGTTTTGGCACAGTATTCATTTTGTTGAGGAATGGTGACTAGATCTAGTATTACATTGTGATTAGACTCAGAAACAGAAATATATAAGTGATAAAACAGTAGTATATTCAAAACCTTGAAGGAGGGGGGTAGACAAAATTTGGGGGGACTGGCAACCCACCCCCCCAAATATGCTAGTGGATATAACTAGGGCTGGGCAATTCGATTCGGTGATTCACATCGATTCATATCAATAGAAACAAAAACTTTCCAAATGAAGTGAAATTTCCATTTTCAACGATAAAATGCGATCGATTTTGGTCAAATTTGGGGGAGGAGCAGTTAGTTTCCATCTTTGAGACGCTGTTCCCGACCTTGTTTTTTTTCTCGATTCCCTAATGTTCCAAAATGACGACTTTTCATAAAAAAGCCAATTTTTTTTCGAGAGAAAGAAAAAATTTTGATTTTGATGTTTTTCGTGTACCTGCCAAGATTCAAGACACTGAAATGCATATTTACACATACATTGCCTCTTGGTCTTCGTTAGCTTTTTGTAAGTCAATTCCATTTGCGAATCTGAAGTTATCCCCTCTACCTTGCAAATTATAGTCATCGTTTGATAAGTGGGAGTAATATTTCGGGCCCAAGCTATCAAGTTTTGTTTTCTCAAGCGCTTTATGAGATTTTTGACGTGGGGGTGGAGCTGGAGGTGTGTCTGTTGGTGAATATGGTGCACCACTTACAGTAGGTTGCCCAAGATTGTTATTACCGTCTCTGCGATGAGGGCTGGAAGATGGGTTATTGTACACTCCCTGCCCCCCTCTTAAATTATCTTGCCCGTAACCTTGAGGATGATGTTGGGGCATTCTGGTATCTCCCGTCTGTCGGTGTGTGTCATAGGACAGCGTAAATGCATTTCCATAAGTGTCCTTTGAACCTGCGGTCTCTTTGCTTGACCTCCGACCTGTAAAAGGGTCATCCTCCAACTGGAATGCAGGTTTGGGGTCATCATTGCTGTACAACATATTGAGATTATTTAAAGAATTCTTCAATTTTTGATTATCAGTGAAAAAGTCGTTAAAATTTGGACGTTTTGATACCCTGGATTGTGTACTAGGAGCATTCTGAGACACTTGGAGGCGCTCTTGTGCGGATTTTTGCGACATTTGTGGATATTCGCTCTGGGATGATGTTTGGTTCCTCGAAGGACTGGTGTACGGAGTGGAAGTGCGATTGTAACCAGTTGACTGGTATTGATTGGTATTCCTTGGTTGTTGACAAACAGTTGAAGATGAGTTGTAATTGGTGTTCTGTGGTGAATATTGATTTTCTGCTTGGTAGTATGGTCTTGCTGATTGGTTTGATTGGTGATTACCATACGATGGTGATCTGGTTAACTGGTTTTGAGAACTTTGGTTGGATGGTCGATGGTAACTTGGTTGTGAGGACTGGTAATTTGGTTGATCTGGTGTGTGTGTTTGGTCTTGCTTTGGTGCATCATAACCAGTGTATAGTCTTGGATTAGTTTTACTAGTTGGTGACACATAGTAGTATTTACCACTTGATGTCTCCATCACACCATGACTTGGTACTGTGGTCTGGGTACGACCAAGCTGGTACGCAGATTGGTTTGTAGATGGTTGATTAATCTGATTCCACAAGTTTGGTTGTTGTTGTGGTGATAGACCATCAGGAGAGAATACGGAACCTCCAGATATGCCAGATTTTGTCCTGAATCAAAACAGTGAGTGGAATATTATTACAATTGTGGTTGAGGACGATCAGTTTGTTTTAATAGTGATTGTGAGCAACAATCTGGTATCTGCACAAAAGGTCGTGGTTCGCCATATGATTAAGTCGTATTCTCGGCTTTCCTCTCCCGCAGGATAAAATGAAATCCAATTCTACCCTATCATATTATTGATGTCGTTGATGGGAAATTTACATTTTTTTTTGTCAAAACCGTTGCAGATTTTGAACAAGATTCATTCATTGGGAAAATTTTTTCAATTATAGAAGATTTAGTTATTGTTGAAAAGTAAGTGAAATACGCACCCAATACTGTTATCTCCATTGACAGTAGATCTCATGGACATTGCTGAACTTGAGCCCGGGGATTCTGGGTCGGTGCCAAGTTCTATCCCAGAGTCATTACGATCCTGGGGATGCTGGGCTGAAATAACTTGCTGGTGACCTCTAGTGTTGAGTGATTTTGGTGGGTATTGATCTTGAGGGTGCTGCTGTGCTGTAAAATACTGATGCTGACCTCTAGTGGGGGAAGATTTTGGATCAGAATGCAGTCTCTCATTGTATTGATAAGAATGCATCTGGTTGGCCGGTGTATTTTGGCGGGAATGGATCTGATTGGGTGCTGCTGAATCAGGTTTCAGCAAATCAGCAGGTGAGGAATGTAAGTTGCTGCGGTGGTATCCACTTTTCTTTCTTGGCGGAGGAATAGGCTCTTGTGATTGGTCAGTTTCTTGACTAATCATATTCAAGTTATTGTTATTATTTGAATTGTAATTGTGAACTTGCTCTGGGCGAGTGTCTTGTCTGAAATATTGCGCTTTGACATCCGCATGATCAATATCACGATTTTTGAAGTTATTTGGATCGTTGCGTAAATGCTCCACATTTTTCCGAGGAGGTTTTGTCTTCGTGTTGCCATAGCGACCAAACCGGAAGCATTCTTGGTTGTCGAGATCGTATTCCTCTGGTGTAGCTACATGAGTGGTGGAAGGCTGTATATTCTCCTTTTGAGGATGATACTCGTGATGTTGTTGTTGTTTGCGCCTGTAGGAGACATATCGTATTTTAGAACATGAGAGCAGAAATCGATGATTGGGATAAAAAGAATAGCAGATGCCCACCCACTGCTTTTAAACTTCATTTGAAGTTTTTCCTACTTGCCTCATCTTTCTTATGTGTGACTCTAGAATGTGAATATGACTCTTAAATACCGTTGTCACAGTGAGAAGATTGATTTAAATCTATTTCACGTGCCTGCCCACCAATATCAACTCTTTTTTTCTGAGGCTTTAATCAAGAATAATTCAAAAGGGAAACTATGAAAAAATGGAGGTGATAGCAAGTTGAGTGGTGTAGCAAAGTGTTCTATCGAGATAAAAAATCATTAACAACAAGAAAAATATTAGTAAAAACCAGTGCAACATTACCTTTCCATATCAGCATTTTGTCTTGCTCGTTCTCTCCTATCATCCTGATGCGACTTTTGATTCTTGTTCTGATGATTCCGTTCAATTTCGTGACTTCCGACGCCCTCTATGTTGCTTTTCATAGCAGTTCTTGAAGCTTCGTTGTCATGATATGGAACTCCAGTCACCGATTTGCGACCGGAATTGAAATGAACCGGTGTGGGAATCCGTGACTTCCTACTATCATGTCTGTTGAAAGGTGGAAAAATATTGTATTGAAATTCAGTTTGAGTAGAACCCAATTTTTTTTTATTTTTTTTTATAACCACTTCTTAGAGTGGATCACCCTGTCCGAGGCTCTGTAACAGCGGCCACTTATAGACGAACAGGGTTACAATTGCTGGAAAGATATGATCTTCACCTGTTCGGCTTAGCCTACCCAAGTTATTACACCGTGGGTTGAGTGGTGGACATGGATAAGCGAGCCGGACTCACCGGGGCTCGAACCTGAGATCTTCAATAATATAAACCAACTAGCGGCCAAGTATCTGACAATGAGATACTACAAAATGTAGTATAAAAATGTCAACTCATTTTGTATGGAATATCATTTTATCTCAAAGAAGAGAAGTCTAATACTCCTTGAGCATATGTATGTAAGTTTTGTAGATACGGGCTTTAAAATAGTTCTGACGTATTTCCTGCGTGTTGTAAGAGGCGACTAGAAGAAACAAAAGAAGTGGTAGATGGTTTAACTATCATCCAGGGAAGATACCACTCACTGCACTTTATCATGGCGGTTCAGTTCCGTTTGGGATTGTTTCCGTTTAGAGTGCAGTTGCTGGTACTACTTCTGTTAGTAGCTCTTTGCTCAGAGTGAATGTCTATGAATAAAAAAAAAATATTTATAAAAAACCCCAACCACTAGTGCAGTTAGATATCAGTGGATATTATCCTACCAGGATAATACATCGATATTGTTGGTGTAGGAAGTCATCATCAACTTAAAGTAATCTTAATCTTCCATGCACAGCCAATGATTGATCAGCCAATGATTTCTGATCAGTTCAATTTCTGTTGTCCAAATTCGACAAAACACACTCTCTCTCATTGTTTATAAAAATAGCCTGATTTTTTATTTTAAAGTAAAAAAAAAAATTGGTCCAGTGAATCATTTCAAAAAATTAAGGGAAAACAATTTCTGATCATTCTGAGAATTATTTTTAAAATAAAAAGATCCCTTACATTGAAAGTAAACTCCTTTACAAAATCATTTTCATAAAATTACATTCTTTAATTCATCCAAGATTAACAATCATATCACAATTTATGTTTTATTTTAGTTTTCATTTTTCAATACTTTCAAATTGAATATGTAGGATCATATCATTTCAAGTAAAAATCTTTCCGAGCTTGAAAATCGATTAGACAAATTAACTAAACTGAAAGTGGTTTCAAATGATATAAATCAGAAACCAGGGAAAATGACTTATTCGATGCTTCAAAAGGAAAATAAATCACAAAAAAATTATGGTTTCAAACAAGTATTTTCTTAATCAAGCCCGGATTTCGATACTCCCAATTATCACCTATACTTACAATTTATATTTGAGAAATATAAATCCAGCTTCAGAAAAAGTTAATAAAATGAGTTAACAATAGAAAATTGAGAAGAAGAGGAACGCGAAAAATATGGCCCTAATCATACAGTGAACCACGACCTCTTGTACAGATACCATTGCCAAGTCCCTCTATTTTAGAGCAGAGGTGAGTCTATGACGTATTTTTAATAGAAATTCATCACAAGTTTGGGGCCTTGGAAACAACTTGCTCCTGATGGCCAAACAAAAACTTGTAAAAAGTCAGAGATTGTTTTCAAATAAAGTAGTGTACGGTGTAACAAAGAATAGTTCTCATATCTTGAGATCAGATCATTTATAAAACTGAAATTTAAATTTTACGAGCAAAAATTTATCTTAATTCAGTGAAAAATTCACCGTATTACGGGGAAAATACAACAAAATCCATGTGACTGAGTGACAAAAGCACTCAAAAAATTATCCCTTTTCAAATGATCTTCTAACATTAAATTTCAAAATTTTTGGGAAAACTGTTCCCCACTCACAAATCTCTGGAATGGGGTCATCATATGCCCTGTCCCTGTGACCTTCAGGGTCGCTCTAATATATTTCCCTTGCGTCGTAGAAGTGACTAGGGAGAACCGAATAAGTGGTGGAAGGTTATACCATTGCCCGGAAAGATACCCCTCACTGCACTTTAATATAGTGGTTCAGGCTTCTCTGGGATGTTTTACACTTTTAGTGCAGTTATTGGTACTACATCTTGTACTTGCACTTTGCTCATCAAGGTTCCACTCCATGTTGTTGCTTTTAGGCCTTGTTTCTGTCGTTGCTTGAAGTAAATTAAAAAATGGCCTTTTCCACCTCTTACCCTATCCACCCTTAGTTACTCTGCAGCATCAGTTACTACAGAAGCCAGATTTGACATGTCATTGATGACCGGCTACATTTAATGCAACTCGTTCTAATCATCACTTACTTATCCTTTCTCGGTCTCGGTCCTCTTTCATCCAAGATATCATCAACACTTCTGCTTCTTATCGTGGAATGTCCAGAACGTTTCGCACCACCGCTCATCGCCATGGCAACCTCAAAATCTTCTGAATCAGCTAATGAGTCAGCTGTTTCAAATGATCTCTGAAAAACAAAAGGAGTTAATCAGAAAGAAATGAGTTTAAGGAAATTTGATTATTTTTGAATTGGTTTCAGCGATGAAAATAAGATTAATGCTGGAGTTTACGAAGTAAAGTTCGGCTTGATTCATGGCTTTCTGCTGCTGAATGGGCAAAATTTGGTCTAACATCAACAATTTTGTTGAACTAATGTAGAAGCAGTATTTTATTTATATATATAACTTTCAAATATCATTTAGACGAAACTATCTTTTTTTATTGTTTTTTATTAAAATTCACTCTGAGCAAGGTCGGATCTAGTGCCTGAAAGGACCCGACTAGCGTTCACTTAAAAGCAGAGAGCTACTAAAACAAGTGGTAACCAGCAACTGCACTCTGAACATAAAACATCCCAAACAAAGCTGAACCACCATGGTAAAGTGCAGTGAGTGGTATCTGCCATGGGCAATGGTAAAACCATCTACCACTTCTTTGCTTCCTTTTAGTCGCCTGTTACGACACGCAGGAGATACTTACATAAGTAGCTTCAGAGTCTCCACAGAATTCATCCTAGAAGCAGATTTATGTCGAACGGTGGCTGGTGATTTACTTCGTGTTTGTTTCTTGTGGATTCGACGTCCATTGTAATCATATTCCTGAAACAATAAAAACATTTCACATGGAGATTAGACAAATTCGGAAAAAAAAAGACTGCGATTCAGCAAAAATTTAGGTCAGGCATGTAGCCCAGTAGTTAATGGATTAGTCACATGTGCAAGACCCTAAACCTTCGCTGACAGAGTTGGTCCTACACTAATGACTATATTTGGACAAAAAAGTCAATTTTGACCAGATTAGTTGATACTGAGCAAGGGAAATTACTGTCAAAGCACCCCAGTTCTGATTTGAATCCTGTTTTTATTACAGTGTGGCAGGTGATTTTTTATTCCACTTTCGCATGGTGGTTCACGTTACGAATCACTGCTTCGACCAGAAAATTTTTCACTAAACCACTTAAACCCCATGCAGGGCTTTACAAGTATTTGCACCCGACGTCATCATTTCCATTTGGTTATGTCTTCAGATTTTTCTGATCCTGCAGCAGCTGCAATTATATTCTTCTTATGGTTTTCCGTGGCCAATAATCAATTCTTTCCATTTCTTGAAGCATGCGAGATTCCTTGTCTCTTGTACCCAATAAATTGTTGGCATATTTTCTGGTGTGTCGTAAGAGACAACTAAAAGTAGAAAAGAACATGACTGTTATTGAGATAAAATTACTGGTCAATTTGCAGTAATTGCATATTTCCAATAGAAATTTTTTTTGCATGGGATGAGATTTGCTGGCAAGTGTGGGCATGATGCGGTTAAACACCTTCGCATGCGCAGGTTGAAGATCTCATATTTCGAGCTCCAGCCGCGTTTGGCTTTTTTTTCATGCCCACCACTAAATTACTGTCAAAGGCGTAATGACTTGGGTTGCTAAGCCGAACAGTGAAAGGTCATATTATTCCACTTTCGGATTGTCACAATCATGCCTGTTTGTACTAAAAGTGGCCGCAGGGCTTTTCAGATGTTCCCCACTCTAAAAAGAGCTTAGAAAAAAAGATCTCATGGTTGCATGCAAGTTTTTTTTTTCGGTGAATTCCTCCCAATGTGTGAAGCATCCGAGATTACATACATGAGCCGATGTGAATGGAAAAAGGACAGTGATCTTTCCCACAAGACTAAATCATGACAACTTGACGAGGGCATGAAAATAGGGGAATGGAATTTACTTCGAGGTTTATGGCGGAGAATTATTCGGGGCACTTCGAGTCGGTGAACTTAATCGAGTCGAAACACGATTTATTCGAATCAATCAAGAATCGTGCACAGGAAAAAAAAAACTTGCCAAATGAAATAAGGTTCTATTTTCCATAGATTTTGGTCAAATTTGACCAAAATCGATTATATTTCGTCGTTAAAATATGAAAATTATTGCTCTTTGTGCGAATTGAAAATATACCATAAATTTCTTTATTTTCATGACGGAGACAAGTTATAATAGTAAAAATGGGATATTTGGTATTTACATAGAATTAGTGATTCGATCCTGATCGAAAAAAAATATTCAAATCAAATTCAAATTCCAAATGATTCGATTTTGCCCAGCCCTACATGGAATATCGATATAAAATCTACCCTAGCTCCATGCACAGAAACTCCTTCATTTTGTAGCTCAGTCGGTTTGTGGTATTTTTCTATAAATCAAGTGCAAATGAAAAATATGTGTCCAGTTATAAAAAAATCCTTGTTCTATCGGAAATTTTCTCAAACCATTGAATTTGTCAACGGTATAACAAAATCATCTCACACGAACAAACTTACTTAGGACTTGGTCCATCCCATGATTTCAATTTCTCCTGCCTTGTCAAAACGGCGCGATGATTTTCCGGAGTTTTTGGTCTCATTCTGAGGGTCGAAGTTCGTGTTTGAGCCACAGGGGTCGTAGGTCGAGCAAGTGCTTTGCTAGCTCGTGGTAATGTCTCACTTTTTGGGGTTGTAGGTCGCTGTTTCATCGCAGAACGTGGAGTGGTTGATGTATTACGAGGAGTTGTAGGACGGTTCGTGCTGGAAAATGACATATTTGATCCATTAGAAACGGTTAGTGCTGAATTAAAAAGCTGATGTGATTAGCAATATAAATTCGAGCTAACACGTTACCCAAGTGTCGCAATAGCCAAACATCAGAGTACACTTGGTCTACCTGGTAGCTGGATGCAGGGTGGTGGAATCTTAATTTTTTTCAGGTGTCCAAAATGTTCACGTCGTCTTTTTTTGGATGGACAAAAAAGCTTTCATAGCAGAATCAATGATTTTGAATTTTTTTAAAGGGTGCGGTTACTGCCAGACACTTCAAAAGCATTCAGAATCTTCTAGTGGTAGATATATTGGGCAGCAAATCAGCTGGCATTCTGATGCCTGGCTGGCTGGTTGGACAATGTGATCCAAGGGATAAATGCATGGCAATTAGTAGTACATTCTATAAAAGTATTCTTCAGAAATCCCTTCGAACTTCAGATTGAGGACTTCAAACTTGGTTTACAGCAGCTCAGAGCACAGCAAAGATTTTTACCCAGTCAAGCTAATTGAAACAAACGCTATTACTTTTAGCTATTTATCAAAGCTCTGGCCGCTTTTAAATGGATAAACAATATCAATCAATCAAATATCAATCAAGCAAAATTTCCTAACCTATTTTTAGGAAGGCCTGGCTTTCCCATCATCTGTAAATAACATTGCTCGAACTTGCTCCGTGAGGTTATTCGTTCTTCTTCTATTTCCTTCACTGTGTGTGATATAAATAAATTTTTGATGGAATGAATGAACTTCGATAAAATAAACATTTGGCTATAAGTTTCGCCACATTTTGCGAAGCAAAGAGCATGAGACATAGCTGTATGCACCATTTTTTTGTATTTTTTTTATATTGAAATTCACCTTAAGCGAAGCAAAATCAAAAAGTAACGGACAATCTAGACAAGATAATCTATATGGCAAAGTGGCATTATGGAGTGTGGATAAACCTGTGTGCCATGTAAATACGGTCCTAATGTATTTCCTGCATGTAGTGAGAGGCAACAAAAGGGAAACAAAGAAGTGTTAGATCCATTTGTGATGTTTGCCATGTAAATACGGTCTTTAGAATTGTCCTAATGTATTTCCTGCATGTAGCGAGAGGCAACTAAAAGGGAAACAAAGGAGTGTTAGATCCATTTGGGATGTTTTTCGTGTAAAGTGCAGTTGCTGGTATTACAGTTTGTATTAGCTCTTTTACCATTCTTAGAGTGAATTTCAATAAAAAAAAAAATCCATTAGTTGGAATACGCTTTCTGCGATTAATGCATTCCAGCCAGGGATGATTATAAGCGAGAGGTCTGCTGGATGCCTCGCTGGTGCAGGGGGGTTCAAAATATGTTAAGCCAAAAACCTTCAACCCTGATTCGGAACTGGTATCTAACTGGTTCGCCATGTGGTTAAGCCGTCTTCTCGGCTTTCCTCTCCCGCAGGATAAAAATGAAATCACATCCCATACTTACACTGAAGACCTAGTTGATCCCATAGAGCTTGAAGATGTAGAATTGATGTCATATCTGTGCCTGTGGTCCCTGTTACTTGCAGTTTGTAGTTCTCTTGCTGTGTTGATTCGATTGTTCGCAGGAGTCGATGTTCGAGCCGGCTTGCCAAGTGTTATTTGCGCTTTACTCACTCTAGTGTTGGATGTTGGTGGTGGTGGGTTGCGACCGCCTGGACTGATTGCTGAAAGTATATAGTGAGTGCGGTTAGTGGTATCTGCCCCGGGCGGTGGTAAAACTAACTACCACTTCTTTGCTTCCTTTTAGTCGCCTCTTACGAATATTTTTAGTCTCCTCTTAGAACTATTTTAAAGCCTGCACCTACAAGATTCTAATGTTGAGTAATGTTGAATATCATGGCAAACTGAAAAGCAAAGGAAGAACGAGTGAAGAGTGTATTTAGATGCTTATCATTACCCAGGGCTGATACCGCTCACTACACTTATGAATTCTTCTAATAAAAGCTATTTGATTCAGGCATCTGGGTTTTTTGCTTTTTTTTAAAAAAATTTGCTCTGAGCAAAGCTGCAAGAGACGCATCGTACTTGGAAAGTCTCCTGAAATCACTAGTATGCAAAGAGCTACATAGGATATCATTTTTGTCCTGTGGGAGAGGAAAGCTGAGAATACAGCTTAACCATATGGCGAACCACGATCTCTCGTGCAGATACCAGTTCCGAATCGGGGTGAAGGTTTTTGATTACCGTATTTCTCGTTTTTCCTGTGCATGGACCTGGTTGGCAGAGGAAGCCTTAAGCAGCGCTTACGTGAACCGCCGTGCACCGGCGAGTCGTCCAGCAGACCTCTCACATATATTCATCATCCCTCACGGGAATCAAACCTGCGTCATGGCAATTAGAGATGCACAGCTCGAAGCAAATTCTCAGCACTTTACCGATTGAGCTAACCGGGCACTGGTTGAAATGCAGGAATAAGAATTAAGAATCCTGAGGTAAAGGAAGATCTGACATAATACAAGTCCGACAAATACCTGAACTCTCTGACGATGATGAACCTTTCCTCATAGCCGATTTCAGTGGTTTTTCACTGCGACTTGATCGAGGAGACAACGTATCTTTGTACGGACTTAGCTCGATGTATTCTTGACTTTGTTCAATACTTGCATCTGTGTGCTCCCATTGGTGATGACCTTCAGGGTTACGAACGACCTTGAAAAACGAAAATGGTAGAATTTGAGTGTAAAACCGTACAAAAAAAGCAAAAGTTAATTCAACAAGATTAGTTGATGATCTTACCAACACCCAGGACAGTACCAATAATAGTCTTACTAATGCCCAGGGCAGATACCACCAACTGCACTCTGACCCAATCAGAAATTGTAATTTTTTCAAGCATGAGTCACTGATGGACCGCGTCTCATCAACGCGATCCATCAGTGACATGCTCAGAGAAAATAGCATAAAAACTGTAACAAAAAATAATTTGTGATGTTCACATGTCAAAAGAGACGAATAAAACGAGAAAAAAAAGTGGTGGATGGTTTGATCATCACCCAGGGCAGACATCACTCACTGCACTTAACCATGATGATCTAGTTCTGCAAGGGGTGTTTTCCGCTTAGAGTGCAGTTGCTGATGCTTCATCTTGTAGTAGCTCTTTGCCATGTTGTGAGCGTTAGTTGGCTCTTTTTGGCACTGCTTACAGCCACTATCACGACCAAAAGGAAACTTCTATATATAAAAAAGCAGGTCATAAAATGAACCATTCTTTTGAAGCTATTTTCGTTCTTGCAAAAAGTGAACTTTAATAAAAAAAAATATAAATAACGGTACATAATCTAATAATTGGAAAGATTGTCATCATTCCAGTAGAAGGGTTAGGATGCTCAGTTAGTTCAATGTGTTAGGAATACGCTTCGAGCAATGCATCTCTGATCGTCGAGCCGAAAGTTCGAATCCTGTGGGGGATGATTATATGCGAGGTGTGCTGAACACGTTACCAGAGCACAGTGGTTCATGAAAGCACTGCTTACGGCTTCCTCCACCAACCAAGTACACAAACAGAAAAGAGGAAAAAAAGGGAAATTCTATCCGAAGTAGTAAATAAGAACAGAAGCAACTAAATTCTATGTGATACTCACATGTATGACTTCTTCTTTTGAAATTTTTCGCTTAGGTGGAGCCTTGAGATGTGAATCATTTGGTTTTCGTCGATCAATAATCTTCGGAGTATGAGCAGGGTGACCACTAGAGGGTGAGTCGAGCTCATCTCCACCACTATCCCCTGTCCAAGAGTACGAAACCCTCGATGTAGGTGAATCTGGTGACCCGGTCATGCTGACTGTCATTCTGAAAAAATGAGGAAAAATAAGTAATGGTAAGAGATAAAAAATATCCATCTGGAAATTGGAATTGATAACTGCACAAGGAATGTTAGCTGGGCATTTGTTTAAACCATATTCTCAGCTTCCCTCCTTGCAGGATAAAAATGAAATCCTGTCAAACCCACATTCATTCGCTGAAAAGGTTTTCTGCTTAACACATAGTATCTGCCACTTCATTACATTTGTTACTGACTCTAATTCTTATTAATCTACTTTGTACAAAGGGAAAACCCCCTTGGCTAATTTATTCTGCTAAATGTACTTTTAATAAGCCATTGAACCTATCTTTTCATCTTGGATAAAAATTTGCCATGAATGGCTTCAAAAAATCCCACTATTTTTCAAGTTTATCTTTGTCTATCTAGGGTGCCCGGCTAGCTCAAAAAGGGTGTCCGGCTGGCTCAATCGGTAAAGCGTTGGCTCAATCGGTAAATCGGTTAAGCGCATCATCATGACGCAGGTTCGAATCCCGTGAAGAATGATGATTTTATGCTAGAGGTCTGCTGGACGCCTCGCCGGCGTACGGTGGTTCATGTAAGTGCCCCTCACGGCTTCCTCCCCCAATCAGGTCCATGCACAGAAAAAACAGGTTCCCCACATGGTTAAGCTGTATTCTCGGCTTCCCTCTCCCGCAGGATAAAAATGAAATCCCATCCTAGCCTTTCAGACAAAGCATGATATTGGCAAACAATAAGTACAGACAAATTTGTCCTTTTTCCCCGCGTAGGCTAGAAAAATTTAATTCAAAACACTATTTTTTAGCCGTTGTATAGATTTAGTATACAAGTTATACCCAACCAACATACTGTCAGAAATTTTTTAATGCGTCATCAATGTATCACTTACTTCAAACTACTGGCCAGAGCGGAATCTCTTGAAGGTGAAGGGGTTGACCCCACAGATGACCCTTGACCTCTGTATGACCTCTTATCTGGTTCACCTCTTTTGATTCGTAATCGAAGATCAGACGGAGTGATCGCTTGTTGTTGATGAGCACTGTGAGAGCAAAAATATATTGATTCAATAAAATGAGAGATGTGAACGAAACATGGTTTGAGCACGGAGTGGTACTCTAACATCCAACCAGGGCAGATACACTGAATTTCACCCTCAGTGCTCACAGACACTATAGGATACAATTTCATTTTTTATTCTACGGGAGAGCAAAACTGAGAAAATGACTTAATGATGTGGTAAATCACAACATGTTGTGGAGATGCCAGTTTCAAGTCAGGGATAGAGGTTTTCAAATCATCGTTTACTGATTTTTCCTATGCAGGGACAAGATTGATGAAGGATGTCGTAATCAGCGGTTGCGTGAACCCACTGTGTAGCAGCGAGGTGTGGAGCAATTATCTCGGATATCTTCATCCCCCCACGGGATTCAAACCTGTGATCCCTTAGCACACCGATTAGAGATGCGAAGTTTGAAGCATATTCACAAAGCTTTTATTGAGTTCACAGGTTAGCTCTTTTTAATTATGTCTCATTCAAGTAGGTAGGTTCTTTATTTCGTCATCCAAGTGAAAAATTTTTACATGACAATGTGAGTGAATGAAATATGTAAAAGACAGTGCATATAATAAATGAAAAAATTATTCACATGGAATGAACAAGGATTTCTAAAGACGCTAGGAAGTACAAAAGTCAGCAATCCAGGCTTGATAAAGTTAAGGAACAGATAGTTACAGATTAGCAGGCAAATTTGTCAGAGAGAAAAGCATGTGTTACTGGACAAGTTCCGGTTTTTTTTATAGTTGCCACAGTCATTAAATTTAGATATTTCGCTACAATGGAACCAAATAAAGATCATCAATTAGTGGACTCACCTTTGCGAGCTGGTATCACTGCTTGTGCTGCTCTCTCGAACTAATTTTGCATGTTCATGGTTAGAGTGTGAGACTTGTGGACCAGCTCTTGGGAGAATCAGGCCTGTGGTGATAAAAAATGGTGTTTTAATAGGGTTTTATGATTTTTTTCATAGCTGCTTCTTGGAGTGGATCAACCTGACCATGGCGGCAGCCACTTGTGGATGGACATGATTAGAGTTGTTGGAAAGATATGATCTTTCTGTTTGGCTTAGCCCACCCACCCTGGTTTGAGTGGAGGGGATGGATTAACAAGCCGGACTCACTAGGACTCGAACACAAGATCTTCAACCTGCTATTCCGACATGATAACCAATAGGAAGGACGTCACTCCTATTATTTATGAGTTTATTCCAGGTTTTCCTTTTATAGTTTAGTTTGAAATATATATTTAAATTCGCCATGTAAATACAATATTTCAACATTTCAGATAAAAAACGAAATTGCTGACTAACCATATTTTACAACAAAAATCTAATATTTGTGCGATTCACAATTCGACATAAAATATGCTTATTTTACAAAGTAAGTTTTTTTTTCGAATTATTAAAATATACTTTTCATCAAAACTATACGATAACTATTCCAATAATTGAAATTTATTGTTAAAACGTATTCTTTTGAATAGTACCTTTAATAAACACATTTGATAAATTTTTTTTATCTATAGTAAATTAGTTTTTGAATTATCCGAATATTTGTTTCATTTTGAGCATTTCTGACCATATTCATACGCACCTCTGCATTGAGTTCCTTTGCACAACATGACTTCCTTCACCTTTTCTTTGAACAAATAAAACGTCTTCATCCATTAAATTTGTTCGAGTTTTGTTCTTTGGGGTTGTTTTTGGCTGACTTAGTCTGTAATATTTGTATATTTTAACAATATTTGAAACAGATGACATATATCTCGTGGGCTTGATATTTATGAAAATGGTCTTTAGGGAGCCTGATTAGCTCAATCAGTAAAGTGTCGGGAACACACTTCGGGCTAAGCGTCTCTGATTGTCATGACGAGTTGAGGTTTGCTGGATGTCTCACTGATGCATGGCGGTTCGCGTAAGCACTGCTTATGGCTTCCTCCACAAACTAAGTCAATGCACAGGAAAAATAAGCCAAAACCTTCACCCTGATTTGAAACTGATATCTGCACAAGAGGTCGTGGTTCAACAAATGATTAAGCTATATTCTCAGCTTTCCTCTCCAGCAGGATAAAAATGAAATTCTATCCATCTGAACAGTCAGGTATTCCTTAATTTTATCTAAAATTAATACCTAAATTCTTCTGTATCACATGTTCTACAATGATAGGTTTTCTATTTTACATATCTTCTGTATGTGAGAGGACGATTGTTGGCTTGAATTCGACAAAAAGAATTACGATATATCACCCCATAGGCACAGGTTGAGTGGTTAGCGTGACAACTGGCTACAGTTCCATATAAGAAGCGGTAGATGGTTTTACCATCACCCAGGGCAGATACCCCACACTGAACTTTACTTTGGTAGTTCAGTTGTATTTGGGATGTTTTCTGTTCAAAGTACAGTTGCTGGTACTACATCTTTTAGTAGCTTTTTGCAATTAAGTGACCGTTAACTGGTTTCTTTTCGGCACTGATATCGTCATTGCTCAGAGTGAATTTCAATCAAAAAAAAAATATCAACAATGTCCATACATAAAAATTAAAAGCTGGTTGGGCGAAAACCTCTAGCCCAGACTTGGAAGAGATAACTGGTCATAGTTCGCCATATGATTGAACGATAATTCTTGCTTTTCTTTCCCACAGAATAAAAATGATATCTTATCCTTCCATAAAATATAAACATGAAAATATTTTCAACCACTGTTGTATCGGTAGAGTATATTTACCCAACTCCATTATTCAATACTCTATTGTTACTCAACAATAGCTGGATTGTGTTTTCATAATAAGATACTTTACAATGGTGGTTTGGGTAGAAACTATCGCAAAAATTTTGGGTGTGCCACATGGAATTTATGTGTATAATGAAGGGTAGTCGTCCAATCGAGATTATAATTGGTCAAATATGGACCAAATCTGCAGAAAATAACAATACTTTTCTGGAAGATTGGCAATTACCTATAGACATTCAACTTTTTTTTAAATAAGCATCGATTACTTTTCCTTATTCTAATTATGAAAATGAATAATTTATGATTAAGAAATTTCCAATTGAGGTAAAAATTTAGAGAGGCTTATCTGTTTTTTTTTTAATTATTCTGGTGAATAACTTCTGCTGCATAACTTAGCTGAATTAATTTCAATATTTTGGAGGCCACACATTAATCATAATTCATAATATTTGTTAGTAACTAGTAATGACTCAAATGCAAAAAGCTATTACCGGTATATATATAATGGGAAACTAAGAACTGAACTTCAAACAGAAAACATCCCACGCATAATGTAACGAATGTAGTGCAGCAAAGCGAATATCATCTGCCCACTGTGACATTAAAACCATTCACCGCTTACCACATTGGCTCTTATGGAAAAACCTTCTCAGAAACTCAGGAAATACCTTCAGGTAATCCTAAAGCCCACACCTACACTCTATAACAAACAGTTACACAAAACAGTAAACCTGCAACTGAACCACAAACAGAAAACATTGCAAACAAAGCCGATGGGGCAGATAGGGTAGAGTTCAGTGCACCAAATCGTATCTGCACTATCTAATATCTTTCCTCAACAACTCAGCCATAGGCAGGCAAATGTTCACAATACACATATAGCATTCTAGACTTGGGTCGTAGTAGGATTGAATCCACAGTGTTTGTTTACATAAAGCTTAAAGATTGTTAGGTCAATAAACATTGGTGTGAGTGTCTATGAGACGCTTCATACAGATCTAATATAGCAAATAGGATAGAATATCCTTTTTTATCCGCGGGAGATAAAAGCCGAGAATACAGCTTAATCATATGGCGAACCACGACCTCTCGTGCAGATACCAGTTCTGAATCGGGGTGGCGGCCTTTGGCTTATCAGATTTCTCATTTTTCCTGTGCATGGACCTGGTTGGTGGAGGAAGCATTGCTTTACGTGAGAACCACCGATTATAGATCTGCCCCGGCGAGGCGAAAAATCATATAACACATAAAGTGCAATATTCGCTATTAAGTCTATACATGATTTCAAATATAATAATAACACTTGAGATTAAAGTAGTAGAAGGACGCAAACACACAGTGTTTAATTACATAAAGCTTGAATCAATAAACATTGATTAAAGTGGCTGTAAAAAAAGGACTTCATACAGAAACCAATATAGCAGAGTGCAGGGAGTAGTACATGCTCTGGGCGATGGCAAATTGTCTAACACATATTGACATATACATGGGTTCAGCTATTGCAAGGTAGACATGATTTCCAATACAATTAATAGTACTTCAGACCAAAGTAGTAGTTGAATTCAAACCACAATATTTGTTTATATAAAGCTCGAAGATTGCTAGGTCAATAATCATTGATATGAGTGTTTATGAGAGGTGTTGGTAAAAGTCAATACATGAAAACTTGTCACAATAAAAATATTTCTAAACACTGCAGAATTTTTGTTGTCAATACTTCTATTTACAAACAATACAAAATAGGTAATTTTTTTCATGCAGACGGATAAGAATCAGATAAAAACGTTTCAATCTACTGAAACCAAGTTTGTATAATATGAAAGTCCAAGTGAATATTTCTATCATACAGGACTTGATCCGAAAACCTTTTTATGGCAGTGTGTCACGCAGTTTATATAAAAAAACTCATGACATGGTAGACATGGGTAGTAACTGTATAATCCAGTCAGCAATAATCTGTATATCTATATTTTAAGTATGGGTCACTGATGGATCATGCCGCATGGCCGCAAAACAAAATAAAATTGCTGATTGGGAAGGGTAGTCTACCAAGTGCCCGGTGAGCTCAATCGGAAAAAGCATTGGGAATATGCTTCGAGCTACAAATCTCTGATTGTCATGGCTCAAGTTCGAATCCTGTAAGGGATGAGGATTATATGTGAGAGGTCTGCTGGATGCCTCACCGGTGCACGGTGGTTCCTTTAAGCAATGCTTACGGCTTCCTCCACCGACCAGGTCCACAAACAGGAGAAATACAAAGCATTACAAGCCAGAATACCAAATTGGGAACTTGTATCTGCACGAGAGGTCGTGGTTCGTCATATAATTAGGCTGTCTTCTAGGCTTTCCTCTCACACAGGATAAAAAATGAAATAGTCCAGTCGAGTTTTGTTGAAGTGTGTGATCGCGTCAACGCGATCCACCAGTGGCTCATTCTTCACAAAATATAATTTCTCACCAGGTATTTATAATTGCTCTTCAATAGTCGAATGGCAACCCTGGTAAAATGAAATTAGATCACCTACTGTAAATAGATCTTTTGTGAAACTGATAAGTTGGGGTTTTTATTTCAAGTTTCCAATAGTTAAAAAAAATATATTCTCTCACCTTTCAAAGAACATATTTCTTTGATTAACACTGTTATTAGGTGGAGTTGATAGTTGTTTAGGAAGGTTGTCCATAGATTGAGAGCGATTTCTAGAGTTTAATCTGAAATATAAATAGTGAAATGATTGAAATTTCTCAAGGATCTCACAGTAAGAATGTGCTTTAAAAATTTAATTAAACAAATTAATATAGCTGTGTATGGTAAACAGATGGTCAAAAATAATAAAAGAATTTTGTTCAAACTATATTTAAATTTTAATGAAATAATACTACTCTTTTCATATATATAATAATTTTTTTTTTAAATTTACTCTGAGCAAGGCTCGAAAGCATTGCCTAAAAGGAACCAACTAACGACCACTCGAATGGCAGAGCAATACTACAAGATGTAATACCAGCAACTGCACTCTAAGCAAAAAACATACCAAGCGGAACTCAAACTTTATGGTAAAGTGAATTAAGTGGCATCTGCCCTGGGCAATAATAAAACCATCTACCACTGCTTTGTTTCTTTTTAGTCATCTTCAAACACACAGGAATGTGTTAGGCCTATTTTAAAGTCCTACCTACTTGGTATAAAATCATATAATATTTAAGTTAAATTCTAATATTTCGGACCAGCAGTTCAGTGATTGCATCATGCGCATGATTGGAATCTTTATTTGAGGTTTTGTCCATTTGCTGACACCAAAAGAAAATTTGGCGAAAAGGTGATAATTCATGTCATATCTATGGATAGAAGATTTGAATATGTTTTTGAGTTTCTCTTAGTAACAAATTTAAATGAAAAAGGATTTAAACCATCAATACTGCTAAGAAATAGCAGTGTTGATGGTTTTAAACCTTTTTTTGTCAATCAGGAAAAAAAATAACATGGACATTTTAGACACCCAAAGAAGATCCCTACTATCTCTCTCATGCTTATTACACTTCTTGCCACTTATTTTTTTCAGATATATGCTTATTGCTTAAAACTCATATACCGTATAGACCAGTGGTTCTCAACCTTTTCCTCTTCGTGACCCATTTTTGTTGCACAAAAATTCGGTGGCCCAATAAATTTTTATGAAAGCAAGAACCTATAAAATAGGTTTAGAACAAAAACAGCAAAACACATTTCAAAACAGATTATTTATTCAACTGGTCGCATTCGCAAGCCTGTGTGAACCAGGATTAACACTATGTTCCAATCAAATCAAAAATCTCAATTCCTCCCCGAGCCATTATTTCTGCAAAATTAAGTATAGTTGCACAAATGAAACTAAGTTTCTCAATAAATCTACCTTTTTAAATGGATCTGTGGCCCACTTTAAAGTGTTTGCATGGCCTAATGGTTGAGAACCGCTGGTATATACAATAAGTCTATATATACAATCTGTCTTTCTCTGCTCTGAAAAAAAAGCTTGTCCGCCCCCCAGTTATATGCACCACATAAAAAAAATATCTAAAATGATTCCTATGTTCTCGAGATCTCACAAAGCAATAAACTTCTATAACTCTCCTAGACAGAAATCATCTATTACTCACAAACTAGAGTTGTAAAACAGACAATCTTGATATATTGGAGCAATAAGAAAAATTTATTGGGAAAAGTGTTCCCATTAGGTTTTTGAAGAATTCTGAAATGTTTCCAAAATCAAAATCTAGCAAGAATGTGCCAAGATTTTACAGTGTTTATGTGGCTTTTATTTTTCCAATATATTAAAAGTTCAATTCTCAAGCAAAAAAGTTTGAAATTTACTCACTTACTACAAAAAATTATTTTTTAAAGTGAACACCATTGGTTAACTATTACAACTTTAAATTCCTTATTTAGATTTGCTATTGTGACCACATAACAAAGACTAAGTCATCCAAAATCAAGCATGAACCATGGATAAACCATGCCAATTTGGCACAGTTTATCCATGGTCCAAACTCGATAGAAAAAAACATTTTAAGTGTCATAGTCATCATTTATTCTCTCATAATACGATCGAGCCCAGGCTTGTTTTGCGTTGAACAAACAATTTCCTAAATTCCGAAAACTGGGAATTAAAAGGCCTGGTATGTTTGTATAAAGCTACTAGGAGTAGGCTTACAATTGGGGCACGTTATCTAGCGCTAAATGATGGATAACGTTGTCGTTTTAAAAATAAACTTGAGTTTTGATAAGTGTTTGTGTTACGTGACTGCCCTGGTGTGGTCGGAATGAAGCGAGGGGAATAACAGGTGGAACATTTGAATATATTTAAAAAATATGAATATGTGTTTTTTTTATAGAAAGGGAATAAAGATGTGTCAAATGGTTTCATCATCATCCAGGACAGATACCAATCACTGCACTTTCCCATGGTGGTTTAGTTCTACATGAGATGTTTTCTGCTTTGAGCGCAGTTGCTGCCGGCACTTTATTTTTCATTTGAGTGGTCATTAGTTTGCTTCTTTCAGTAGCTGCTTCCATTCTTGCTCAAAGCGAACTTATATAAAAACAAATTAACTCTGAGCAAATCCGATAGCAGGTGTTTAAAGGAAACCAAATGAAGATCATGGAAAAGGTAAATAGCTACACATAATGTAAAACCAGCAACTGCACTCTAAGTGGAAAATATCTAAAACTGAAATTTCTATAGTCAAGTGCCCTGACCTATGATCAAGCAATCTGCCACATCTTTTTTTTATATGAGCTTCTTAAGCAGAAAGCATACTTAGAAAATTAATCTGCTATGTTAAGTCCTAGACAAAAGTAGCAGCTATCTGACCTTTCTTGGATCTTAATTCAGTACGTTCAAGAATATATGATTATAAAAATTTGATATTATGCTCAGGGTGAAATATTTTCCAATTTTTCTAGGGTAAATACTTCTACGAAACAAAAGCACTTATGTACTTTATCATGGTGATGATTTCAGCTTAAGACTAAGAGAGCAGTAGCTGGAACTACATTTTTAGAAGCTTTGTATGTGGTCTGTTTGGAATTTTAAAAATAAATTTGGGTTTTGATAAGTATTTGCGCTACGTGTAGGGCTGAGCAATTCGATTGGGTGATTCGAATCAGTTCGAAGCACAAATTATCCGAATCAATAGCGAATCGTTCATAGGAACAAAAACTTGCAAAATGAAATGAAAATTCCCTTTTTGCAATCGATTGGTCAAAATCGATTGTATTTGGTTGTTGAAATAGAAAAACTGTTGCTTTTAGACATGGACTGTGATTTGAAAATACACTGTAAACTATAAACGTCTTGATTGGAGACAAGTTATAATACTTAAAATGGGATTTTTGTTATCTACACAGAATTAGTGATTCGATTCATAAAATTATCCGAATCAGATTCAAATCACAAATGATTCGGTTTCACCCCCCATCAGTTACCTAACTACCCTGGTGCGGTCGGAATGTAGCGTGGGGAATAACTCATGTACCGTACAATGGGGATGTATTCAGCTTAAGAGTAAGAGAGTAGTTGCTGGTAGTACATTTTTAGTAGCTTTGGAATACAAGTGGCTGATAGTCGGTTTCTTTACAACGTTGTTTCAAGCCTTGCTCAAAGCGAACTTTGATAAAAAAAATACATAAGTGGTTTTGATGCCATTTTCTATTCATTACATCCACTCAATAACAACTGATGGAAAAGAAAATCTTACTTTTGCATAGAATTATTTGCAGTGGATGATGAGGCGACAGTTTTTCTTCCTGGACTTCTTGAAGAAATATTTGTGCTCGATGTAGAAGGTACAGTGGATAGGTTACTTGTGGATGAATATATTCCTAGCGCTGATTTAGGACGGGCCGGGGAGGAATTGCGAATATCCTGAAAAAACAATAGGCAATGTCACAAGAATCACGGTTTTGTTTGGGTGACCAGAAAGCTTCAAAATCATGAAATTCATGCATCAAATGCCTGCAGAACATTGCGCTTGCGTAAAACGCAAGAGTGAAATAAAACAAACCTAGAAGAAAAGCAACCTAAGCGAACGTGTAGTGCGGCCTCAAGTCTACTAGGTATTTAGAAGCGGGAACAGCAGGATGGCTGAAAGTTGTTTATCTTCGGGTGTCTAAAATGTTCATGCAATTTTCTTCGGATGGACAAAAAGCTTTAAAACCATCAACACTGCTATTTCATGCAGTTGTATACTGTACAATTTTGAAGCAAAAAAACTTCACTTTGAAGTAGAAATAGAAGAGGCATACCAGTAAGTAAGACCTGCTTTTTTATAATTACCATAACTATTTTTTTAAAAGTGACATAACTAAGGAATCTCGATCAAAAGAATGTTCAAATTACCTGCATACTCTTGTGATGTGAGCTACCCCTGGTGGTAGATAATGTTGCTGATTGTCTACCAGGATCTGAAAATAATCAGATTGTTTAGGTTCAGATATTGATTTTCAATTTTGTAAAAATATAAAAGGATACAACGATAACAAAAGTAGATAAAACAAAAGAAAATATTAACACTTCTGAAGTTGGAATCTATGCAAATGGATTCCCGGTTAGCTCAGCCAATAAACAAACCCCTTCGGAATATTCTTCGAGCTAATCATCACTAACGCCCTGATTTTGCATCCTGTGAGAGAAGTGGTTGATGGTTTTACCATCGTTCAGGGCAGATACCACCTACTGCACTTTACCATGTCGGTTTAGTTCTGATTGGGATGCTTTCCATTTAGAGTGCAGTTGCTGGTACTACACCTTTTAGTATCTCTTTACTCTTATTAAGTTGCTGTTAGTTGGTTCTTCGAGTGATTCTCAATAAAAAAAATATGGGAGAGGATTTTTGGATACCACGCCGACTTGCGGTGGTTCACGTAACAGATTGAACAGCTTTCTCCACCAAGCATGTCCATGCACTGAAAAAATCTGTAAATGGTTTGTTAAAAACCTCATTCCGACTTGAAATTGGTATCCGCACGGGAGGTCATGATTCACCATAAGGTTAAACCGCATTCTCGACTTCCTCTCCCGCAGGATAAAAATGTAATCCTATCCCAAATGGGCAAATCATCAGGCTCATCCCAGTGAGAAACTTGATTCGTTTTTCAAGTCTGAGTCACCAATGGATCGCACCGACAAGGTGCGGTCCATCTGTGGCTTATGCTTGATAGAAAGAATTCCTTATTGAGATTGGTCTAGCGTTCATCCCACTGGCATTGCATATGAATCAATTTTTGTCAGAAAATCCTCTCCTAATAAATCCGGAAGCAGTACGTAAAAAGAGCCAGCTAACAACAACTTATATGTTCCAGAGCTATTTTGCATTATAAGTATAGAACATGTTAACAGTATCCCAGTCGACACAATAAAGTGAAGTGTGGGGTATCTGCCCTGGACAGTCGTAAACCAATCTTTCGTGTATGCTGACTAAATGGAAACAATGCAGCGATATATGTTTATCAGGACAGATACCCCTTATTAATGCACTCTGCTATAGGGGTTCTGTTTTGTGTGAAACATTTCCTGCTTAGAGTGCAGTTGCTTAAGCTTCGTTATGTAGCAGCTCTTTGCAATGTGTGTGGTCGTCAGTTGGTTCTTTTCAGGAGATACCTGCGGAGGAATAACATGCTGACAAGGCATACTCACCAACTTCATCCTCCCGTCGCATAGACAGAGCTGACGAAGGCCTTGGCAGAGAATTATATCTTTTATCACTTGTATTACTAGATGTATTAGACCTTCTATCTGTACTAGTCGATCTAGGTGTGGATGGACGAGGAGCACCAGAAATTGTTTCACGTTTTGGCTGATTTTCTGTCGTTCGGTAGTTGCGAGGTAGAGTTTCTGAATTTCTGGGAATAGAAAAGGGCACACCAGTGAGTGAGATTTCCTTTTTTTTTATAATTATCATAAATATTTTTTCAAATATGACATTACTTAGGAATCTTGATCGGGTCTTTGTTGACGGATTTGAAGTGTAGTTTAGAAAAAGTTTGTTTTTCAGATAAGATTCTATCAAAATGATGCAGAACATGTTCAAAGTAATTTGGTTAAGGTAAAATCAGTATCAAATGATTGAATGACACTTGACAAACAAGAATAATAAAAGTACCTATACGAAGATGGTGGTCCTTTAGTTCCTCGGGTGGTGGATTTCCGCTCGTCCACAGTGCTTGTACGCAACATTCTATCAGGATCAGGACTCTTTGATCTCGATAAACTGAATGTAGCTCGACGCTCTGATGTCGATGTGGGGGTTGGGGTCACAGAACGCCGAGGTGGAGTGTGGTCATTCGATAAGGCACTTCCTGAAGTTGACCTAAGGGAACCGGGAGTTGGGGTTTTGCTTCTGCGCTCTGTGGGGCTTTTCGGGGGTGATCTACTCCCACTGGGTAAAGACAAGCTTGCTTTTGAGTTGCGCAAATTACCACTCGTTGAGTCTCGTGATGTGTACGTTTTATTTAAATCATTATTGCTTGATTGTGTAATTTTGATTTCTGGTTTATTGCTTGTACGTTTATTGTCTGTACTGAACCGTGACAAGGGTTTTGTCCCTCTGTCAGGGGCTGGGGACCTGCTCCGTGCCCTGTCCCGATTTGGAGTTGCATGTCGTGGGTCTATGTATCCATCACCGTCCACATCAAAATATTCTACCACATTGTTTCTATGGTTACTGTTCTGGGTTATTGCTTCTGACCTTCGACCTGGAGATTTTGGTGACCGGCTGCCTGATGGTGTTGGACCTTGATCTCCTCTGACCTTTGACCCTCGACCAGGTGATACAGTGGACATAGTTTTGTTGAAACCTGGCAAGCTCTGGCTTTTGATGTTATTATTGCTGGAGTAAAAAAGTGAAAATAATCACATTGCTGGTATCGCCCAGGGCAGATACCACTTACTGCACTCTACCATGGTAATTCAGTTCCGTTTGGGATATTTTCCGATTAGAGTGCAGTTGCTGGTATTTTTTGTAGCTCTTTGCTATTAAATGGTCGCTAGTCAGTTCAATTCAGGCTTTGCTTACGGCTTTGCTCGGAGTGAATTTCAATAAAAAAATAATAATTTAAGCAAATCTGAAACAGTGGCTCAAAGGACCCAACTAACTACTTATATATCAAAGAGCCTAGTCTTTCATCACCCAGGTCATGAGCATTTTTCGGAATCCACAGGATGGAAATGATATTCATCCGATCCTTCATCCTTCTGCATCAAAAGTATATATTTAACCAGATATGACTCACTGCCTTTTAATATAACAGTCCAGCAGAGATATTTTCCAATTAAGTTGCAGTTGCCGATAGCAGTAGCTTTGTCGCATATAAGTGACTGTTGGTTTGAAGCATTACTTCGGGAATGTAAAAAAATGATTACCTCCAGTCATCCCTGCTCTTCCTCAACTCTGAATTTCGAGGTTGATTGGTTCCCCCACCACCTGCTTTATTCATAATATCTGTTGCCTGTTTCACATTGAGACTCGTCCTGTGAAGATTAGATAAAATTATAGATGATATCTTCCTCTAATAAATAAAACTTCCTTCATCATAAAGTGTATGATTGCCAGCAGATATATTAAAAACGACCAGTGTAAGCAAAACGGTATAAATCGTTTTTGCTTACACCAGCTGTGCTAATAATATCTGATTTTAGGTTCTTTATGTTATGTAAAATGTGGTTTCCTGACAAAGGTTTGGATAAAAGTCCAATAATTTTCACTTGAATACGAGTTTTCATAACTTTCCAAGTTTTTATTTAAAAATACTCGCGAAGGTCTGTCGGTTATCACATTTGTATTGTAGGTTGAAAAGATTTCAGGTTCGAACCCCAAAAAGTCAAGTTCATGAACCATGTCCACCACTCAACCCAAAGTGTAAGAATTTGAGTAATACCATACAAAAAAAAATTGTTCATCTTAGAGTTACTGCTAGTTCAGAGATTTGCTCAGGGTCATCCAAAAAAGTGAGTGATCGCAAAAAAAAAATAATAGCATTTGAAACGACACTAACAAAATGAATCAGCAAATTGATCGCTAGTAACTTATTCTGATCATAATTTAACAAAAGATTTTAGTGATACCAACAAATTTAGAGTAATGCCACTTTCAGATATAAATATTTTTAAAATATTGAACTCGATCATTTCGAAGTAATATTGCTGATTTCATAATTGAAAATTTGACAAAAATCGATTGAATCGAAAATTTGATAAATATCTAATTTTTGTTATCATATTGAGGGAGTACAGTTAAATTTAAAATCACAATAAACTAGAGCTGGGCGGCATATCGGTACAACGGTAAATACCGTTGCTGAGTTTTCCAAGATACTGTTTTACGTTAATCTGCGCAATGTCGGTTTGCCTTAATACAGGAATTCCGTGACATACCACCTAAAATGGTCACACATTGCTGTATTATCACGTCGAGTAATAACAAAAAAACAGGTTATTAGCCCACTCACACCTGCTGATATGCCTAAATTGAATTTTTGCAATGTCATGAAACAGCAACCCGCCCGCATTTAGAGGTGCAGAAAATGGCTTGGCATACCGGTATTACTGACATTTTGGCGGCGGTATGCCGGTACAATATATACCTCATGCCGCCCAGCTTTACAACGAACCTATTAAAATTTTGCTCAAAAATTTTGTCAAATCATGGATAAGAGTAATTCAATACATTATTTTGTATCAAAAAGTGGCATCACCATTTTGATTGCGATCTGATTAATTTCAGCACTCAGACACAAATCAACTTCAATAGATATCAAGCAATCTGTGAAACATTCATACAAACGTGAAATGAAAATAAATTCATTTTGAATAAAAAATTGATGATGTGAATAATTAATAATCAGTGGTTATTTTTCACACGAAAAAAACATTGCAAAGCAGTAAAGTTCCACAAAATTTGTAGTTGGAGTATTATTTTGATTTGAGCAATTTTTAGTTGTATTTGGTTATTTTGAAAAAAACTGTAGCCAAAGACCGAGCTATATTTGCATTAAGAAGTCAAATTTGTGTGTGTGATTGAAAGAAAAAAAACTGTGAGGCTTTATTTGGTACTAAATCAGTTAGATTCTGGCAAACTAAACAAAGTACATTGCCAAGTCAATATACCATGTTGTATTTAGTATACGACTATATAAAAAGTGAAAGCTCAAGCCACATAAGTTTGATGGTAATGATGACTATATACAACTGCAATTTGCCAAGCATGCTGACATAATCGTAGACTTAAGAGATCAGGCTGAAGTACTGGTTTGGATGTTGGCTATTGTACCCAATACTGAACCCAGAGTGCAATAACGTGAGTACACTAGATATTCAGAAAAGACACAACCACAGTAACCATCTGTTGTTTAGGTTCGAACGAAAAGAATAATCAGGATCAATGGGTCTAAAATGAGAAAAAAAGTATGTGGCCTAAAACTTTCACATCGGGTTATTCTAAAACACACATTGTTATAGAGCTACCAGGTTAATAATAATGAAAGAAAAGTGAGACATATAACCTATTCAAACAATTTATGATATGTATGTCTCTAGTGTGAAGCAGATAGCGCTTTGTTTTTACAAATATTTGGATATACAGCCCATATTGAGAGAAATGCAGACTGGGATGTGATGATGGCGAATTCAATCGATTAGCGATTCCTATTGAGCAGCAGACACTGCTTCATTTTAAAAAAGCTAGTGAATATGGAAAAGACTTTTAAACGTTAAGAGATTGAAAGAAAGTAAATCCCATAGTTGTAAAACTTCATGGAAAAGTATGGAAGCAACAAAAAAAAGAGAGAAAGAAAAATGAGATTTGAAATAATTTTTCAAAGTGTTTTATTCTACAAAACATTATTTACTTGTCGTCAATAAGTTTTCCAAAGTATTCATTCGTAGAACACTTAAACCTGGAACGTAAAAGTAAGATTCTCCAGAACAATATTAGAAAAAATAAAACAAAGATTAAATACATAACCTGTAAAATAAAGCAAGTTAGTTTTCATCAACAAAAAAGCAAAAGTAAAAACTGTGGGAAAAGGTGGTTAAACACAAAAAGTTGATGCCTGTACCTAGGACTTTTATATACTTCCCCATTTTCAACCCAATTTATTTGATTGAGACTTTTTTACTACAAAATTCATCTACAACTGTGCTTTGTGAATCCCAGTACCATTCATAAAAAGCTCAATTCATCTATATTTATAATGTTCCAGTTAGAAGCAACTATAATTCGGTATACTGCCAGCAGATCACAAGCAATGATCAGATTTTTCTAAAATTGTAAAATAGCTATAGATCAGCGCCCAATTTCCCATATTCCTGAATTTGTTTCCAAGCTTTTGCTGGAGCATAGTTACACAGTGACAAATATTGTAGACTGAGCTCCGGCAAAGGCTCAATAAGTAATTTTTGAATTACATGGAAGAACGTTGCAATATCTTGTTGTTTCAAACTTGGCCTCATTTTATTCAAGTATCTTTGTGATACTAGTTGCACAAAGACCAGTCTTCACAGGGGGAGCGGAATAATACACAGACAAAAAGACATTCCTCAGCCCAAAACGCATATCCTAGATACTGTACAGCTGCCATGAAAGAAACGCTTTCTTCTTTTCTGATACTCACAAACAGTGAATGGGATTACGAAACGTAATCAAATTATTTTATTTCTTTTCAACAGCTATGAAAATATTAATCAGTTTATTTGAAATTCACTCTAAGCAAGGCCCAAGAGGGACCAACCAACGGCCACTCGCAAGGAGCTACTACAAGATATAGTACCAGCGACTGCAGATAACATACCAGACGAAACTGGAACACAAGGGTAAAGTGCAGTGAGTGGTATCTGCAGTGGTAAAACCATCTGCAACTTCTTTGTCTCCTCCAAGTCACCTCTTACAACACGAAGGAAATACGTTAGAACTATTCTAAAGTCCCTACCTACAAGTTTACTTTCATTTTTTACTTTCATCACATTTCTCGAACATGTTAGACGAATGCTCACTGTGACCTTAGGGCTGGGCAATTCAATTCGGTGATTCGATTCAAATCGTGAATCGGTCATTGGAACAAAAACTTGCCTAATGAAGTTGAATTCTTTATTTTTAACGACAAGATACAATTGATTTTGGTCAAAATATGAAAATACATTATTTTTAAATCACTTATATGCTAATGTTTGTGATTCGCAAACATAATTTTCTCATTATCATAATGAAGAGAATTTGTTATTTTTATGGAATTTGTGATTCGATTCGATAAAATTGTCTGAATCAGATTCGAATTCCAAATCAAATGATTCAGTGTTGCCCAGCCCTATGTGACGTTCTATGAGACATTCTCAACAGTTAAAATACAAATTTGCCAATTCATCGATTTAGTACCAATAGAATTATAATCTACCCACTACCTGGTTGCAATCACTAGCTGTTCACTACTACAATTCACTAACTACGATTCACTAACTTCATCTTTCTAAAGCCGTAAGATAAATTTGATCATTATGTTCTTGAACTATCCAAAACTATATACAAAAATATCATGTTCTCATTCCACAGAAATATAGGTTTATTGTGAGCTTTCGTTAGAACATAGTCTAACTTCTTGTCTGAAGAAGTTGGACTATGTTCTAACGAAAGCTTACAATGAACTTATATTTCTGTTGAATGGGAACATGCTATTTTTGTAGGTAGATATGCTTGATATTATCTCATTCGTGTATCCTTGTGAATTCCCTCACACACAGATCCAGGATTTTAAGGAAACACGGAGTAGAGAAATAGGTAGTCCATTGCAAGATACCAACTAACAAAAACTAATGAACTTTTCTTTAAGTCTTGTGTACGAGAAAAGGAGGCTGTTATTTGCAGATTAAGTAAATAAGCTGATGTTTGCAAAAGGATTATTAGGGTATTAGTATTGATTAGCATCATGTGATTTAATTAGTATCAAATTAGTAGAAAAAAATAAAAAAAACATTAGTTTTAAGTTTAATTTGAAGGTATTTTGTAAATTTGACAATACCACAACACTACAGAAATAATGGCTGAAGGTAAAGAGAGAGGGTTATATTTTGTTGATATATCAGCTGGAGTCAGATGACAGTCCCTCGAAAAAAACAATTCTATCAGAAAAAATTTTTGCAATTGGGTGACAATAATTTATGATATATATCAGGCTAATAGATTAAATGTCTCTTTTCAAGTGTCTGATAGTAACAGAGCTTTAGAAAAAGATTCAAAATAATCAACACTGCTATTTTATATGGTTTTGACATTTTTTGTCCACCAGAGGAAAATGACATGGTCATCTCGGTTGTCTGAAGAAAAATAAAATTCTGTCAACCTGGGTGTTAAGAGCATTTATTTTAATAAGATTTCATTTTTATCCTGCGGGAGAGGAAAGCTGAGAATACGGCTTAATCATATGGCAAACCAAGACCTATCGTGCAGACACCAGTACCGAATCGGGGATGAAGGTTTTGGCGAGAATATAGAGTCATCTGGCTTAGGAAGATTATATACGATAGGATTGCTGGTGCACAGTTGTTGGTGTAACCAAAAGCAATGGTTCCTCCACCAACCATGTCCATGCACAAGAAATACCTGCAAATTGTTGTAAAATCTCGCCCAGACTTGAAACTTGTCTTTGCACAAAAGATCATGGTACGATAAAGCCATATTCTTAGCTTTCCTCTCTCACAGAATGAAATTGCTATCCTATCCTAATATACTGGTACCTAATTGGGCTATCAAGGGGTTTCAAAATTTGGAATTCTATAAGCGAGTCCAGCTTCATTATCCATGCCCACCATCCAACCCAGGGTGTAATAACTTGGGTACGCTGACCCCGAACGGGAAAAGATCACATCTTTCCAGTAATTGTAACCCTGTTCGTCTATAAGTGGTCGCTGTTACAGGGCCTTGGGCAGGGGGATCCACTCTAAGAAAAAAAGTAATTTGTTGTTAAACACGAATGACAAACTATCAAAATATGTTAAAAGCAGTTAACCCATCACCTCTAGAAACCAATGATTAATTACCACAATGTTTAATGAAAATGACAAATTACAAAGCAGAAAATAAAAACACCTTCACAGCATGGCCCGAAAAATCACTCGCAATTGCTAATTATTCCGATACATTTTCATTCATTGGGCTAGATTTGGTTATTAAATGACAAAATTGCTACATGATGGAATGATCAAAAATTTCTACATGCTGCCACCTAGTGACCACTCTAAAAATAAAGACTACATGATTACAATGATCGATTCCGAGCTTTAAAATCACGTTTTGTTTCACGCTTCGCTCGATTGATTAATTCACGTTCCTCCTCCTCAGTCAAAACGATCCCAAGATCTCGGATCCTGTATAAAGATTTGGTTTAAACTACATGCAAACTATATATACTAGGCTAATGTAGGACAAGAAATGAAAAGACTAAGGAAGGCAATATGAATGAATACAATAGCATGTGAATGTAAATATATTTACTGGCTCACGTAGCTGCATTTTTGTTTTATTTTCGGGAGAAAATAAATCTAAGTCGTACATGGAACCTATTCCTGAAAGTTGAAATTTTTTTGGAAACTTACTTGGCGATTTTCAAATTTACTATACAAATAGAATGACATTAACATTTCAGCAAAAGGAAATTAGACCATATTTTGCTCACTGTGAAGGAAAGTCATGATTACACTGCAAATGGAACCAATTCAAAAATAAAAGAAAAGCAAAGTTTAATTCAATCAGAGTACAAGAACACTTGATTATTTGGGAAGGGATTATCTAATTAGGACCAATGATTCTGAGCAAATTAAGACTATCGGGGAATGACCAGGAACAGAATGATTGGTGAAAAAGGAATGTATCAAATGGGACAAAGCTGCCAATGGTAATATTTATATATTTCATTTAATGCGCAGACAACAAAAGCACAGACTATGACCGTCATTTTCATTGCATAAATCCATACAGAATCAACAGTTAAATTTGTTTTTGCTCTCCAAATTGACATAGTTTCACAGAAAAGGGGAATTTGCGGACTATAGTCCACATTTTCTGGACTTCTGCAATTTATATCTTCCTTTGGAAAATTAAAACGCTACCTTTCATCAAAACATAGCTGAATTTAGAATGTTTTTGATATTTCATATTCAAAATTACTTTTTCAGAAAGTATTCAGAATAGTAATATATTTTGGTCATCCCTGATTATGGCCCCGTGGTTATCATGTTAGAATCGCAGGTTGAAAATATCCCGAAAAGTTTAACTTCTGTGATGACCCAGTCTCGAGTTCGAGTTCCGGCAAGTCCGGCCCACCACTCAACCTAGGGCGTAACATCTTGGGTAGGCTAGGCCAAACAGAAAAAGATCATATCTCAGCAATTCTAACCCGGTTCGTCTATAAGTAGCCACCGGGGCCTTGTTCAGAATGATCCACTTCAAGAAGTGGGTGTAATAAAAAAAATGATCCACTCCCACCACTCAACCCAGAGTGTAATAACTTGGGTAGGTTGAACAGAACTAGAAAGATCATATCTTTTTTAACAAGAATGAACCCCGTTCATCTGTATGTGGTTTCTGGCACAGGGCGTTATTCAAGGTGATCTACTCGAATGAGTGGCTGTAAAAAATTTATTTCATAAATTATTTAGTTTTGCCTTCATCTTTGTGTACATTAAAACTATGAAGTCTATAGCCAATACTAATCCAACATCTAGAAATTGGGTTTTAGCACATGCATACTATTTTCTATATAATTATGAAAAAGATATAGTAAATCAAATCAAAACAATCTTGTAGTAGAAGTATTGTTTTTGTAAGGTATAAGACACTTATGGATCACTTATGGATTTTTGAGAAAATAAGATTTTTCATTGGGTAAAGGTACCGGTACTTGCGCATGCAATTTAAGAGTGGTACAGTTCGCAGTTGCCTGCATATAGGTGTTTAAAAGAGGTCAAAAATTGGCATGTGATCTCTAAACCGTGGCACATTTTGCAGTACCATTATATAGTTGTTTAAAGGCCCCAGGAATTTTTGAACGTCTTTTGTTTAAGTACGGTCGCTGATGACTAATCTTACAAATTCGGGCACATATCGCAGTGTTTTATATAATAGTTTGAAGACAGATGGAATTGTTTATCCAGTTTATTTTTTTTTCGAATTATTTGCTATGGCCTGTCCGTGAATCTACAGGGGGCTTATACCCAACAACCGTTAGGCACGGGCCTTTGTAGTGACTGTGTATCTGTTCTATGTTACAGCTACCAGCGAAGTGCCTTGCTGAAGGGCAAGCTTGGTGGTGAAACGGTCAAGCACCGAACTATCGGCCTTCCGGTCAATGCGATCGCGCTTAAACGACTGAGCCACTGAGTCGGGCTTCTTGTTTATCCAATTGTCTCTTGTTTAATATAATGAGTCAGGTGAGCGCCATCTGTTGATCATGATAGATAAAATATAGGATGACAATTTCTTATTGAGATATGGCCAAAAGTACAATTGGAACTACGAAACTAAATCCTACTTCCAGAACATGCAGATCATAAGGCAAAAAACCGTAAGAAAAAATTGAAAAAAGTTCGAAGAGGGTAATTATTCCTTTTTCCCTTCCAACACTAAATATGAAACGATTTATTCGATTTGTGAGGTCTGGTCGTGTCAGTTTGTTGTGAACCGATATGCGATCCTTTTCCTGCAGCAAGAACTTTTATGAATATCAAATCTAACTAAAGTCAGATCCCTAAGAAGGAACAAAAACCTGTGATATGCCCATTGGGTCAGACGGTGTAGCACAAGAAATATGTTTCAAGATATACACCATTTCTTTACTTCCCGAGTTTGAATCTAGTGAGGCCAATTGTGTGCGAGAAACTAGAGCTGTTTATGAGACTGCTGGTTACAACTAGGGCTGGGCAAAAACCTAATTTAAAATTTGAATCTGATTCCGATTATTTTTTCGAATCGGATCGAATCGCTGATCCTATTTTTACTATTACTATTATTGTGTCCATTATGATGACTAGAAAATTTACAGTTAAAAATCAAAAATATTAACATAAACAGACTCAAAAGCGATGTACTTTCAATTACACTCCACTCCGTTGGCGCAAATTTCCATTTTAACAACAAAATACAATCGATTTTGGTCAAATTTGACCAAAATCGACTGCATTTTGTCATTAAAAAACAAAAAATTCCACTTCCTTTAGCAAGTTTTTGCCTCCATTACCGATTCACGATTAATTTGAATAGATTCCCTTTGAATCTATTCAAATCACCGAATCGAATTGCCCAGCCCTAGGTACGACATCCCCAGCTTGCCTTGTCCAGCATGGCCCAGTCCACATACAAAAAATATATTTTATGCTGGACTGAAGTTCGGACAAACTTTCTTGTTTCATGTATACGGAAAATTATTAACAAATAAAATATTCTGACTTTACCTCGTTGCAATTTTCTGCTCTACTCTGTGTCTATTGCATCTGCAGGGATCATGTTTATCCAGATAATGCTCCAATGTGTCCCATCCTCCTCCTACTCGGACCATTACATGGTTGCGAAGAATCTAAGGAGACGAAGAAGAGATAATTACAATGATGCAAAATGTAAGAGAGAGACCCTGAAACGGTAAATTACAAACACTCTTCTGTGAATATGACATTATGTTGGAAGTCCTAAATGTTCTACAATACCATAAGATTTTTTTTTATAAAGATACACTTCAAGCATGACCAGAATCGAAGAGCTCAAGATGAACCAACAAATGTGATGCCAAAAACTGCACTAGAAGTGTGAACTAAACCACTATAATAAAGTGCAGAAAGTGGTATCAGCTCTGGGCGATGATAAAACCATCTAGAACTTCTTTGCTTCCTATCAACCACCACTTATGCCATGCACGAAATGCATTAGGATAAATATAATTTCTTCTGATGGTGTTTTTTTCAAGCGTCTGCGCAGCCAATGTAGTTGTGTATCAGCTGTATTTCAATAGCTTTGATCCTATTAATTTTATAAGAAAATTCGAACTATCCTAAAACATGACACAATTCAATTCAACATCAATACTACAGCTAGTAATAACGAAGTATAGTAAATGATTGGCAGATAAACAAAGTTGCAAACTCACCCTCATAAAGATTAACGTCTTTGAATCTCCAACTTTGTATTTCCCTTCACTGACTTTTACCATTGGAAACTGCGTTGGACATGTACACATGCCAAGTATGTATTGAACCTAGAAAAAAGTTATTTGGGTCATATATAGGGCTGGGCAAAACCGAATCACTTAGAATTCGAATCTGAATCTAATTTTATCGATCGGATCGAATCACTAATTCTTTGTAAATCACAAATATCCCAATTTTTACTATTATAACTTGTCTTCGTCATGAAAACAAAGAAATTTATATTTTGTAGTGTATTTTCAATTCACACAAAGAGCAACAATTTTTTTATTTTCTACCAAGAAATTACACATTTTTGTACTGGACGATGGAAATAAAAGATGATATATAATCATCATGGCATAAAAAATGAATCAACGAAAAAAGACTCAATATTTTTCACAACCACGCATTCGAGTGGATCACCCTGAAGAAGGCCCATTACTGTCAGTCAATTAGGTATGAACACGGTTAGTGTTGTTGGAAAGATACAATCTTCACGGTTCAACTAAGCCTACCCTGAGTTGCGTGGTGAGCATGGATCAATGAACCGGGATTGCAAAAGTCGAAACCAAGATCTTCAATGACACGAGAGGTCATGGTTGTCATATGGTTGAGCTGTATTTACGGCTTTCCTTGCCCGCAAAATTGAAATAAAACTCTATCCTATCCTATCTTCCAATCAGTCCCAAATGTATCAAGCGACATACACAACCATACGACACCAACACAACCCTTAAACATAGACATAATACACACAAATATCAAGAATCAACAGCAAGAATCATTCACATATTCACAGAAACATCACGGTTTGCATTTTTAAAATTTGAATCATTACGATGACTTGTTTCAAGTCAATATTAGTGTAATTTAATTTATGCATGTTAAGAAAGTTAAGAATACATATAACATATACTATACAGAAGGTAAACTTGAATGAAATATAATGTGTGGTCACCACAATCATTTATTTTTCTTTGAAATAGCTAGTTTACATCAAAGTTTCAACGAATTTCTATGACAGTCCCAGAAATTATTAGTTCTATTTAAACCTGAATCATAAACCTCAATCATGAAATCAAGATTGAATCCAATGACCTTATGATCGGATATCTGCCCTGGGCAAATACTCAACACTTTTCAAAATTATTGGTGTATATTCTTAGACCTAGTCAACTCATTTTACTATAAATGCAATGAGGTGGACTGTGCCTCACCGATCGATGAGTGATTCAAGCTTGTATTCTTGAAAATTTTTCTTGATTGGGTGTGATAATACATCAAAATGCAAGACTGAGACGAATAAAACAAATCATCATACTGTCTTAATATTAGATTCAAAGTGCCCAGTTTTAGATCTCATTGTTAATAGCAAGCCAAATGGTCAAACTTTATGGCACATGGAGTGACAAACTGTAATAATATCAAACATACAGACATGCAATTGAATTTGTTATTTCATTTTCATAAATCGATGAAGAGCAAAATAAAGCTGAAATAACGGCCTGCAGTACCTGTAGTCGCACTGTATATGCAACCATGCCGAAGTCATGCAAAATACAACTTTAATAAACATTTACAAATCCACCATGCCATCTTACCTCCTTTTTATAGAAAGCAGAAAAATAAACATTTCGAAATATATTTTTTTGATGATTGCGACCACGTTGAATAGCCTACAGATATAAGAGTAAAACTGAAATTTTTATGTAAAACTCCCGTTAAAGTAAGACCTCGAGATTTGTTTTCTAGGAACATCAGAGCCCAGCAGAGTCTTAAATATTTCTTTAGGTAACAGACGTTTTGTCCATGTTGAATTAAAAGTCACACATCCTATGTTGTTGATTGTATTGATAACATCCATTACAGCACAAAATATTGACGATTTAATTCAAATATTCTCACAACCGAGTATTTTTTTCTCATTCTAAGCGATTAAAATATCAGAATAAGTCAGATAAAGTACGCATTCCCGGTAACGATTGCAAAGGACAAAAAATCACCATTTTGTTTAGTCTTTAGTTCGTCAGTGGCAAAATTTATATCCACTGTGTTTTACAGCGAGTTACTGCCACGAGGTATATTCATATTATAGAATGAAAAAGCACAATCGGTTAGAGCAAACGAAGTGTATTTTTAACGTCCCGAATATCGATACGAACAAGCTTTTTCACGGCGTGTGTGATGGTTCACTACTGCCATGAAGAAGTTGGTTCGAAATTCAGGCAATATGCTTATTCGCTTATTATATTCTCTAACCATCGGTCTATATTAACTTTAAAATTTATTCAACGTAGCCCGCAAGGTGTTGCAACAGAGGCGACTTAATCGTTGACGACGTTTAAAATTATATTCTATGACGTCATACAGCCGAGTTCATTAGCAGACGACCGTTCGTAGTAGCATTCTTTGCATTGCAGAAAGTTCAAAAATTAGCGAAATTGATAGCCCGTCACGGCAGGGCGATTTTGAGCCTAAAATTACTCTGACTTTCGCTTGATTTTGGCGGGATTTGTATGCGGTCGTTTGTTTCTAATGCGATAATCGTATGTTGCCGATGTAATGTGCATTTCTGGGGTTTCTGGTTCCACGAAAATGTGTAACTTTTTATCGACTGATACATATATGAAACATTGTTTAAATCAATTATAATTTCTTTCTTAACAAGCGTGAGTCACAGATAGACAGCGCTTTATCGGCGCGATCCCTTAGTGGTCCAAGCTAAACAATATATGTTGTTTTTTCTGACTGAGAACGAAAGTACGCCTTGAGGATACCCAAACAAGGTTAGCAAAATATCAATAAGCGCCTAATGTCAACAAATGCAGTCTTTGACGCTGTAAACGTTTATTCTGATTGAAGAGTTTTTTTATTATTGAAATTCACTCTGAGCAAGGCCGGAAGCAATGACTAAAAGGAATCAATCTACGGCCACTTAATAGCAAATGGCTACTAAAAGATGTGGTGCCAGCAACTGCACTCTAAACGGAAAACATTCCCAACAGAACTGAACCGCCATGATAAAATACACTGTGGTATCTTCTCTGGGCGATGGTAAAACCATCTAATACTTCATCTATCACTTATTTAGAGAGCATCCAAGTATGAACAAGTATTGGGGGCCTGGGTCGAAAGTCAATTTGTCAGTTGCCAGTGTTATCCATATGTGCCCCAAGATTGATTAATTCTTTTATATCGTTTGATCTGTTTAGTAATATGGTTTTTAGAGGAAATGGGGTTCGAATTATTTGTAACGGCCTGTCCGTGAAACTATTGGAAAGTTATTCACAACAGATAAAAATAAGGGGTTATTTTTAAATATTTGCCTTTTTATAGTCACTTCTTGCAGTGGATCGATCACCCTGGCCAAGTCCCTGTACCGGAAGCCACTTATAGACGGACATAGTTAGAGTTGTTGGAAGGATATGATCTTTCCGGTTCGTCTCGCCCAATGCAAGTTACTACACCTTGGGATGAGTGTGGAGGGCCCGGAAATCCAATCCAATATGTTAAGGCCACACTACACGTGAAATTATGCGTTGCACGTCTTATAGATGCGTTGCATTACGTGTCGGGTAATAAAATCAAAACGGCAATACACGCCTGCATTGCTTTGCGTTAATCGTGTTCACATGCCTACAAAGCACAAACGCACGCAACGAAACGAGCACTCTGCAATAGCCCGCATAGCCGTTCTGTTTCATTGGAATACGATGTAAGGAAATGCATGCAGAGCATTGCGCTTGCGTAAAACGCAAGAGTAAAATTAAACAAACTGCGGACTTTAACCACTAGGCCATCGCAGAACATCAAACAAACTACGACAGAAAAATCAAGAGTGCAGACAAAATCTAGAAAAATATTCAAAACAAATACTGAATACTTGCGCGCCCACACCCACAAAAATTTTAAAAAAACGTGGAAGACAACATAAGCTTAACACAAATAGTATCAATACGTACTATACATATCCGGGCTTGAAGCTACTCACAGTGTTATGGGGATTTCGAGAAGGATTTTGTGTAAGGATATGACATCGCGAATAATTTCAAAATAGTCCTGTGAATTCAGGACACAGACATTTGTAGTGACTGTTTATGTATTGTGTGTTGCAGCTATCCGCGAAGTGCCTCGCCGAAGTGCATGATCGGCGGAGACGCGGGCGAGAATCGAACAGCCGATACAGATAGATCACGCTTTGTCGGTACATTTCCTGCGCTGTCGATCCTTTGGATGGTTAAGGGGCCAAGGTTTTGAACTGCCATTTTCATTATTCTTGTGTTTCGATATAAAATACTCGGTCGCATTTCTAATCTCGAAGTTGATTTTGCCATTTCGATTGAATAATACAAAAAGCAGAAAATTTCAAAGGCTCGTAAAAGCTTGCTGTGACCAGGATTCGAACCTGGGTTATCACGGCCACAACGTGAGGTACTAACCACTATACGATCACAGCGTAGCACGATCCGCCAACCGACGAGCGCGCAGGCCGGTGATCAGATTTCACTCTTATTGAGAAAATCATAAAACATGTGCAATGACTCATACTGTCCACAAAAACGTAAAACACATAAAACTTTTCACGTTACTGGCGACAATTACCTTTTACGCAATCGGATGACTTCACCGAGACGAGACATATGATATGTTCCTCCTCGAGCGTGAGCCACAGATGGATCGCGACATATCGTAATTATTACTATTTGTGGAATGGTTGCTTTGTTGTGAGTTGGTAGTAACGATTGCAGTATATGTTCAATATTAAAAAGCTATTTATAATAAATATATATACATGCCTTGAGAACATTTTTGCGATCGAGTTCCCGTACGTCATAAACTTTTTCAGGTTTTGCTCGTCTTCCTTTTGTTATCTAGTGTTATTTCGCAGTTTTGCGCGAGAGAATCGAAATAATACTGTGGAAGCAGGAAATTTTGATCCCTTCAAAAGGTGCTGTGACCAGGATTCGAACCTGGGTTATCACGGCCACAACGTGAGGTACTTGAGAACATTTTTCCGATCGAGTTCCCGTACGCCATAAACTTTTTCAGGTTTTGCTCGTCTTCCTTTTGTTATCTAGTGTTATTTCGCAGTTTTGCGCGAGAGAATCGAAATAATACTGTGGACGCAGAAAATTTTGATCCCTTCAAAAGGTGCTGTGATCAGGATTCGAACCTGGGTTATCACGGCCACAACGTGAGGTACTAACCACTATACGACCGCAGCGTAGCACGATCCGCCAACGGACGACCGCGCCGACCAGCGATCAGATTTCACTCTTATTGAAGAAATCATAAAGCATGTGCAATGACTCATACTGTCCACAAAAACGTAAAACACATAAAACTTTTCAGGTTACTGGCGCCAATTACGTTTTACGTCAAACGGAATACCGAGGCGAGACAAAGGAGTTGTTTTACCCTCTAGCGTGAGCCACAGATCGACTGTGTCATATCGTAATTATTACTAGTTTTGGAATGGTTGCTTTGTTGTGAGTTGGTAGTTACGATTGCAGTATATGTTCAATATTAAAAAGCTATTTATAATAAATATATATGAATGCTCTGATAACATTTTCCGACTGAGTTCCCGTACGCGATAAACTTTTCCCGGTTTTGCTCGTCTTCCTCTTGTTGTCTAGTGTTATTTCGCAGTTGTGCGCGAGAGAATCGATATAATACTGTGGACGCAGAAAATTTTGATCCCTTCAAAAGGAGCTGTGACCAGGATTCGAACCTGGGTTATCACGGCCACAACGTGAGGTACTAACCACTATACGATCACAGCGTAGCACGATTCGCCAACCGACGACCGCGAGAGCCTGCGATCAGATTTCACTCTTATTGAGAAAATCATAACATTTGTGCAGTGACTCATACTATCAAAAAGAACGTAAAACACATAAAACTTTTCAGGTTACTGGCGCCAATTACATTTTACGTCAATCAGATAACTTCACCGAGACGAGACACAGGAGATGTTTTACCCTCTAGCGTAAACCACAGATAAATCGCGACATATCGTAATTATTACTATTTTTGGAATGACTGCTTTGTTGTGAGTTGGTAGTTGTAGTTGCAGTATATGTTTAATATTTAAATGCTATTTTTAATAAATATATATATATAGATGCCTTGAGAACATTTTTACGATCGAGTTCCCGCAAGCGATAAACTTTTCCCGGTTTTGCTCGCCTTCCTCTTGTTATTTCTCAGTTTTGCGCGAGAGAATCGAAATAATACTGTGGACGCAGAAAATTTTGATCCCTTCAAAAGTTTGCTGTGACCAGGATTCGAACCTGGGTTATCACGGCCACAACGTGAGGTACTAACCACTATACGATCACAGCGTAGCACGATTCGCCAACGGACGACCGCGACAAGCCGCATTAACATTTCGCTCATATCGAGAGCATCTGTATTGTGTGTGGTGACTCACACTGCCGGCAAAAACGTTGAGTACAATAATTTTTTTACGCGAATTACGTTTCTACGTCAATGCTCTTTACGTCAATCGCCGAGGCACTTGTAAAATGAGATGATCTGTTTTATTCGACATACGCAAGGTAGACCACGCTTCAACGACGCGATTCATCAGCGACGCATGTATGATCGTTGATATGTTCAGAAACTAATAAACGGGGCCAAAATTGAAAGAATCAAAATCCCAACCACAAATTTGATTTCGTCAAGCACGAGGCACAGACGGACCGCGCCTCGTAGGCGCAATCCATCAGTGACTCAAGCTTAACAAAAATGTTATATTTACTTGGCCAATTTATATAGATTATGTGGATGAAGATGAGAGCTAACTAGAAAAGAATGTGGGATTTTTTCGCTTAGAATAAAGTTGCGGTGTACTATATAAAAACCCGAAGGCAATGGGTTCTATACGAAGACAAATTAGCAAATGAACAATATTTATGATATATCTGTGACTAGAGGGTTTGAACGTCTTTTTTTGAAAGTCCGTGCCAACAAAACTGTAGAAAGGGGTTCAAAATCATCAACAATGCTACCAAATAGCAGAGTTGATGGTTTTAAAGCTTTTTAGCGCTTCCGAAGAAAATCCCAACATTTCAGACACCCGAAGAAAACAAAGATTTTGTTAATAAGCCAAAGAGACGAATAAAATGTGATAGCAAGAGCTAGGGTCTGAGTGAAAAAAGATTCCAATCAGAACTGAAGCTATACTAGAGTGCAGAAAGTGGTATCTGCTCTGAGTGATAAACAAAAACATTCGAGAAAAGTGGAGGCAATCGCCCCCTAAGGTTGCCTATTTTTTCCACCGGGCGTCATGGATTTCCTTTGAATTTTTTAGAGAGTAGTGAGTATTTTCGAATTTGGCGTAACACCTATATGTAGGCTTGTGCGGGCGCAACAGCGAGCCCGGTAGAAACGGACGACCTTGGATTGGCGTAATATTAGTTCAATATAAATACACATAGTAAAACAAAATTCTACAACTTGTGGTAAATGCGAAGTTCACGAATCCAATAAAAAAGGTGTGCGATAGGCGTGTGTCAGTATATAATATTAAACTCCGGATGGAATACAAGGGAAATCACCTCATATGATACAGACGTTTCAACAGCAATGCACAATGCAAGTGATGCTATCCAGACCGTCGCGGAACTGAATAGTAATTTTTTGTTTTGTTTTATAGCCACTTCTTTGAGTGGGTCACCCTGTCCAAGGCCCTGTAACAGCGGCCACTTATGGGCGGACAGGGTTACAATTACTGGAAAGATATGATCTTTTTCCTGTTCGGCTTAGCCTACCCAAGTTATTACACCCTGGGTTGAGTGGAAATGCAGTAAACGGCCAATTCTTCAATTTAATATTGAGGCATTTTTTTCAATCTCATTTAGAATATGAGACGAAATTTTTGACATAAACCCTTCCTCGAATTATGTCAATCCGGATTCACGCCTTTCGCGCAATTATCAGTGACACATGCCTCATCGTAACCGCACAACAACGGTTTAACCAGGAGCATGTCGCGTGATGACCAGGGCTGGGCAATTTATTTTTATGATCGAATCGATCCGAGGCACAAAATATTCGAAGCAATCTTAAATTGTTTATAAGAATAGCCCTAACTATTTCCTACGTATCGTAAGGGGTCGACTAAAAGGAAGCAATAAAGGGTTTGTTGGTTTCATCACCGCCCAGGGGAGATACCACTCAATGTACTTTACGACGACGGTTGGGTTAAATTTGGGATGTTTTCCGATTAGAGTGCAGTTTCTGGTGCCATATACTACACCTTTTAGTAGCTCTTTGCTTCCAAGTGGCCGTTAGTTGGTTCATTTTAATCACTGCTTTCGGCCCTACTCAGAATGAATTTCACTAGAATTAAAATAAAAAATCTCGATGAGTGAAATGATGGCATGTTTGCCTTAAGTTTGTTCATATAGGTATTGAATTCGTAGTTAAAGATTTCATGATGATGGGAATAAATTTTATTTGAATGAAAATAGCGGTCGAGTTGTTTTCAATGTGGAATTAATGCTTCGATCCGATTCGAAAAAATAGTCGAATCAGATAAAAGCCTCAATGATTCGGTTTTGCCCAGTCTTATGCCCGTACATTAGTGTTTTGACTAGAAGCATATCGTGTAATGGAAGTAGGGATGAAAGAAGAAACTTATTTTGTTTTAACTATCTCATCTAAAATCGAATATATCATGGTTTCAGATTCTAATCGAATATTCGAATCAGAAGTCATATAATAAACAAACAAAAAAATCCTTATATAAGCTAATAATTAACGTGGAGATTAACTTTTAAAAAGAAAATCGATATCATCATTTTGTTAATTTTGAATTGCTGCAGAAAATATTTTGGGCAGTCCTGCTGTAGATCCGCTGTGCTTCAGCTGACTACGAAGCGCCCTGTGGAAAAGTACGCCCAGTCGTAAAATGGCCAAGTAACGAGCCATACGGGCTGTGACCCCGTCTTAACTGACTGACCCATATATAGAGGTTTAAAGTACGTCAGGTCCAGTTCCTATTGAATTGACGCAAATATTGGAAGAATTTGGTTCAGTGTTATCGCAAATCTTTTACAAATATCGATTCACATCGCCAAAGTTTTAAATGTGAATAAAAGAGACGTCAGCGTTGTGAATAATCCCACTGTATTCTATTGTGAAATTCCACAGCGGTGAAATAACAGCGAACAAGCCATGGCTTGTCTGACCCTCGGAACAGAAATGAAAACAAATATTTTAGATTACGGATATATATGCAAAGTTGTCGATTCGTGTACGTATCATGTACGTATGATTCTACTTATTCGATATTTTCGATCCCATATATATATAAGTTGAAATCTCCAACGCCAATTGAAATAAGCAACGACGGAAGCAGCGCCTAAAAGGGAACGAAGTAACAGCTACATACCTATCTCAAACATAGAAAATTTATCAAAACATTTCTTTCAAGTATGTGTCGCTGATGGATCGCGTCGATGAGACGCGGTCCATCTGTGGCACATGCTTGACAAAAAATTTCCGATTGAAATATGGAAAAGAGTGGTATTAACTATGATCTCGTTTTTTTTCAAATATTTTCCCGAATATAATGAAAAAATAGCGAATTCTCAAATTTTTGATTCTCATTATTCTTAGATTACATCGACGGCTCATCGACATGATCCATCAGTGACTCATACTTATCAAAAGATGTTCGGACCTTTATATACCTGAGTATAGGTACGTAAAAGTGCCTATCTCAAACAGTGAGTCAAATAAGCATCGAACTTCCGTTCTACGAACGAAAAATTGGACGACAAATGGAATGTTTTGCCTGTTCAATTACACCAAATCATCAAACATACTAAAGCAAAAGTACGTTAAAATCGCTCTACTCCGAATTTAATAGGTGTTAAGGCCACAATGCACGTGAAGTTGTCTTACGGATGCGTTGCATTACGCATCGGGTCATTAAATAAAAACGGCAATACACGCCTGCATTGCTTTGTGTTAATCGTGTTCACATATCTACGAAGCACAACCACAAAAAACAAAACGAGCATCCGGCGTTAGGTTTCATTGAAAACCGTTCTGTTTCATCGGAAAACGTAAGGAAATGCATGCAGAGCATTGCGCTTGCGTAAACGCAAGAGTAAAATAAAACAAACCTAGAAAAAACGTAACCTATGCAAACGTGTAGTGCGACCTTTACTGAAATAAAACCAAAACATACACTTTTCAGGCCCATTATGGATTGTTGATGGAACGCACCGCCCGAAGTTACGCTGAAAGCCCAAGTATTTCACTACATTAGTCTCATAGTATGGCTATTAAACTAAATAAATATTTTGAATTAAACTCTGGTTTCCTTCGTGTCTTACCAACAACGACAGAATTACAATAGGATTATTATTCTGGGTAAACAAATAACATATAGGATTTTAAGACTTTTTGCTGAACGCCACTCTAAGCAAAGTTGAAAATAGCACAGAAAGGAACTAACGGGCGACTAATATTTATGAGGATACATGAAATGGAGCGATCGTACATAAACCGGAAAAAATTCGCACATACCAGAACCGATATAGTAAAATTTAGTAAGCGATATTGAAATATTTTATTATTGAAATTCACTCTGAGCAAGGTCGGAAGCAGCGCCTGAAAGGAACCAACTAACGGCCACTAAAAAGCAGAGGGCTAAAAGAAGTAGTACCAGCAATTGCACTCTAAAGGTCACACTACACGTTTGCGTAGGTTGCGTTTTTTCCATGTTTGCTTTATTTCACCCTTGCGTTTTACGTGCATGCATTTCCTTACGTTTTCCAATGAAAAAAAAGGTAAGACAACTTAGCTTGTGTTGAGGCCTTAAACGAGAAACATCTCAAAAAAAACTGAACCGCCATGGCAAATACAATGATATTGATATAAACGTAGAATTTGTCAAGGAAAGATCATGTAGGGGTATGATATCAATATTTGATTGATCGTATTGGCTCGAAAGTTCGAAAACAAAAGAGCGAGCACGCCAGGATTCGAACCTGGAATCTTCTGATCCGTAGTCAGACGCGTTATCCATTGCGCCACGCGCCCACACGCTCGAGCGGCTTTAAAAAGGAACATTGTGATGAGCTTCGGCTATATAAGTGTCATTCAATCTAAGTCAAAACAACAACATCAACACAGGCAGGTCTGTCAAACAGAAATTTTATTTTTCGAGTATGGTCCACGGATGGATCGCGTCGATGAGACGCGGTGCATCTGTGGCGCATACTCGATAAACTAAAATACATGCTTACGAAAGATTTTTTGACATAGATCGAGCAAAAACAATTCCGTTTGCTACATGGAATGGATCAGTTTCGAAATGAAATAACTCAAAACGTTGTAATTAATGTTAGGCATCATCTAAATGCTGGCTCGATGAAATAGTGGTTATCATGTTGATATCGTAGGCTAGTTAATCCATGCCCATCGCTCGATCCTGAACCGAACCGAAAAGATCAAATTTCTCTAACAACCCTAACTCTGTTCGTCTATTAGTGTGACCTTGGTCAGAGTGATTCACACTCCAGAGAGTGGCTATAAAAAAGGGAAAAAATCCAAAATATCTAGGTTTCCGGAATTGCTTAGCTATTTCTACTCAATAAGTGCCTTTGGCGTTGGTATTGTGATTGAAATCTGCTTTGATTTCGATATTAGAATAAAGAAAAGCTCAATTCGTAGAAAAATCCTGAAAGATGCCAAAATTAGGATGCAAAATTTGATATTACATTTCTGAGATTTCATATTTCATTTGTAATTCGCAGGATCGAAGGTAGCCAATTCTAATCCCTCGCAATTTCGCGGCTTCGTCGCAACTGAACGGAAGTCATTAGCTAAATATAAGTGATGTCAAGATGGCCACAAAGTTATTTCGACATGTTCCAATGTTGTTTTTTCTTATGAATTGCGAACAAAATACACGACCACAATGAGTACGTGATCAGAATGTTGATAGTGCTCTAAAGCCCGACCAAAACCGGGAATTTGGAATTCGAATATTTTTCGATTCGGATCGAATCATTAATTCTGTATGGATAATAAAAATCCCATTCTTAAAACAATAACTTATCTCCAACATAAAAATCAAGAAATTTATAGTTATTTTTTTTTTTTACAGCCACTTCTTAGAGTGGTTCACCCTGTCCAAGGCCCTTTAACAGCGGCCACTTGTAGACGGACAGGGTTACAATTACTGGAAAGATATGATCTTTCCTGTTCGGCTTAGCCTACCCAAGTTATTACACCCTGGGTTGAGTGGTGGGCATGGATAAGCGAGCCGGACTCGCCGGGGCTCGAACCCGAGATCTTTAACCTGCGATGCCAACATGTTTAACCACTAGGCCATCGCGCCCACAAAATTAATGAACATACATAGACTCTGAGTCAATGAATGTATTTTCAATTCAAATTCCACGTCTAAGAGCATGAAATTTCATTTTTTAATGACAAAATGCAATCGATTTCGGTCAAATTTGCCGTAACGTGTTACCTGTTACACGCAGGCGATTAAAACTAAAAGGAAACAAAGAAGTGAGATGATTTTATCATCGCCCAGGACAGATACCACTCTATGCACTTACTGGATATCATGACAAAAATTTAAAAAAAAAAAATTTTATTTTCAAAAATTCGGTATTCAGTATTTAGGGATTAAAAGTACTAACTCAATGCACTCCTAAGACGCGCGAGAAAATTTGTGAAATCCAGCGTTTTAGAGTACCTAAGTCCCTCATAAGTCACCTTTGTACAGTGCAAAAACGACTTCTGCAGCTTACTTGCCACACCATATATTTCTTTTTCTATAGCCACTTCTTGGAGTCGATCACCCCGCCCAAGGCCCTGTATCAGCCGCCACTTACAGATGGGCAGGGTTAGAATTGCTGGAAAGATATGATATTTTCTTTTTCGGCTTAGCCTACCCATGTAATTACACCCTGGGCTGAGTGGTGGGGATGGATTAACGAGCCGGACCTGCCAAGATCTTCAAGCAGGGATGCCAACATGTTCAACCACTAGGCCATCGCGCCCACTTATGCGCTTAACGTTATAATGTTCCATACAGTTTCAAGAACCCAAAAACGGGATTCCATGAATTATTTCGAAATGGCTATAATAACTCAAGATCGTATTGTTTTGAACATATTTCGCCGATAATGCAGCGAAATCAGGACTTATGATAAATTTAACCACGCAAAATTTCACGATTTACCACAAAATGAATGTTCGTCGAATATTCGAAAACAAATTAACATTCAATTCAATATTCGACTATTTGATATAGAACATTCTTAATTCCAACACGTATTTGGCATCGCAATATATTTCGAGAACGACATAGTTTATTTTGTCGTCTGCCTTATCCTTGTGAAAGACAATGTTCAATGACATCACAATATGTAAGTTATATTCATTGAAACAACAAGAATGTCGAATGTTTTTTTTGTAGAAATTCACTCCAAGCAAGGCCAGAAGCAGTGCCAAAAAGGTACTAACGACCACTATTATCCTAAATATGGTTGAAGAAATTTCTTTAAATTACAAGAGATATATATTGCCAGTTTGATTTATACAGCATTCGATATCATTATCATTTTGAAACAAACAATAGAAATTGATATGAAATATTAGTTTTTAATAAACATGGGTCATTGATGGATTACACCATCGAGGTGTGGTCCATCTATGGCTCATGCTTAACAACAGATTTCCTGTGATAAGATCATATCTGATATTCATTCTCGTACGTGACCGGTGTTTTCTGATTCGAATACAATATTGATGGCATAAACAACACTTGTGTTTGTAATTGTCCAATTGCATGACGCACAACCTGGACATTTCAATGTCACTACCATGAGCTTGAATAAAGTCTAATATTGATTTCATAGTCAGTAGATATGTGATAACAAATTTGGCGGAATTATTGCATTTCACTTGTATGCAGTTCTGAATAGGCCCGAATCCTATGAATTCAGTTATTAACTGCAATTGTAAGTTTTCCCTAGTTGTTATTAAGTGAGAATCGCAGACCACAGACACAGATTATTGAAAGAGCGACAGGGATATCCATGCCAACCATGTGGGGTACGGTATGATATCCGACTTACATAAATTCTCTTGTTTTTCAAATGCACCAAAGTGGGACCTCAGTTGAAAATCCCATTTGGCAGGCGGTGTAAAATTATATTAATTCGTGTAAACAGTTCTTGTTTACTTTTCGTACCACGGGGTCGATATTCGTGCGATGTGGTTGTGAACAAATACGATAACGCGTTGCTCGGAAATCAAGTTTTGATTCTGTTTCGTATCAGAGTTGGAAAAATCGTGACCAAACATATTTGGTTGAGCGTGGGTCACCGATGGCGCGCACCTCCATACGAATGTTCGGTTCGGAAAAAGTTACTCTAATCGATACAAAACTCAAATTCTATTCGATTTTGGCCTCCCCAAATTATGATAAAGAATAATTTTTCAAGAACATTCATCCATTTGAATTGTGATCTCAAGAATTACTGATCCGCGAAAAATATAGCATATCTCAAAACTTGTAAAAAAAAACTGTGAAAGTATGCTTTGTAAAGTATGGATCACGCCAGATACTTCCAACCCTGCTTTGATATACATCTCAAGAAGCGATTTGTATGGCGTTGGAATTGTGATTGAAATCTGCTTTGTTTTCGATATTAGAATAAAGAAACGCTCATTTTGCCCAATATAGCAAATACCAACAGAAATGAAACAGAGCTACTTGAAAAAACATGTATCTAACATATGGCAAGCGCGAGACCCGTCGTCCCACAGGGTACATATTCCATTTGAAGGAATTTATCTAATAGAATAATTAAGTGATATGTACTTCGGGATGGGAAATAAATCGGTCATGAGCCATCGATGGATTGTGTCTCCAAGTAACGTCGATTTACGGTCCATCAAAAACGAAAACGACAAATATAAATTTGTATCTAACGGTATAGGACACTAATTGATGGATAAAATCAAAGAAAAATCTGTCGGTTCCTTGTGAGAACATAGCAGGCAAAGCAATAAAGACGTTGTCCATATGTCATCAAGTTGAGCGAACGGATCGTAATATTATTACACGGTATTTTGTGATTTTACAAACGATATTGGTTTTCGTTATAAAGGATGCGATGTTTTTTTATATTATAATGACTAGTTCTATCAGAAATATTTGATCCCATTCGTGATTCGCGAATTACAATCTATTCGATTGGGGTTCGTAAAATATTCGAAATTAACGAGATTAAATTCATGTATTTTCAGAAAATACACAACCATAACCATGAATGGACTTGTAATCAATTTATGTGCACACGACACACGGAATCCTACCACAGTATAGATGGGCTACATGGTTCAAGCTTGACAAGCACTTCTAACAGCTTTAAATTGGCTGTTCCTAGAGAATGATTTGATATTTGAGAATTAACATAATAATATATCGAATTCTCAATATTTATTTCATAGTGAGATTCGTCATAAATTATGCATATAGCTAAGCCGTTAGCCAATAATAGATACTAAAAAAATATCTAAGTAATTTTATTCATGCGATTCGTTGATATCTTACAATGAACAACCTATTCCTCTTCTAGTTTCCTTACAATCCGCGTGCGAGAGAATTCACAAGGATACACGAATGAGATAATATTAGGCATGTATACAAAAATATCACATTCTCATTCCACATTTTTGTATAGAATTTATTACCTCGAATTTTTTTGAAGTATAATTCAATTGAATACGCTAAATTTCAAATAACATTTAATGTATTTTTATACGTAGCCGGTTTATTTGTATTTTTGAAATACGAGGAACAAAAACGAGTGTTTTTACAAAACATTGACAAATTTTTGTTTCGGCAAAATAAGTAGACTTAGTCATTCACAGACTTTGGACGTGGGAAAATGAAATCAATACCGACTTCATGGTCTATGTTTCGTCTGGAATGATGTAATCGATTGAATAGTGCATCTTCTGCTGCTGCTTTTCAAGTTTTTAATTCCGCCACGAATGATTCAAAAATTTTTCAACGATTCGTAATCAACAGAATCAAAAATGTATAAATTTTCAGAAGCATTATTTATGAGTTAACTTTGATTACTTCAAAATTTCCTGGAAAGGCATCTTCGCAAGTTGAAGATCTTGGCTTCGTGTCCCACCGAATCCGGCTCGTTAAGCTTAGGTAGGTTAAGCTTGGTAGCTTAGGTCGCTGTTTAAAGGCATTGGTCAGGGTGAACCACTTCATAGAATTAACACTGTAATCCGAATGTCCGATTTGATTTATACAGAATAGGCCCAGGCGCAGTATATTCGCCAGTAATAAATTAATTTTTTCAAGCATAAGACACAGATAGACTGCGGCACGATCGAATTTAATGATATTGAATGTCTAGGTCTATGAGGTATTTACAAAAAATCAAAAAATGCCACCATGTCGGATATATTACTGGCGGATATACTTCTCTGAGAGGCAAGGAAAACCATATTCAGCATTTATTATGTTTGCAAATAATTATATATTTTGATCTAAAATATCTCTAAGGAACGAACACAACACTCAGATTGACTCTTTATTTCAAATTCACTTTGTTGTACAAGGTCGGGATATATTCTTGAAAATTGAAGAACTGCGATATAAGCCTCCTGGACGCCATATCTTGTGTATAACATAATGTATACGTTATGTCATATACCGTGATGTGAAACAACGCCAAGACCGGCGAGTCATTCACAGGATATCAATATGATTCAAGATGATTTTGTGAAAATGGAAACTGTTTTGAAAAATGGTTAGGTCGTCCAAATCAGATATTTTTTCTTGTAGATTATGAGCCAAAGATGGCCCGCGCCCCTTCGGCGCGATCCATCAGTGACTCATAGTCAACAAAATCTATTTTCATGTCGCAGCTGAATTAGCAGGTGCAGAAGTGCAGAGTCACGAACCCACGATCACTTGAGCAAAAAACTCCCAACAATTTCCTGTATAATAATAGTGAGCGATCAAGCGATGTTAATTCTGTTAATTCTGGGGCCTAAGCGACCAAGTTATTGAACCAGCGGCTCGCATGGATGTACCAGTCGTTCCTACCCAAGTTCGAACCCAAGATCAATAATTTCCTGTGCTAAAATGTTAGTACGAAAATTGATCAGGTTAATCAGCGCCATCATGGAATATTAGATTGTACATCAGCTTGAAGATTGAAAAAAGTTTTTCACTTAATTGTCGGTTATATTGTTTAACAATCATTAGAGGGTTATCGGCGCGGTTGAGAAGCAGCGTCGATGGTGTAACGGTTAGCATTGTTGCCTTCCAAGCAATAGTTCCGGGTTCGACTCCCGGTCGACGCAGGTTCGGTTGCTTTTGATGATTAAGAATTTCAGTATTATTCGCGACGACAGACAAGTATCCCGATATTGTTTCCATCTTTTCAGTGGCTTAACCACAACAATTCCTTAGCAAAATTCAATTTGTCTTTTCTGACCAGAAGTGGTAGATGGTTTTAACATCGTCCAGGGAAGATACCACTCACTGCACTTTATTATTGCGGTTCAGTTCCGTTTGGGATGTTTTCTGTTTAGAGTGCAGTTGCTGGTACTACAACTTGTAGTAGCTCTTTACCATTAAGTGGCCGTTAGTTGGTTCCTTTTAGGCACCGCTCAGAGTGAATTTCATGAAAACATATATGACCTTCGGCCTTCACTCGAGATGATTTATAATTTTTCGAAGCTAAAATGGTAAAATCAACAAAGTCGACGACGTAAGCGCACAGAAACAAAACAAACTTTCCGAATTTACCAACTCGAACGTAGATTGATTATTTCCACAAAACGACAGTTGATACGATTTAAAGGGACCGTAAATATACTCGAAACGAGAGAGTAATTATCTTTTCTATTGAGATACCTATTAACCGTTAGAATGATTAGCAAATTAACGCCCTATCCGCGGCGTCGATGGTGTAACGGTTAGCATTGTTGCCTTCCAAGCAATAGTTCCGGGTTCGATTCCCGGTCGACGCACTTGTAACTGACTAAGCGAGGTTCAGCACTTTTGAAACAGAAAAATTCGGACAAAACAGAATATATATAACCCTTAAAACGATTAGCAAATTACAACCGCTACCCCGCGCCAGCGTCGATGGTGTAACGGTTAGCATTGTTGCCTTCCAAGCAATAGTTCCGGGTTCGACTCCCGGTCGACGCATGTTTAGTCTCTTTTGGTAGAGTTTTCTAGTATTATTCGCAACGACAACCTGTCTGTTCATAGTATCCCGATATTGTTTCCATCATTTCGATGGCTCAACCACAACGGTTCCACATGAAAATTAATTTCCCCTTTCTGACCATATCGACTCCGGCCTGCACCCGAGATGATTTATAATTTTTCGAAGCCAAAATTAACACAGTCGACGACATAAGTGCATAGAAATAAAACATCCGAAATTATCTAAATTGAACATAGATTGATTTTTTTCACAACACGACCGTTAATATGATTGCGAGGGACCATTAATATACTCGAAGTGAGAGAGTAAATTATCTTTTCTATTAAGATACCAATTAGCCGTTAAAATGATTAGCAAATTACTGCCGATATCCCTCGGCGGCGTCGATGGTGTAACGGTTAGCATTGTTGCCTTCCAAGCAATAGTTCCGGGTTCGATTCCCGGTCGACGCACTTGCAACTGACTAAACGAAGTTCAGTACTTTTGAACCCACCCCCCCCCACACAATATTGTCAGAAGAAAATTTAAAAAATTTACAAGAGGTAATTACGTGATTACGGGAAACTCCCTCTTCCTCTGGACAACAACAAGACTTGCTAGGTCGCACTATCCTCTTGTTAAAAGGGTTCTGTGTTAAAGGGGTCTATGACAGTTATCAGCGGGGTACGGTTATAGGATTTGGAATTACGACAAAAAAAGAATAATTAGACGAAGTGATGATGATAAATAATAAGATTTTGCTGTGAATATTTCATTACTACTTACAATTAGAAAGGATATAGATAGAACAAAATATAGTACTAACATCTGAAAACGTTCAAAACAGATCGAAAGAAACAGACCTCCCGCATATAATCATCATCCCTCACGGATCCGAATCTGCGTCATGACGATCAGAGATGCGTAGCTCGAAGCGTATTCCCAACGCTTTACCGATTGAGCTAACCGGGCACCCGAATTAGGGATGATACTTGGCTGAAAGTTGGGTACGAATTTTTTATATTTTATGTAATTTTTCGTAAAATCGCAATAAATCTGACAATATTCGAATTCAAGTCCTTAGTTGAATCATAGAAATTGGGAAATTGAGTATTCAAAACATACGAAACGATTTCAAAATTAAAAGAGGCAACCTTGTTTTTCACCTTACCGACCGATTTTGGATGCACAATGGATAAAATATAAACAAAAGCAGTTATTTTTGAATATTAATCGATTATATTTTTAATTTCTTTTATGTTTGTTGGCGCGCATGTGAGTCGGAATGAGACGGGTGGTTGCGTCGTGTTCGGCTACATCATAAACTTCATTTACAAGTTTTACCCGCTCTCCTGATTTATTTATTTTTATTTTGTGTTCAATATGCTCATTTCGTTCTGTGTTCATACTATGAGGACACCAAAATAAATGTAGGTTTGTCCTTTCAGATTATCGGAAAATTTGGATCATGAATCTATGAACTGCGTTGAATTTCAAACAGTACAACTTGAAGTCAATTCTCCTAACATCTTTAGCCAGATGCAAATAAACTACTCAAAATAACAATAAGCAGCAAAAATAGCGATATGACGTAATACCAAATGATGACTGATTGTCAGTTGTAGGAAACTCATTGACCTGGTTTGCAAGATAATTGCTTCCACTTCATTTCGACACCGCTGCGGCAATTCGCATAAAGTTTAATTCTTCCGGAAACGATTTTAAGGAAGAAAAATATTTATACGAAAATATAAAGCCGGGTGCGATGATAATAGGCAGGGATGCCACGTTTAGATTTCAACATTCAAATAAATTCGGATTATTCAAATACTCATTTCTAAGATTTAGTACGATACGACTAAAGCTTCGTACAGAAAATTTCGTGGGATATTTTATGTCCTGTAGGTACGGGCTTTAGAATAGTTTTGACGTATTTCCTGCGTGTTGTAAGAGGCGACTAAAAGTAGGAAAAGAAGTGGTAGATGGTCATACCATTGCCCGGGGCAAATACCACTTATTGCACTTTACCATTGTGGGATGATTTCCGTTTAGAGTGCAGTTGTTGGTACTACATCTTTTAGTAGCTCTTTGTTATTGAGTCGACGTTCGTTGGATTCTCTTTGGGAGCTGCTTCCGGCCATGCTAGGAGAGAATTTCATTAAAAAAAAAATGCAACGATTTAATATAATTCTTCGAAAATTTTCTGCAAATACAATAGAAAACAAATAATGAACCGGAATTTAAATTTTCCTATTAAAATCTTTGAATAGAACTATATTCCAAATACAGTAATTCTAGAATAGTTGTAATGGAAAGAAACAATACTTGTGGTAATTATGTATGACGTTTTGGTAAAATAAATAAAAATAACAACTGCGTCGACTGGGACCGGAAATATACACCACGAAACAGAGCAGTATTTGTTCGCTTGCACCATGAACATTCAATGGCGAATATGACCCCGTAGAACACTGATTCGGGTCCGGCAGTTGGTTATCAGAGAATTATGATTATTTATGAAATCCAAACATTGTGCTGTATAGAAATACCAATTAATGCGTCGACCGGGAGTCGAACCCGGAATTATTGCTTGGAAGGGAACAATGCTAACCGTTACACCATCGACGCCGACGGGAGGGGGCATTACTCATTCGGTAAATACAGAGAATAAATGACATCACAGCCCCGAGGTGATGATCTTCAAATTAAAGAATTGAACGCGATAGATACACACCACGAGACAGTGCAATATTTGATCGCTTGCACCATGAACATTCAATGGCGAATGTGACCCCGTAGAACACTGATCCTGAACCGGCAGTTGGTTATCATAGAATAATGATTAAAATTTATTTTATTTTACAGTTATTTATAAAAATTTTGGTTCTGCAATACATACACGATATGGGCCCAATTTCACAGCGTGAAACTCGATGTTGAGAAAAAATATCCAAAAATCGAGAAAAAAAATCGAAATTCTAAACATTGTGCTGTATAGAAATACACTGGTGGACAAACCTTCGGCGCACACAAAAAACAGCAAACGTCAAAGCACGACTCGGTAACAGAAGAACTGCGACTAATGCGTCGACCGGGAGTCGAACCCGGAACTATTGCTTGGAAGGCAACAATGCTAACCGTTACACCATCGACGCCGACGGGGAGAAGAGACATCATCATTCGGTTAATACAGAGAATAAATGACAGCACAGCCCCGAGGTGATGATCTTCAAATTAAACAATTAAACGCGATAAATATACACCACGAAACACTGCAGTAATTGGCCGCTTGCACCATGGACATTCAATGGCGAATATGACCCCGTAGAAAACTGATCCTGGCCCAGCAGTTGGTTATCATAGAATTATGATTAAAATTTATTTTATTTTACAGTTATTTAAAAAAATTTTGGTTTTCCAATACATTTACGATATGGGCCCAATTGCACATTGTGGAACTTGATATTGAGAAAAAAAATCGAAAAACCGAAAAATTGAGAAAAAAATCGAAATCCTAAACATCGCGTTTTATAGAAAGACACTGGTGGACGCAACTTCGGCGCACACAAAAAACAACAAAACCGAGACCCAGCTAGAGAAGTAATTGCGATTAATGCGTCGACCGGGAGTCGAACCCGGAACTATTGCTTGGAAGGCAACAATGCTAACCGTTACACCATCGACGCCGACGGGGAGAAGGGACATCATCATTCGGTAAATACGGGAATAAATGACATCACCGCCCCGAGGTGATGATTATCAAATTAAACAATTAAACACGATAAATATATATCAAGAGACAGCGCAGTATTTGATCGCTTGCACCATGGACATTCAATGGCGAATGTGACCCCGTAGAACACTGATCCTGGCCCGACAGTTGGGTATCATAGAATTATGATTAAAATTTATTTTATTTTACAGTTATTTATAAAAATTTTGGTTCTGCAATACATTTACGATATGGGCCCAATTTCACATTGTGAAACTCGATATTGAGGAAAAAAATCGAAAAATCGAAAAAAAAAATTGAAATTCTAAACATTGTGCTATATAGAAATACACTGGTGGACGAACCTTCGGCGCACACAAAAAACAACAAACGTCAAAAGCAAGACTCGGTAAAAGAAGCAACTGCGAATGATGCGTCGACCGGGAGTCGAACCCGGAACTATTGCTTGGAAGGCAACAATGCTAACCGTTACACCATCGACGCCGACGAGGAGAAAGGGTATCATCATTCGCTAAATACAGAGAATAAATGACATCACAGCCCCGAGGTGATGATTTTCTAAATTAAACAACTGAAACACGGTGCACAAACACTAGAAACCATCTATAATATAACCTTTGGCCTCTCATTTACCAGCTAATCGCGATTATGACCCACGACTAGGGCTGAGTCAAACATTCGCAACGATTCCATTCAATGGTACACGAAATCCACAAGGGAGAAATTATTATTATTTTTTTTTTATTTTATAATGGTCCTAACGTATTTCCTACGTGCCATAAGAGACAACTAAATGGGAAAGTAATAGATGATTTTGTCATCGCTGAGGGCAGGTACCACTCAACCCACTTTATCATGGCGGTTCAGTTCCGTTTGGGATGTTCCCCGTTTTTAGTCCAGTTTTCGGTATTACATCTTTCAGAGCTCTTTGCAATTAAGTGGCCGTTAATTGGTTCATTTTCGGCATCGCTTCCAGCCTTGCTCAGAGTGAATTTCAATATTCAAAATAATATAAGGAAATTATTTATCAAATGTTTTTCCCGCCAACACTTTTTTAGCGATTTCACCAAAAGACAAAAACCACAATTTCCAAAATATGGGCAATCATTAACCGCGTTGAAGTCCGATACAATACCCAGTCTAAAATTACTCGTAAAAAATCCGCGATAATGGAAACGGCGACGAGAAAACCACAACGGCGAAATTATCTGCGGCGGGGTATTGTTAAACGAATTAGCCAAAAGGAAAGCCGCGAGCGTCGATGGTGTAACGGTTAGCATTGTTGCCTTCCAAGCAATAGTTCCGGGTTCGACTCCCGGTCGACGCATGGTTTGCCACTTTTGTTTTTTACTAATAACAAAGTTTGATCGGGTTTTTCAAACGACAGAATCAGATATCTTTTGGTCTCGCGAATCAAAGTATTGTAATAAACAAACAAAGATGCGTCTTGAAAATTATAAATTACATTAAAATTGACATATATTTTCCTAAAATTTATACATTAACAATTTTTTTGAAATCCTAACTTGATGAAATTTCATTGCAGTTTCAATCTTGTCTGAAGAAGTTAGACTATGTTCTAACGAAGCTTACAATAAACTTATATTTCTGTGGAATGAGAACATGATATTTTTGTACATATGCTTGATATTATCCCATTCGTGTATCCTTAAGAATTCTCCTAACACACGGATCCAGGATTTTGAGGAAACAGTCAGGAGGGATAGGTAGTTCATCGCAAGATATCAACGAATCGCGTGATTTAAATCGCTTGAAAATCGAATCGAATAATTGATTATTCGCGAATTAGGACTCGAATATTTTGGTAAGCCTTACTTATAGTCGAATCACTGTAATCATAATGTTCATCTTTTTATCGAAATTAAATAAAAGACTAAGACGAAAAAACTTGAACAGGAATCTTTAGAAAATTACTGTAGCCGGACGGTAAATTAACAAAATTAAGTTAGTGACTTAGATTGCAGATCTTCCAGTTCCAAGGAGCAGACGATAATCACTACTTTTTCTTCGAAGCAAAGTTTGGCAATCGGTCAAAAGTTTAGTGAAATGTGATACCCCCAATTTGCATTAATATTTTAAAAGGAAAGATTCTTACAACACAAATAATGGGGGAAATGTAATTCGGGAATTCCCTTCAAAATTCAATATAATCTGCGTTCGAGATTCCCAATGCCCTTGAAGAAGTTTAAAAACCATTCTCGGAAATCTTTCGAAATGCATCAAATTCATAATGTTGTTGACACAATTTGAAGCTCAAGCTCTGCGCGAGGAGTAGGGTTGTTAAAACTATTTCATTGCATTGGATCCTAGATTATTTCATTCTATATCTTTAGCGATTCGAAACCTGCGTTATTTAAAAAAAACTAATGTATAAATTTTTAAGCAAATGACAACCTTTTAACAAGATATGTTTGAATGATTCAAATATTCGTTCAGACTTGGAATTTTTTTTATTCGATTCGAGGTTGGGCCCACTAGATATTCCATTTTGTCTATCACTAAACAGTTATACTGCGAACAAAGAATTAGCCGTCGGGATTATAATTCCATTGTTTCGCAGACGACACCGTCGTCAAATAGATACGTATATCGAAAATTGTATTCTTCGTTAATAATTCACCAGATGACTATACATACCATTATTACGACACAACTGATTTTTAAATAATAGTGCGTAAATATTTTTACTACGGTAAAGACTGCTAATAAGATGAGTAAAATTACAAGGAATTTAAACGTATTACAGGACGTTTGAATGCTCTGAAGGTACATTGAACATCGGGTACGCTTGACGCTATATATCACAAAATCTAGGCATCTATTGTAGAGTATAAATTAATGAAGGAGTGCGTCGAAAGGGGGGCAATTCATCTGTGGATCTGCCTGACAATTAGAGCTGTCCAAAATATTCGAACTCGAAACAACAACAAAATGATAATTTTCAATTTTTTTTTCAAAAATGAGTGAATTTTCAAGTAAATTTTATGCTGATAAAAGGACGTTTGTTTATTACATGACTTCTGATTCGAATATTCGATTTGATTTAGAAGAGCTATTCGATCCGATTCTGAGCCAAGGAGATATTCGTTTTTGGCCACCGCACTGACAATACGAAGTTACTGGTATATAGTGGAAATCACAATATAAGATATATACTATGAAATACTGCAAAAATTAAACCTAGCTTTTTAAAAGCGTGTTGTTACAGCGTGGACTACATTCCACATCGATGTTAAATGCGAGTAAAAAGTAAATTTAACTCCACGAAACTCGAGCACGCCAAATATCAAACAAAAACACGTAAAATATTGACAGTTTTTGGGGGAATAATTTTTAGTTTTAATAGTAAATTATATTCAACTTCTAAAATTGAAATTGATTGCAAAATCAGTGGCGATAAAAACGTAGCAAGAATAGGGCGATTTGTGCGAAAGTGGAATTATAGTAAATTTGACAAATTTTTCTATAAAGGCCCTTTAAAACTTGTTTGATTTGCAATATTTCAACTATAGGCAACTAATAGTTGGGTAAACTATCGTTAGAGTGGCAAATAAAGCAATCAAACACCGTCATCGTTTATAACAATAGGCACGAGGATGACATCGCGTTGACAAAAACACTTTGGAAAAGACGAGACATAGATTTAAGTTTTGAATGAACATTATAATTGTTTGAAATTACAGTCCAAGTGTTTCCAGAGAACGAATTCCAACGAATTTTTCATTTCAATGGGAACTTTTGATTTCTTTTGATTCGATTGGATCGGTTTAATTGGTTTTGACGAACCATAGGTTGCAGATGGAGAGCATCTTGTAAATGCGATCCCTCATTAAACGATGTTTGGTTAAATAAAATTGAATAAATCATTTTGGCAGAAGAACGACGTTCGACATATTTTGGTTCAATCGTGGACCGAGCGGCCATGTCGTAGTCACATTTGCAGTTTGACAACTATATTGTTGCTTGTGCTTAGGCAGCAAAGTTTGGAGTGAAAAACCCTATAATTAGGCCATATATCAACGGTCACAAGTTGGCAAACAGGGTTTTGCAGAACTGGGTTGAGTGGTGAGCATTGATTGGTTAACGAACCGGAAACAGGTCGGACTCTAACCCTAGATCATCCATCTGCGATTCCAACGTGGTAATCACAAGAACTAAGCAATCGCTCCAGGAAAGTGTCAATGATAATAGAAATATGAAAAATACAGCGGAAATTGAATATTAATATTGCAAATATCTTGAATTGGCGTTGAAATTCACGAATTCCTAAACTTTTATACAATCACGTTAAATATACATAAAATATCATACGTCTAAGAATGAAATATGACGACATTCGGGAATGAAATTCAAATATTTGTCAGAGGTTTTATGACGGGCGATGATGAATTATAGTTGGGAACTAAGACCGGTGTGATTTGTATAACAACGCTCAAGTAGTTGACTTTACAGCGATTGAATTCTAATAAAGATTGTCACTTTCATATATCCTCATTTTCGAATCGAATTATATCATTTCGAATCGAATCCTTCCGAATATGATTCTATTTTAGGAATTTAACGAAGAATTTTAACAAACAGTCCAAATTTTCAATATATTCAGGAACAATTTCAAAATATATGTGTGAACTTTCAACATATGCCGCGCATTTCACTCAAAACCCTTGTCGAATCATAACGAATCACGGAAATTAGTAATTGAATCGCTGGATCAGACGTATAGCCGATTCGATAGAACCTAGAGTCTGAAATTGTCATCCACAATTTTTACATCCAGCATTTTCGTTTTCAATTCGATCTTACTATGGCTGTCCAAAATATTCGATTCGACCTGCGATATTCGAATCATAAATTATTCAATTCTATTTCTGCAACGATTCGACATCAACGACATGACAATTCTATTTTTTTTAGATAAATGGCAATTTTCATTTAAATTTTAAGCTGCTGAAAAGATGTCACTGTTTTCTAGTGTATTGCTTCTGATTCAAATATTCGACTCGGGAAAATTATTTGATGTTATTTTGAAACCCAAAGATATTAAATTTTTTCCGGGCTTTAATCTTAACAGTGCTACACGACATAATCAAAATAAAGTTACGGTGGTCCAAAATATTCGATTCGTGATACGCGAACCAAGAACCATGGAGTATAAGACTTCCAGCTCGAATATTCGGGTCGGGATTACCTATTCATATATTCTATTTTGTTAAGCATGAACCACAGATGGACCACGTATAAACGAAGCGGTCCATCAGTGATCCGTTCTTATCAAATGATGTTTGACGAAATTTTTCAATAGAGCATTTATTCAATTCAATTTTCAAACCAGGAAATATTTACGTTTCTCGCCATCTATTATTCTTCTATCAATCCAAAACATCTGTAACAAATAGGCGCTTGAACAATTAAGTTCGGCATTAGTGGCAAACTCGGTTGACCAATCACGCTAATTTCGCTCGTTTGACGCTCAATTCGCTTCATTTTTCCAGCACAATTGCTCTTGTCAGTACTTGAATGTATATTGCAATTAAATGTGATATTAAACATTAAGCCTTGTCGGTAAGGGATTTAGAATAGTTCTAACGTATTGCCTGTGTGTCGTAAGAGGCGACTAAAAGGGAAACAAAGAAGTGGTAAATGGTAGCACCATCGACCAGGGAAGATACCACTCACTGCACTTTATCATGGTGGTTCAGTTCCGTTTAGGATGTCTTCCGTTTAGAGTGCAGTTGCTGGTACTACTTCTTTTAGTAGCTCTTTGCTATTAAGTGCCCATGATTCGGTTCCTTTTAGACACTGCTTCCGGCCTTGCTCAGAGTAATTTTTGATAAAAAAAATGTTATGTCGGCGTTTAATGTTTTATTTTTGCCAAACTTAAATTTTAATGCGTCAATTGATCAGCGTGTTGTATCCAAACACTTAAGTGTAGTATGTTTCATTAAGTATGGGTCACTGGTGGATGGCGAAGTCAATATTTCCAATTTGTAATGCTCTGTCAAATTATCCCTGCCCTATCTATTTATTATATATATATATATCCCTACTATTATATTTGACAGTACAATTAATAAAGTATTTTTAATAATTGTTTACAGACGTGTATTAAAGATGCAACTGTAACAAAAGTACCGTAAATTTACTGATCAATTGCAGTAATTGCATTTTTCCAAAGTAAAAAAAAACGTCATGTTGATGAGATTAATGCCAATTATGGGGTGTTGATGGAACGCACCGCGAAGGTGCGGTATTTCGCCAAATGAGTAAATTTTGAATTTTTTTTCAATACAACCAAGTCAACCACTGTCAAAGACCAGTGATTTTGCCCCATTTTTCTTGTTACAGTGCAGTGTCTCTAAATCAAAACCCCTAATCCAAATTTCATAAATAGGAGAAAACCCCGAGATTGCAGAGCTGCCAAATATAATCTATTCGCATTATATACTTAAATTGAAAGCAATATTCTAGCAATGATATTTTCCGGGGAAAATTGTCAAATACACTGAAATTCACATTTATTTTCTGAAATTATTTATATTTTTACGTCTGGTGATTTGGAATCGAATCCATTGATTTATGATTTTGGAATATCGAATATTTCTCCTAACACGAAATTTCGATTGAGCCTAACTTTAAAGTACTCTTGCTTCATTTAATTCCATTTAATACACATCAGTGAAGCACACTTTAAAGCAATTTATCGATTAACAATCGACTAACAAAACATGATAGCCCGGTAAAACAATGCAAAAATATTTCAATGCGACGCAGCAATGATCAATTGACAACTTAGCTTTGAAGCTTGGCAAAAATGAAACACTCATCGACAACTCAACATTTAATAAAACATTTGATTATATTTAACAATACACATTCAAGTACAGTCTAATAACAATTGTTTTGGCAAAATGAAGCATTTTGAGCATCAAACAAGCGTCATTAGCGCGGGCGGCTGCGTCTGATTTTCACGAAGTTTGAAATTAACCCAGAGGTTCGTTGTTTCAACGCACACTGAACACCAAAATACGGTGAATCTCCTTTTCTACAGTAAATTTACTTGGAGCTATTGATGTCGCATCTGTAGGTCTGATCAAGCCTTAGTCTTCATTGGTACTAAATTTGGCAGTAGTGACCGTTCTTTGGGTCATTTAGGTGCTTGCTAGAGCGAATTCTATTAAATAAATATAAGTAAAATCGACAGTCCATATCTGGCATAAATCTAAGGAAAAAGGGGGGTTCTAAATTCGGAAATATATTATATAATATGTACATAAATTTGAAAATATATTTACTGCAGAGGGAAGGTGAATTCTTTTATGGCCACTTCTTAGAGTGGATCACCCTCTCCAAGGCCCTGTAACAGAGGCCACTTATTGACGGACAAGGTTCACAATTGCTGAAAAGATAAGATATCCCCGCGTTCGGTTTAGCCTACCCAAGGTATTACACCCTGGGTTGAGTGGTGGGCATGAATGACTCACCGGGACACGAACCCGAGGTCTTCAACCTACGATGTCAACATGTTCAACCACTAGGCCATGGCGCCCATTTTGTCAGTGCAGAGCATCGAATTTAAAATCATAAGATATCCGATTTTGGTCCCACCAACAGTAATGATTCATTTCAAACACGAATATATCAATCAATAAAGTTTAACTTAGCAAATGAGCGTTGAATATAATTAAATTTCACTAAAGTAAAGGCCATAAGGATTCGTTTTTGAGGCAGCTTTAGTTTTATGGCATCGATTATAGACACTAATTAAATGCAGTAATCAATTGATTTCCTTCAAAGAGAACGACATCGATGTTTATTAAATGGAAAAACTCCACATTTACTACATTTAAAATAAATTCAATATCCAAATATAAAAAAATAGTAGTAATGTTATTTGACCAACGTTTAGCAATAATCTTGTGAGTTCATTAAGGACACTGATATTTTAACCAATATTAATTTATAGCAAATGTATTCCATCAATGTGTACGAAATAGAATCGCGTTTGAACTAAATTTCTTTAAATCAACTCTGTTACGTGAAAAACTTGAACGGAAAAGCTTTTTATCACAAAATGACTTTATTTTATCAAGAATGAGTCTGAGACGTCCTTGCCCAGCTATAAAAACTTTGGTATGCGCCACTGATGGATCGCGGCGCGGTGGTACAAATGTCACTTATGCTTCGCAAAATATAATTACTGATAGGGTTCTCATGGCTCACAAAACCCATGTCGTACCCATAGAAAATCCTGATTTTCTAAGATTGACCATAATGATATATTAAAGACGTAGATTTAATCAAGACTTTTGGTACTTTTATGTCACTTACTTTTTATTTATTCAAATTACTCTCACAGACGAAAGCAAATCGATATAATCTTGATTAGAACATTTTAAATACTACAACCAAGCGACGAAAGAGTCGGAAAGGTCACGAAAAATCGATTTTTCCTTCACACTGGGAACATTAGCAGAGGACAAATAAAACCAAGCTAACTTTGGAAAGACCAGGTTCCATAATATCATCATAAATTCGATTCGAGAGCATATTGTAACCGAAAGTTGGCACCCAAACAGAACTTCTAATGCAATGACTTTTTCAGGGAAATATAAATCTAAGCGAGTTTCCTAATACCTCGATACATCACCCAATTACACTGTGGCAAATGTTCATTAAATTTACTGTCCCAGTACAGTAATTGGATTTACAGTAATTGCATATTTACAAAATTCAAAACCGCCTTCTTGATGAGATGTATGCCACTTATGGGCAGTCGATGAACGCACCTTGGGGTGGTGAAAAAGTCGATTTTGTGGTCGACTGTGAAAAAGTCGATTTTGTGGTCGACTGTGAAAAAGTCGATTTTGTAGTCGACTGTGAAAAGGTCGACTGTGAAAAAGTCGATTTTGTAGTCGACTGTGTAAAAGCGGAAATTTTATTGGACTTTTGTTAAAGTGAACAAAATATTTTCTCATGTATTTCCACTTTAAATGGATTTGATAAAGTTTTAAAAATTTTAAATTTGGTAATAAATCATAGGTCCGTGCAATTCTTATCTTGGTAGCGAATTGCTCCAAATACCATCAATGCAGCCTTCCGTTAACCTAAATTTAATATAATAGGAACATTGGACAATCGTTCAATCAAAATCTGTTTCAAATATTTTCATTTCCTAATCAACATCTGTGACAACCAAAACGTCAATATTCCCAATATTTGTCCTTTACTGAGTAAGTTGGCGATCGATTAAATTTCCGTCCATAGTTTCATTCTCACAACTGAGTGAATATTTTTAAATGACTTGTCTGGTAATAAATCGGAATCAGCAACACCGCTACGATATGATAACGATTATTTCTATTTCGTTTCCAACTTTACGTTTAAAGGCGATTATACACGCCTTTGCGTTCATTGCATTCAAAATACTACAAAGCACAAACGCACGCAATGAAACGAACACTCTCCGTTAGCTTGCATAGCAAACCGCCAGGTCGCGTTGGAAATGTCAACAAACACACGCGCAGCGTTGCGTTAGCGTAAAACACCAGGCTAAAATAAAATGAAAAAAAAAATATTAGAAAAAACGCAACCGACGCAGGCGTGTTTTGTGATCTTTAATATCATTTTTTTTAATGTCATTCCCAAAACTTGCTAGCGTGTTGGACCTCGAGAAATCAAACATTCCTAGCAGATGGTGTCATTTCCAGAATAAATTCCACGTTGAACAGGTTTACAGTACTTGAATGTAATTTGTCTTGATCAAGATCAAATATTTAAAACATATAAGAGGTTTAAACACTCGTGTTGGTCGTATACTTGAAAGTACTTGACGAGAAAACGATATTTTCAGCAACGTCTGTTGCCCATGTATATTATTTTTAGAAAAGAATTAAGAGCGCTCTACACGTTTGCGTAGATTGCGTTTTTTCATGGTTTGTTTTATTCCACCCTTGCGTTTTACGCAAGTGCAATGCCCTACATGCGTATCCTTACGTTTTCCAAGGAAACAGAACAGTTTGCTATGAAAGCTAACGGAAAGTGCTCGTTTCGTCGCGTGTGTTTGTGCTCTGCAGGCATGCGAACAAGGTTAACAGGCGTGTATTGTCGTTTTTATTTTGTTACCAGAAACGCAAAGCAATGTATCGGTAGGACAACTTCACGTGTATTGTGGCCTTTAGTTTAAATTCTGATTTGAACTCGAAGAATAGTCAATACTATGTATCTCCCAGGATTAAAAAACTTTTTTTTTATTTTTAATGCAATAACATTCTATCAATCAAGTTTAATTTAGCGTGTCATGTATAATGTCTGCTTTCTTATCGACACAATCCATACGTCATCCATAATTAACAAAAGATATTTTGACAATTTTTTTTTGAATGGTCGCTATTCGATTTGCCTATTGCTAGACGGGTATACTATTTTACAAATGTACGACTGTTCGTATATGTGTTATGTCTCGCGCAACATGGTTTTGAGAAAATTTTAACGTAAATAAAAAATTCCTGCAGCCGCTGCAGGCCATTAAAATGGAAAGCCAAGTTTGGAACTTGGAAACACACAAGGAAATATGCATCCCAAATCCCTTACTCTTAACTAGACTTTTAAAACTTTTTTTTTCAGCATCAAAATACTTTTCAACATTTGGAATAAATTACATTTCGACCTCTTCTGCAGCAAAGTCATGATTTATGTCAAATTTTACAACGTAAAACATGGCATATAAGAAGATTTCCTTCAAAAATTGAATTTAATCTGAGAATAAACAAAAAAATAAATTACGTCAACTAGACATTTAAAATCATTATTTGGAATACATTTGAATAAACACGGAAAATACCTAATCGTGAACTCAATATCTTGAACCGGAAAAAACCGAATTTATTGACATAGTTATCGATATTGAATGAAATTCAAAACGTGTCTCGATTATTTGACATAGTCTATTTATTTTTCTTAGCAAATAACTTTCTACAATAAAGTTTACAGCACATTCTGTATCAAATTGAATCGTAAATTTTACGAGTAAAATCGACGCAGAATTCAAACTTTATAAATGTCAGGACCGCGCGGGAAACAAAAATGTATCCACGGCCCGAATGTGAACTGATAAAAACAGTCTTCTGAAATCATCCTAAGCTTTAAAGTTACGTCACAATGGTAGGTTTAAAAATGACTATTGTGATGAACAAACGATATTTTTATAATGGGTGGTTTTAATACGAAAGTAAATAAGTTGAATGGATACTGTAACGAAAGCAGTGAATAAGAATACGATTTTCGTCCAAGGAATAAACTGAGGACGCATTTGCTTCAAATGTAATGAATTCATTTCCAATAAAACAAATCAACACACAGAGTTAGAATCATAACACGAATTCAACCGAAGCAAAGAAGTTCGGAAGATCTGGCGGAAAAAAACTATGATTATCGGGGTTTATTTTTTCAGTTTCGGTTTATTTACAAAAGCAAAATTGTTAATTTTGGCGAACTTTTTGCGCTCAGCTTGAGATGAATTAAAATTAGGCATTTTGGGCGTCCGGGTGTCTAAAACCACTCACTTTCAATAAATTGCATCCACATGTAACATTGGCATATCTCGGATATTGATGCTTTGGCAATAGAGAACGAAATTAGCATTACTAGTGAAATCAAGCGATGTATATTGTTCAAGGCAGAGGTGAATCCAAACCCACTTAAATCCATCTCTGCCTCGAAGAACATTTGGAACACCGGCAATAAACTTGTTTGCTACTTTGCTTCCACTGGCTGTGCTTATTTTATTCTCTAACATGAATATACCTACTGGCAAAAACTCACTAGCGGTTTGGCTTTTGTTATTTAACCAAACAACAAACTGGAAAATGTAAAAAAACGAAACTAAACAAAACAGAAATAATGTTAAATTCTGCTTGTCAGGTCCGATAGAAGCTCATGTTTAACAAAAAAAAAAATCGTTGCGCTTAGGACGTACCCACTCTTCAATACAATTTCGAAGGTTTCCTTAGACAAGTAGGCACGCAGGGTGTAACTTTCTGATCACAGAGTATGATTGATTTGAAATTAAATGGGATTTGTTGGAATAGAGCCAACATAAGAACGCTTATTAATAAGAAACTTTGACAGAATGATAACAAAGGGGTGATATTGAAGCGAGGTCAAAATTTCCAGAACAAAACTGGTTTTGACAGAAGAGGTGGCCAACTCGAATTTTCATAAACGAATCGAATATTTTTCTGAATATTCAAGGAAAAAATATCTTATTGACGATCGTGCGAAGAAACTTATCAAATATAAACAAAAATTACATCGATAGAAGTAAAAATCGAATGGCCCATGAATCCTGGATCGAATCGAATATTTTGGGTATTCCTAATTGTCAGACTTATTTTTAGTGATGAACAAAATATTAAACTGCGCACAAAATGCAAACATACGCTGCAAATCTGTCAATTGTGCCCAAGGCGAAGGATATCAATTTCGGTTACTCGGACGCTAGATTAGATTTCTCACTTTATCAACATGTTAAAAAAACGACTTGCATACGTGGTTAGGATTACAAGATCAACGTGACCAGATAACTAAACGTTACATAAATTTTTTGAAAGCAGGTTTGAAACTCCAATTTTTTTTTGATTGTTTGTATTCATGCATATCAGTTGCGAACAACGTGACCAGATAAATGAACGATACCATACTGCTCTATATTCACACATTAAAAAAATGCGAACAGCTTTTCTATTCAATATTTTTCGCTGATAGAATTCCTACATGGCAGCCACGAGTAAATAAAACAGTTTGACAATAAAGAAAAGTCTAGGAACCTTCAAAATTTGACCGGTGGGGAATAGTGACTTGTATACTTATGTCGCACATCATACACACAATGCACCTAATGCACATTATGTTTGTACAAAAATGTCTTAATGGAATTAGATCTTCTAATGATAATGACAAGTGTAATGCAAATGCGAGGCCCTCTACCGAAAAAAAGGTTAAATATTTTGAATTTCACAAAGCGTTAGAACAAGACAACGAATTCGATGTGGTAATAACTGTCCCTAGAAAACCTTGAACCTACAAGATCGTATAAGGCTAACTGCGTTTATTATATCAGATTGTCGTTCTCCTCATATCCCCCATAGTACGAAGCTAACAAGGACAGAAGATAATCATAATTGCCTTTGAATTGGTCATGCGGAAATGGGATTTGAGCTCTTAAGCATTTTTGAAAGCGAAATGGGTTCGTTATGCATGTGGGGCATTATCAGATCGACAGAATAATAACCGCTAAAAAAATTTTCATTGCAATGAATAAGTTGGACTTGAGGGAACGGAAAACCTGTGTGCTTCCTAACAGAACATAGTCTACGATTTTCAGTTCAAATTTTAAAAAGTCTATTATGAATGTTTTTAATCTGGTTTTATCGCCACCAAAGCTACAGTGAAGAAGAATGCCGATATCTCCCCATATTTTGAATATTGTGGGAAAGGAGAGTTTAAAGTTCAAACCAATATCTTTGCAAAAGCGAAAAAGATAGACGACCGTAATGGGCACGAAAAATCGATCTCTTGCGCCATTATTAGCAGGCGACCCGAAGAAGTATATATCTATTGTTGAAAACATTGTGATGAAACAATGCCTTTTCTTAAATTAACCTATTCATTACTTATCACTCGACTTTATATCCTTCACAGCAAAACAAACAACGACCTGAAGTGTTACAATAAGTCAAGAAAGATCAAAAATCTTAAAAACACAAAGTTCGACCATAGACAATAGAAAAGGTCTCGCGATTTTACGAAGTATAATAACATTTTTGAATACTATAGCGATACTATTTCGATATGTATGTGAGACAATAGCTAAGCGTAACAATAAGAACCTCTTTAAGCCAATTACCCTATACTTAGGACTATGATACGGACACGTTGAGTTGTGAATTTATAAAATGCTACAAATACCTTATGGACTTACTCATCCATATGAACAATTGAGACAAGCTAGTTTACCAATACATTTGTAATTTACAAAATTAATAGAAAAGATAAGCTTCAAAATATCCATGTTTTACAATGCATGTAAGCATTGCCTATTTCATCCCAAGATACATAAATTGAAGACTTTAAAAATAAGGAAAAATTTGGCAAATAAGAAATACCTTATAAATAAGGTTCTGCGAGTAAAATCAAACAAAACCTTTCGCTTCCCCTCCAAAACCAAATCCCAAAATTAATCAAATGAAAAACTTCTCTTTCCCCCTCAACTCTTCAAATCGAACCAAACTCACCATTTCGTCCAAACTCTTGAAATCACAGGCTACTTTCTGTTTAGGAGGTTCTCGAACGATTTCAACCACTTCCTGCTCGTACTCTTCCTCGCTCTGTTGTTCCTCCCTTAAATCTTGCTGAATCTCTTCGTCAATATCTTCTTCCATTTGAATCAAGACTGGAGCTGGGACACCGAACTTTGCACCTCGGCGAGCAACCTATAAAAGAGGTGCAGTTTTCAGATTTTAAGCGCCTATATATTTCTTGGTTGTCCTAAGAGGCAACTGAAGGAAGCAAGTAAGCGGTAAATGCTTTTACTATCACCCAGGGCAGATACCACTCACAAACTCATTGCAGATTAGTTTTATTCTAAATATTTTCCACTCACAGTGCAGTCATGGGAGGCTGATTGTTCACCATTTCAATCTTATACTGAATGATAATCACATATTTTCAAGCTCTCTTCTGATGTGAATCATTTTTCTTCAGATGTAAGGTCTGCTTAGTAGCAGGCATAATTATGAATTAAATGCAGTTTTGGAAATTCAAACTCTCAAAAATAACTATTTTTATTGAATTGTACAACAATTTATATTAGGTTTTATAATATTTTAAATTTTCTCAGCCGTACTGGCTAATATTCATTCGGAATAGTGCAGCATTCAGAAATGATAGTAGTGTAATAGTTGAAAGTATTATTAACGACCCCTCTGTTTTCCCAATTACATGACATTTTAATATCTTCCCAGATAATTTATGAAAACTTCCAAACTGAGCAAACACATCCAAGACTCCTAATAAAGATGGAATATTAGAAAAGTACATTTATTGACTCAATGGGATCGAAAATTGTAAAAGACACTGCCTAATTGTGCAAGTAAATGTGGGGTGATGTGAAACTCAAAATAGGTTAACAAGAATGAACAGTGAAAGAAATCTTGAAATAAGTGGCCTTGCACACTGCGAACCGTGACATATTATATTTTACTCAGAAATTTTTCTCAGTTGGTTTTTCTTAGGTTTTACTTCAGGCCCAGATAAACTTCACTAATAAAACTTCCAACACAACAATGATCAACCATTGAAGTTAGTCCACTATAGTTTACTTTTTCCAACTTGGTTTGCATTTTACAAAAATTCAGATGATGATAAAATCGCTTTCAGTCCTATTTCGTACAACCGTTGGTTATTGCTTCCTCAACCAACCACGTCTATGTACAGGAAATATCAGTGAAGATTTGGTAAAAATATCTCGACCACCGGTAGTGATTTACGCTACCATGCCAAGTCCATGCACAGGAAAAATGAGAAATACGATAATCCAAAAAACCTCCACCCCGATTCGAAACTGGTATTCGCAGGAGAGGTCGTGGTTTGCCATATGGTTAAGCTGTATTCTCAGCTTTCCTCTCCCACAGGACAAGAAATGAAATCCTATCCTATGCTTGAGCCATATTCTCAGTTTTTATCAAACTACAGGATGAAAAGGAAATCAAATAAGTACTTACCTCGAGAAGACACAATATAAAATTCTTCTCATTTTTTCTCAAGATCAGATCGTTTGACTCGAACATGACTGCTTCCGTTATTAAAAGTTCCTTCCTACACCAGTTTATGAAGTTGGCGACATTATCACGAGCAAAGAAACTACTGGCGTGACGACCCTGTGAAAGAAAAGTTGAATGTTGGGTCTCTAAATCAAATAATTTTACAGAACTGACTATTTGTTGTGACTATGATAAAGAAAAGAGACACCATTTTATCAGCTTATGATTTATGTGAAAATTCACACATAGTTTTTAAAATAATTCAAAATTATCATTTTTTTCGAATTGTTGCAGAAATCATGTTGAATAATTTATGATTTGAATATCATGGATCAAATGGAATATTTTGGACAGCCCTAATGTATATTAATAACTGCCATTCTAATTAACAAAAATAGTATAGTAAATAAAGTTGTATCTTCCAAAAATGGTCCGAATAATGTTTTTGTTGACAATTGACATAATTAAAATCATTAAATTTGTCTGCAAAATCCACTAAGACGTTGGTATTTACAAGAAAAGTTCAACTTCAAAATATTGCTAATCCCTAACATACAGAGCGTTTCATAACAATGGTAAAATCCAATAATCCTAAGAGAATAATCCGGATTATCTTAAGTAAAAATATACTATATTAAGAGAACAACGGCAAGGCTAGTAAAAAACCATGTTCAAAAATTACAATAAATTAGAGTAGAACAAGCAGGAAAAATCCCAATGATTAAAATCAAGATCCGAGTGTCTAGATACAAAATTGATAAAACTGCTACGAAGTGGAAAAAGTTGAAAAAATAAGGATGGCAGTGGGGACTGCGCTGTCCTTATAGCTTAATTAAAAATGGTATTTAAAATTCCCTGCACAAATAGAGCGATGTATGAACATTTTAGTAAAACGAAATGGCTGACATTTGACCATATTTTGCACATTTTTCACCGAAGTCAAGATTTAAGTAAAATTTTACAATGTATCATAATCAATTTAAAAATAGTCATAAACAAAATTATTTGTCCATGATACCGGGCTATTTGAATCAGGATTCACACTACATGGGTCACTTTCCGCAGTTCATCCCCACAAATAAAACCATAGATTAACAAAGCATTGCAATAGTTGTGCTTGTTCGATGATATTGGCTCTTGTACATCGTTCAACCAAGAGATATAATCAATTGAATAAGTAGATTATGTAGGATAATCTTAAGTAACAAACATAATTAGTAAAACCATAATAATGTCAAAAAGGGTCAGGTTCCATTGATCTATATGGATTGCAATTAGGGCTCAATGCTGTGTTTATATTGTGTCGGAGCAACAGAACCAAGTTTTTTTTTTCAAGTGTAAGAATTGTTCATGTCATTTTCTTCGGGTGTGAACGAAAAGCTTCAAAATAATCAATACTGCTATTTCATAGCAGTATTGATGATTTAGAAACTTTAGGTATATTTTGGTATACCAGACAGTCAAAAAGGCATTTTAACTCTACTAGTAAGTAATATATCATTGAATATCACCCATTTTCCTAATTTTCTTCTGACGGAACCCGTTTTCTTCGGATGTCTGAATAGCAGCTGACATTCTGCCAGTCTCTATATGAAGGGACAAAATGTTTAGATTCAATATTCGAATCATTTCGACATGTATTATTTCAATTTAAGCATTTCTGCGATTTGACACAGGTTTTCTTAATCTTTCAGCTCCGGAGGCACAGATGGCCCGCACTTCAGCAGCGAAATCCATTACTGGTTTGAGCTTTAGTATTTGATTAGTATTTGGTATTTCCACTTACTTCTACATCATGCCTAATTGGCATTGGCTACCACATACGACAAAACTATGGACATAGTTTATTTTGATGACCAATTCCATTGCCCAGGGCAGATACCACTCACTGTACTTTACCATGACGGTTCAGTTCCGTTTGGGATGCTTTCCGTTGGTGGTACTATATCTCTTAGTAGCGCTTTTAAGTGGCCGTTAGTCGGTTCGGTTCGGTCGGTTCCTTCGACCTTGCTCAGAGTGAATTTTAATAAAAAAATAAATAAAAAAAATTGCATTACAAGTTCAATAGCAATCGAACTTACTGGGTTATAATGAACCATCTTTGATGGTAAAATAATACGGTCCAATATTGGATCATTCCTATGCAGGGCTCGAAATTCGTTCGCTTTTTCATTCACACTGTTGGCATGTTCGCATAATAGATTTCCATCCTGTAGATATTCGATGAAATTGTCAACGTGGATGTCTACTTGGTACAATTCCTGTTGTGTAAAAGAAAAATGAACATTTGAGATCACATTAAATTTTTCTGTTATTTTTAATTCAAAATGATATTTCGTGGGGATGATGGGATTGTTAGCCAAGTAATTGTCACATACTAAACAGTTGAACACAGATTTTCAAGTGCCTTGATTAACAAAATTTTGCAAAAGCTTTCAAAACCTAACCAAAATTTTGGGCAACAAAAAAGAACAAAATTTTGTCAACCTTGGCTAAGTTCAGAATCGGATTTAGAAAAATCTAATTCAAAATAGTATAATTTAATAAGACTCGATAATAATAATTTTAATAAGACTAAATTTATGTATTTGAAAGAGCAGATACCCTTACTGCTTAGTGACAAGAATCTTCCGTCAATCTAATTCTGACCTATTTCGATGATTATATGCGAGAGGTCTGCTGTGCACGGTGGTTCACGTAAGCACCGGTTATGGCTTCCTCCACCAACCAGGGGCATGCACAAGAAAAATAAGAAATATGATAAGCCAAAAAGAGGCTTCACCCCGATTCGGAACTGGTCTTAACCAACTGGCACGAGAGGTCGTGTGGTTCGCTGTATTCTTGGCTTTCTTCTCCCGCAGGATGAAAATGATATCGTATCTTGACTAAGTAATTTCATACCTTGAACCATTCAGCCAGATCTTCTTTCATTGCATAAAGATATTCCTCATTCGTACTGTACGGTCGAACACTTTGATTTGCTGCAGAACTTATAAACTTCTGCAGTTCTTCCTCCCCGGGCACAAATCTGTACATTCCTTCCGGCAATGCCATACTATCTTTTTTTTCAGTTTATACAAATTAAATAATATTTCCCAATAACTCCATTTATGTTATCTTTCTTATGCGATATTTTAATATTTTCGCAATCCTTATTTTTTCATAAATTGGTGATTTTACATGGTAGCTCAGTTTTTCATATCAACTTGCTATGAAAACTAAAAATATGAGGTTTAATGAAATGCATGAATTGCCTTGAAGCACAATTTTTAATAAACAACTGAGTAGTGTGATATTTGGGGTCTAGTGAAGTTTAGTACCATATTCCCGAATGTCATCTAAATAAAAACTGGCAGAATATTCTCATCCTAACTGGGGGGCGCCAATGTTGCAAGCATCTGGCATTGTCTCCCGGGTTAGAATGATTCGCTTGCAACATGGGAAATTATTATGATAGTCGGATATATGGTACTAGACTTCATGAGACCCGATATTTGTGGCTGAATGTCACGCAAATGTAGACGATGCATTTAAGCATGGGCTTCAGAATTGCCCTAACATATCTCCCAAGCCTGAGAGAAGCAAAGAAGTGTTGAATCGCAGGGCTGGGGAGTCGAAGCTTTTTGGGGCTTGAGGTGTTTGAGTCTGTATACCTCCGTAAAAGTTTGATTCTGTAAAATTCTCCTATTCCTACCCTGACTCTTATTATAATAATATACTTCCATACAAATAAAATGCTAATACCTCCACACACATGCCTCTGCCAATGAAGATTTTGTGATATGTTAATGAAACAAAGTTTTGAGAAAAATGATAACATACTGGTCAGTGGTCCTGTCAACAACTATGACTGGTATCGCCTATATTCAGAGTGGAGTTGCAGACAGATAAGTTTTAACAGTCATATTTTAGATAAAATTCATTAAAGTTTTACTTCATACTTAAAAAAAATTGCACAATAGAGAAGTTGCAGTCCGTAGGTATAAAAACTGGGGAGTCGAATGTTTTAATACCGCAGACTCTGCAGCCCTGGTTTAATGGTTTTAACATCATCCTGGTCAGACATCAATCTCCACACTCTATTAAAGTGGTTCAGTCCTGTTGGAAAGTTTTCTGCTTAGAGCACAGTTGCCGGCGCCGGTCATAAATTTTGGAAGGAGCTTCTTGCTGTATAAGTGCCTGTTAGTTGGTTCCTTTTACGCACTGCTTCCGGACTTGCTTATTAGAGCGAATTTCATTCAAAAAAATAGTAGGTAACCTTTTCTTTCTTTGATTGGTCAAAAAGACTTCAAAATCATCAACACTGCTATTTCATAGCAGTATTGATGATTTTGAATCTTTTTCGTCCATCCGAAGAAAACGACATTATCATTACAGACACCTGAAAAAAATAAGATTCAGTCACCCTGGGTTAAATGTTATATGCTATACACACACCGATCTATAATATACTATATGTATGCAGGTTACTATGAAATTACTATCGAGTGGACAAAACACAACAAAGATCTGGAAACTAAAAAAAAAATAAAACGTTTCACCATTTTTAAATTAAAATTGTAAAAGCGAAGCGATATTTAATTACTTAAGAATTGGTTGGACATACTGAGCCATTGAAACCCCACTATGGGATGGGATAAGATGAATATATGATAATGGACCCAGAGTTGGAAAAATGACTAAAAAAGGAAAAACTCACATAATTTTTGGTTTTTCTCATTCTAAATTGGTCTACAGTGAAGCAAAATCTTAACATCATAAATTCTTGAATGAATATACACTTATACAAGACACACAACTTTATGAAATACTAAACCAAAACTAACTCAAATAAAAAATATTTTGGTGAAGAGGAAACATGATGCGCCAAAATAATTCACCACAATCCGGAACTGGTATCTGCACGAGACGCCGTTGTTCACCATATGATAAAGCTGTATTCCCAGCTTTCCTCTCCCCGAGGATTAAAATGAAATCCTATCCTATATACCGAATATCATGTTTAACATTGAAAAAAATTTGATTAAAATTATTTGCTTACCTGTATAAATAACTTTAATAAAACTTCAAATAAAATTGGTGGACATCCGAAAAACAAGATTCTGTTAAACTGTCACAGATTATGGCAAATTCGCAAGTCTTCCCCTGTCAGTATTCCTAACCAAAGAATAAGCACAAATGGCAGTTTAAAATCTGTGTCTCTCTCAGAACACCAAAATATACCATATTGAATGCCAATTAACTAATTAATTAAAAACCATAACAGACTGGTGATTATTAAATATGCAAGAGCATAAACACCACTAGCCAATACATGCAGGAATGCACTGAATTGGAATGGTAGACATAAAATCAATAATGCTGTGATAATGTAAATTGAAAAATATCAAATAGGGCAAATGGAATTTCTTTATCGAGTAGTTTTAATAAAAAGTCCTTCAGTGGACCAACTTTGAGCTAATTTTTGTAAAATGATTGTTTTTATTTGGATATTCCATGATGTGACTTATATCATGGAATAGTTATTAAAAGCCAGCTGGCTGGTTCTTTTTTGGCCCTGCTTCTGACCTTGTTTAGAGAAAATTATAACGAACAAAATACTTTGACAAAAAACTGATAAGTTATGTTGAAGTTGAACTAAAATGTTCGAAATGGCTGACATTATCTGTAATGATAGGGACGTCACCAATTAATGTATAGAAACTATAGAAGCACGAAAAAAAACTATTTTGGCTAATTTGTAATGCAAATAATTTGTAATGTAAATGTACTTTTGAAGACAAACTTAAAAAATAGTAGGATTTTTAGAAGTCATTTACGGCAAATTTTCTATCTAAGATGAAAAGATAGCCAAATAGGGTCAATGGCTTATAAAAAGTGCATTTAGCAGGACAAACGATCCGAAACTCTTTTCATGTGTGCTCAGTAAAAAAGATGGCTAAACTACCAGCTACTGGGTACTGAAATAAATCGGAATTTCCCTGGTACAGTTTACCTGTTCACTCATTTTTATCAATAACAGATTACGTCCAAGTAAGAATTTACAATTGCAGATTGTATAGATAATAATAACAACAAAAATTCGGTGATGAATAGTCTATTCCCACTCTAACGCCTTTGTTAATACATTCCTTTTAAAATCCAACCCCCAAAAAATACAAAACCCTAACACAGCACCTTCGAGAACCAGATACTTCCTACAATGTCAGCATAGAAACTGTCAGCGAGTGGCGTCCCAGTTCTCAAGACAACCGATAAATCCCGCCTTTTGTTACTCTTTTCTGTCATCTTGCGGATGTAAAATTATTGAACATTTAATTTAATTATTTAATTTAACATTTGTGTGATGTGATAGAATAAATGTGTCAATCAATCAGTTTACAGTGTATATTCGCAACAAAGAATGTGACGAAAATTAGGTCAGAGAGTAATACAACTAATCCGCAATGTCAGCGGAAGATGGAAGATGGAAGTAGTCCGACTTCTCTACGGAAGAAGTTCAATTGATAGTACGAAGAAAATACGCATCGAGCGCGCGAAAAAATATTTTGGTCAATGTACATTAAATGTCTTGAAATATCCCCCTGGGTGATGATCTACTATTTCTTTGTTTTCTTTAGATAGCTTCTTACGAGGGTTTTGTGTGGAATGATGAATATATGCGAGAAGCCGCTGGACGCCTCGTCGGTGCACGGCGGTTCACGCAAGCACTGCTTTCGGTCACCTCCACCAACCCGCTCCACGTACAGGGAAAATGAGAAATATTTCACCCCGATTCTGTCACCCCAAATTCCCCGATTCACCCAAAAAAAACATGGTGCCAAATGCCTGGAAAACGGCCATTTTCTATTGAAACTGATCCGGTACTGTGCGACATGATTATGTGTAGAGGTATTTCTGAAGTTGTTGGCGTGTGGTTGTTGCTGGAACTGGTAACGGCTTCCTATACCATCTAATAATGTTCAAACAAAGAGGAATAAATAATGAGTAGTTTGGAACCAGTTATTAGACTCGGGGGTGGGTGCTGTTGCCTGTTGAAGCCATGTTCTTGGCCTTCAGTACCTTAGGAAAAAATAATATTTCCGCCCATATTTGTTCTTTGTGTAAAATATCTTTTTCTTTTTAAGCAAACAATTTTTCCTGGCGGATGAATATCGAATGCAACGATGCCTGCAACCCAAAAAGATTACTCGTTCAAAAACTTTGTTCATACGCGTTTATGTCAAGCGAGAAGCAGTCTATCTGTGGCTCATGCTTGTATTATAAATTTTTGATTTGGTACACATAGTCACGTGACATCACCCACAAGTAAGAAAAATGCAAAAAGAGGAACAATTGCTGGCCACAAACGCCCTTAAAAATATTGATTGTATCCAGGAATAACAATGAACACGTTTGCAGCAAATAATTTTCTGTCATTGATGTGAAGCTGTGAAGCAAGTCTCATTGCAAGATTTTGTCTTCTGGTATCAAGAAATAAAGGTATGTTGTGCAAAATCATGTTCAGGGAGCTACCAAATTTTTGAGGCACATTTTGTGACGTCATTAAAACATGAATATACCGCATTGATAGTGTATGGATATTTTTAAAGCCACTCATTTGAGTTGATAACTCTGAATGAGGTCCTGTACCAGTGACCACTTACAGGCCTCTTTTTAAAAAAACGCTCAAATTAAGGCCGAAAGCAGTGTCGAAAATAAACCAATCGACGGGTATTTAATAGTAAAGAGCTACCACAAGATGTAGTAAAGATGGGCGATAGTAAAACCATCCACTACTTCTTGTTGGTTCACACTTCTTCTCACTTAAAATATGATATTTGAGTTTTTTTATATTTTATCGTATCCTACATTCTTTATGAAAAATTTTTGTTTTGCAATGGGAGGAAAACGTCTCGAGTAGGGTTTGCCATTTTCAGATGTGTTTATTTTCGCATCGAATCTTGAATAATGTTAGCGCAAATCGAATCTTTCCGAATCTTATTCTATTTTTAAATTTATAAAAAGGTTGTAGAGTGCAGTGAGTTGTATCTGCTGTAGGATAGTACGATAGCTGTACGATAGTCTTCCATTTCTTTATTTTTTTAGTCGCTTCTTACGATATGCAGGGAATATGTTAGGATTCCCAACATTATTACACCCCTGGTTGAGGGATGTGCATTCAATTGCGAGTCATCAAGACTCGAACCGGAAATCTTCAATCTACGATGTCTACATAGGAGCGTTTTTTCCTTTCAAGATATTTTTCAGACATGCGCCACAGATGGACCGCGTTTCATCGACGCGGTCCATCAAGGTACCATACTTAACAAAATGTGCTTTGAAAAAATAATTTATTGGGTTGCGCCCTTGCCTTCAGCAATTCTTTTAAAAGCGGAGTTTTTACAAACGTAAGCCAGTAATGGGCTGCGGTACAATCCATCAGTAACTCATGCCAAACAAAAATTTCTGAATAGGAAACAAACACCTTTTCATGTCCAATTAAAAATTTCATTTTGTCCAACATTCTTAGTCACAAATGGAACGCGCCTGCGTGCCGCGATCTATCTGTGACCATTGTTTGGCAAAACATCTTTGAACCGAATTTTGCAAATTGTAGGATTCAAGGCCTTTAGAAAATTTCGTTTCGTCAGGCTCGCTGAGTGGGGTATTTAGAACCTAAAAGGGGAGCCAAAATTTTAAATAAATTTCATGTAAATCATGACGTCATAATGAATGGAACTGGCAAAAACCAATGGATCGAAAAATTTTTAAAATATGTGATTTCAGGCCTGAAAATAGGCTAGTACAGCACACTAATCATTGCGCGGTTAAAGCGCCTTTAGCGCGCGAAAAGTTTTGTATCCGGGTTCAGCGAGTGAGCATGGTCCACAGATGGACCGATCTCTGTCAGCACGGTTTATCAGCGACCGCGAATAAAATTAAAAACATCGGAGCCAATGATTGGAAAACGGCCATTTTCCGTAGAACCTGAACCGGTACCGTGGGACATGATTATGTGGCAAAAGTATTTCCTAATTTGCTGGCGTGGGGTTGTTGCCGTGGTGTTTTGGTTTGCTGCGTGTTTAAGCCGTGTTCTTTGCCTTCATTACAATCGGAAAAATAATATTAGCATTCACACCTTGTATAAAATGTCCTTTTTTTGAAATAACAATTTTTCCTGGCGGATGAATATCAAATGCAACGATGCCTGCAACCCAATGAGATTACTCGTTCATAAACTTTGCTCATACGCGTTCATGTCAAGCTTAAGTAACCGATGGATCGCGTCGGCGAGAAGCAGTCTATCTGTGGCTCATGCTTGTATTATGGATTTCCGTTTGGGTACACATAGTCACGTGACATCACCCACAAGTAAGAAAAATGCAAAAAGGGGAACAATTGCTAGCCGTAAACGCCCTTAAAAATAATGATTGTATTCGGCAATAACAATGAATACGCTTGCAGCAAATAGTTTTCTGTCATTGGTGTGAAGCTGTGAGTTTCATTGCAAGATTTTGTCTTCTGGTTTCAAGGAATAAAGGTATGGTGTGCCAAATCATTTTTAGGGAGCCATCACATTCTTGAGGCACATTTTGTGACGTCATTAAAATAGGATAGTATTTTTTTTTTTAATTATTGTGTAAATCACTTTGATTACTAGTTGAGAGAAGAATATACTGCATTGATAGTGTATGGATATTTTTCAAAGTCACTCCTTCGAGCTGATAACTCTGAACGAGGTCATGTACCAGTGGCCACTTAAAGACTTTTTTTTAATAAAAATACGTTCCAAGCAAGGCCGGAAGCAGTATCAAAAATAAACCAATTACTGGCTACTTAACAGTAAAGAGATACCACAAGATCACACTTCTTCTCACTTAAAATATTTGAGATTTTAGATATTTTATCGTATTTATTTTTTATGAAAAAATTTTGTTTTGCAAGTGAGGAAGACGTTTCGAGTGGGGTTTGCCATTTTTAGATGTGTTTATTTTTGCATCGAATCTTGAATATTGTTAGCGCGAATCGAATCTTTCTGAATCTTATTCTATTTTTAAATTTAGAAAAATATTGTAGAGTGCAGTGAGTTGTATCTGCTATAGGCGATAGTCTTCCATTTCTTTATTTTTTTAGTCGCTTCTTACGATATGCAGGGAATAAGCTAGGATTCCCAACATTATTCCACCACAGGTTGAGGGATGTGCAAACAATTGCCTGTCACCGGAACTCGAACCGGAAATCTTCAATCTACGATGTCAACCTAGGAGCGTTTTTTCCATTCAAGATATTTTTCAGACATGCGCCACAGATGAACCGCGTTTCATAGAATTGGGTTGCGCCCTTGCCTTTAGTAATCCTTTCAAAAGCGAGGTTTTTACAAACGTAAGCCAGTAATGGGCTGCGGTACAATCCATCAGTAACCCATGCCAAATAAAAATTTCTGAATAGGAAACAAACACCTTTTTATGTCCAATTAGAAATTTTATTTTGTCCAACATTCTTAGTCACAAATGGAACGCGCCTACGTGTCGCGATCTATCTGTGACCAATGTTTGGCAAAACATCTTTGGACAGAATTTTGCGAATTGTATGATTCAAGGCCTTTAGAAAATTTCGTTTCGTAAGGCTCGCTGAGTGGGGTATTTAGAACCTAAAAATAGAACCAAAATTTAAAAAAATTTCATTTAAATCATGACGTCATAATAAGTGGGACTGGCAAAAACCGATGGGTCGAAAAATTTTTGAAATATGTGATTTCAGGTCTGAAAATAGGCTGGTAAAACACAGTAATCATTGCGCGATTAAAGCGCGCCTTAAGCGCGCGAAAAGTTTTGTGTGCAGGTTTCAGCGAATGAGCATGGTCCACAGATGGACCGATCTCTGTCAGCACGGTTTACCAGTGACCGCGAATAAAAAAAAAACGAATCGAATCACTAATTCTATGTGAATAACAAATATTCCATTTCTACCATTATAACTTGTCTCCATCGTGAAAAAGAAGAAATTCTTAGTTTAGTGTGTTTTTTCAATTCGTACTAAGAGCAACAATTTTCATAATTTAACGACGAAATATAGTTGATTGGTCAAATTTGACCAGAATCGATCGCATTTCGTCGTTTAAAACAAAATCCTAGCTCATTTAACAAGTTTTAGTTTCTATGAACGATTCACGATAGATTCGAATTAATTGTGCTTCGAATCGATTTGAATCACCGAATCGAATTGTCCAGCCCTAATGTCTATGGATATTTTTAAAGCCACTCATTCCAGTTAATAACTCTGAACGAGCCCCTGTACCAGTGGCTACTTATAGACCTCTTTTTAATAAAAATACGCTCAAATTAAGGCCGAAGCAGTGTCGAAAATAAACCAATCGACGGCTACTTAATAGTAAAGAGCTACCACAAGATGTAGTACCAGCAACTACACTTCAAGTGGAAAATATTCCAAGCGGAGCTGAACTGATATGGTAAAATGAAGTGTGTGATATCTTCCCTGGGCGATAGTAAAACCATCTACTACTTCTTGCTGCTTCACACTTCTTCTCACTTAAAACAGGATATTTGAGTTTTTAGATATTTTATCGTATCCCACATTTTGTATGAAAAAATTTTGTTTTGCAATGGGAGGAAGACGTCACGAGTGGGGTTTGCCATTTTCAGATGCGTTTATTTTTGCATCGAATCTTGAATCATGTTAGCGCGAATCGAATCTTTTCGAATCCTATTCTATTTAGAAATTTGTAAAAATATTGTAGAGTGCAGTGAGTTGTATCTGCTGTAGGCGATAGTATTCCATTTCTTTATTTTTTTTAGTGGCTTCTTACGATATGCAGGAAATATGCTAGGATTCCCAACATTATTACACCCGGGTTGAGGAATGTGCATGGAATTGCCAGTCACCGGGACTCGAAACTGAAATCTTCAATCTACCATGTCAACATATAAGTGTATATTCCATTCGAGGTATTTTGTCAGACATGCGCCACAGATGGACCGCGTTTCATCGATGCGGTCCATCAATGTCCCATACTTAACAGAATGTGCTTTGAAAAAGAATATTGATTGGGTTGCGCCCTCGCCTTCAACAATCTTTTCACAAGCGAGGTTTTTACAAACGTAAGCCAGTAATGGGCTGCGGTACAATCCACCAGTAACCCACGCCAAGTAAATTTCTGAATAGGAAACAAACACCTTTTCATGTCCAATTAGAAATTTTGTCAAACATTCTTAGTCACAAATGGAACGCGCCTACGTGCCGCGATCTATCTGTGACCAATGTTTTATTTCTGTTGAATCTGATCCGGTACAGTGGGACATGATTATGTGGCAAAAGTATTTGTTAATTTGCTGGCGTGGGGTTGTTGCCGTAACTGGTTACGGCTTTCTATACCATCCAATAATGTTCAAGCAAAGAGTAATAAATAATAATGCGTCATGGAACTAGTAATTAGGCGCGGGGGAGTTTTGGTTTGCTGCGTGTTTAAGCCGTGTTCTTTAACTTCATTACAATCGGAAAAAATAATATTTGCATTCACACCTTGTGTAAAATATACTTTTTTTTTAAATAACAATTCTTTCCTGGCGGATGAATATCAAATGCAACGATGCCTGCAACCCAATGAGATTACTCGTTCAAAAACTTTGTTCATACGCGTTCATGTCAAGGTTAAGTAACCGATGGATCGCGTTGACGAGAAACAGTCCATCTGTGGCGCATGCTTGAAATATAAATTTCTGTTTGGGTACGCATAGTCACGTGACATCACCCACAAGTAAGAAAAATGCAAAAAGAGGAACAATTGCTGGCCGCAAACGCCCTTAAATACAATGATTTCGGAATCCCTGTTCTATTTATAAATTTATAAAAAGATTGTAGAGTGCAGTGAGTTGTATCTGCTGTAGGCGATAGTCTTCCATTTCTTTATTTTTTTAGTCGCTTCTTACGATATGCAGGGAATAGGTTAGGATTCCCAACATTATTACACCCGGGTTGAGGGATGTGCATGGAATTGCCAGTCACCATGACTCGAACTGGAAATCTTCAATCTACGATGTCAACGTAGGAGCGTTTTTTTCCATTCAAGATATTTTTCAGACATGCGCCACAGATGAACCGCGTTTCATCGACGCGGTCCATCAATGTTTGGCAAATCATCTTTGAACCGAATTTTGCGAATTGTAGGATTCAAGGCCTTTAGAAAATTTTGTTTCGTCTGGCTCGCTGAGAAGGTATTTAGAACCTAAAAAGGGATCCAAAATTTTAAAGAAATTTCATGTAAATGATGACGTCATAATGAGTGGGACTGGCAAAAACCGATGGATCGAAAAAATTTTAAAATATGTGATTTCAGGCCTGAAAATAGGCTGGTAAAACACAGTAATCATTGCGCGATTCAAGCGCCTTAAACGAAAAAGTTTTGTGTCCGGGTTCAGCGAGTGAGCATGGTCCACAGATGGACCGATCTGTGTCAGCACGATTTACCAGTGACCGCGAATAAAAAAAAAAAAAAACATCGGCGCCAAATGATTGGAAAACGGCCATTTTCTATTGAAACTGATCCGGTACCGTGAGACATGATTATGTAGCAAAAGTACTTCTCAATTTGCTAGCATGGGGTTATTGCCGTAACTGGTTACGGCTTTCTATATCATCCAATAATGTTCAAGCAAAGAGGAATAAATAATAGTGTAGGAACTAGTAATTCGCGGTTATCCTGACCATCACAAGCAAATGCAGTTCTGATCGCACTTATTCAAGTATTTTCCGTTTTTGCTTGAATGGCTAATTAAATATGATTTGACTGATTGATTGATAGTAATTAGGCGTGGGAGAGAAAAATACACGCAGTGATAGTGTATGTAGGGCTGGGCAAAACCGAACAATTTAGAATACGAATCATATTCTAATATTTTATTCGAATTGGATCAAATCACTAATTATGTGAGAATGAGAAATATTTCATTTTTCTATTATAACTTGTCTTCATTGTGAAAATGAAGAAATTCATAGTTTATAGTGTATTTTCAATTCATACTAAGAGCAACGATTTTCATAATTTAACGACGAAATATAAGTAATTTTGGTCAAATTTAACCAAAATCGACTACATTTCGACGTTAAAAATGAAAATCCTAGTCCATTTAACAAGTTTTTGTTTCTATGAACGATTCACGATTGATTCGAATAAATTGTGCTTCAAATGGATTTGAATACCCGAATCGAATTGTCCAGCCCTAATGTGTATGAATATTTTGAAGCCACCTATTCCAGTTAATAACTCTGAACGACCCCTTGAACCAGTGGCCACTTATAGCCTTTTTTAATAAGAATACGCTCAAAACAAGGCCGGAAGCAGTGCCGAAAATAAACCAATCGACGGCTACTTAATAGTAAAGAGCTACGACAAGATGTAGCACCAGCAACTACACTTCAAGTGGAAAACATTCCAAGCGGAGCTGAACTGCTATGGTAAAATAAAGTGTGATATCTTCCCTGAGCGATAGTAAAACCATCTAATACTTCTTGTTGCTTCACACTTCTTCTCACTAAAAATATGATATTTGAGTTTTTCTATATTTTATCGTATCCCACGTTTTTTATGAAAAAATTTTGTTTTGCAATGGGAGGAAGACGTCTCGAGTAGGGTTTGCCATTTTCGGATGTGTTTATTTTCGCATCGAATCTTGAATAATGTTAGCGCAAATCGAATCTTTCCGAATCTTATTCTATTTTCAAATTTATAAAAAGATTGTAGAGTACAGTGAGTTGTATCTACCGTAGGAGATAGTCTTCCATTTTCTTATTCTTTTAGTCGCTTCTTACGATATGAAAATGAAACGAAAAATTTTCAAATATAGGCATGGTCCACAGATGGACCGATCTGTGTCAGCACGGTTTACCAGTGACCGCGAATAAAAAAAAACATGGTGCCAAATGATTGGAAAACGGCCATTTTCTGTTGAAACTGATCCGGTACCGTGAGACATGATTATGTGGCAAAAGTATTTCGTAATTTGCTGGCGTGGGGTTGTTGCCGCAACTGGTTACGGCTTCCTATATCATCCATTAATGTTCAAGCAGAGTGGAATAAATAGTAGTGTAGCATGGAACAAGTAATTAGGCGCGGGGTTGTTTTGGTTTGCTGGGTGTTTAAGCTGTGTTCTTTAACTTCATTAGAATCGGAAAAAATAATATTTGCATTCAAACCTTGTGTAAAATATACTTTTTTTGAAATAACAATTTTTTCCTGGCGGATGAATATCAAATGCAACGATGCCTGCAACCCAATGAGATTACTCGTTCAAACACTTTGCTCATACGCGTTCATGTCAAGCTTAAGTAAACGATGAATCGCTTCGGCGAGAAGAAGTCCATCTGTAGCGCGTGCTTGAGTTATAAATTTCCGTTTGGGTACACATAGTCACGTGACATCACCCACAAGTAAGAAAAAGGCAAAAAGAGGAGCAATTGCTGGCCGCAAAAGACCTGAATTGTAATGATTGTATTCAGAAATAACAATAAAAGCATTTTGTCTTCTGGTTTCAAGGAATAAAGGCATGGTGTGCAAAATCATTTTTAGTGAGCCATCAAATTCTTAAGGCGCAGTTTGTGACCTCATTTCAACATTATGGTATTTTTTTATAGGATGTAAAGCACTTTAATTATTAACCGAGAGAAAAATTGAGGGTGCATGTAGGGCTGGGCAAAACCGAACAATTTAGAATACGAATCCAATTCGAATATTTTATTCGAATTGGATCGAATCACTAATTCTGCGAGAATGACAAATATTTCATTTTTCCATTATAACTTGTCTTCATTGTGAAAATGAAGAAATTCATAGTTTATAGTGTATTTTCAATTCCTACTTAGAGCAACGATTTTATAGACATAGCATATGCAAATTTTGCCCAAAGCCTGCATCGACTTTTCTTTTATTAAAATTCGCTCTAAGCGAGGTTGCACGAGAAGTATCGCACATATGAAAGTCTTCCGAAATCACGAATGGTCAGACAGCTGCATGAACGGATAAATAAATGAACTAATATTGAAGGATCTCAATCCTTAAATTATTTTTGCTATTTATACGGAATTAGCGATTCGATCCGAGTAAAAAAATTTTTAATAAAAAAATCAGAGAATATGTCGAACGAGATAATTAGACAAAATATTAGAATTATTAAATAATTATTAGAAAAACAGAATTCTCTGTCAACACAAAAATCGTCCCAAAATTTATTTTAGACAAAAAGTACTGACGTATTTTCTGCGTGTCGTAAGAGGCGACTGAAGGAAGCAAAGAAGTGGTAAATGGTTTTACCATCGCCCAGGGTAGCAACAACACACTGCACTTTACGATAGCCGTCCAGTTCTGTTTGGAATGTTTCCCGTTTTGGGTGCAGTTGCTGGTACGACATGGTTTAGTAATTCTTTGATATTGAGTGGCCGTTAGTTGATTTCTTTTAGACACTAATTCCGGCCCTGCTCAGAGTGAATTTCTATACAAAAAAAAAAAAAAAATACACATGCACACAAAATATGAAGAAAAGTTAAGATGTTTGATTCTCTTCGCGATGGTTTCGCCTGTTTTTTTTTCATTGTTAGCACTGAAGAAATATACCGTGCTTAACAATTAAGCTACATGCAATTTGCAAGTACGCGCCCGAGTGGTTTTGGTAAAAAATCTTGAATATATGATATTTGTATGCATTTGGTTGTATAAAGGCCACAACACATGTGAAGTTGTCGTACCGATGCGTTGCATTACATTTCGGATAACAAAATAAAAACGACAATGCCTGAATTGCTTTGCGCTAATCGTATTCACATGCCTGCAAAGCACAAACCCACGCTACGAAACGAGCACTCTTCGTTAGCTTTCATAACAAACCGTTCTGTTACATAGAAAAACGTAAGTAAATGCATGCAGAGCATTGCGCTTGCGTGAAACGCAAGGGTTGAATAAAACAAACCTACAAAAAACGCAACCAACGCAGAAGTGTGGGGCGGCCTCAAGTCTGGTACGTATTTAGAAGGGGGCAGTAGGATGGCTTAGAGTTGGGTTGTCTTTGGGTGTCTAAAATGTTTATATAATTTTTTTTTCTGATGGACAAAAAAGCTTCATAATCATCAACACTGCTATTTATTAGCAGTATTGATAACTTTGAACTTTTTTCTTTTTCTAGTTCAGTTACTACCATTCACTTAAAAAGAGTGATTCGTATCTTCTAGACACAGATACATCATAAAATATTAAACATTTGCTAAATTTTATTCTAGTGGTCTTCGGACGTTTTCGGGTGAAATAAGCAAAATTTTTGCCTGTCTTTGGTGCAATGTCTTTTTGCCTGTCTTTGGTTGCTTTTTGTAAAAAAATTGTTTTTGTCCAAAAATGACTACTTTTTGACCGAAAAAAGGCGAAAAAAATCTTCCACGCCGTAGAGAAAATGGAAAATGTCGATTTCGATTTCGAGACATTCTGCCACCACTGTCCACTCAAATGAGTGAAAATTTTACTATAAAATTTATCTCGTTTTTTTCGGGGCTGTTGGAAAAAGACATCGATAAAGTGCTGTCCATCTGTGGCTCATGTTTGACAAAATAAAGTTTGAAATGCCTGCCAAGTTCCAAGAAACCGAGCGTGGTCTTAAACAAAAACGCCTGTTTTATAGAATATTAAATAAAATAAAACTTTACACAATGCGTCATTTTGACGTGACTGTAATCCTATAACCATAAACGCCTGCAATTATGGATGCTTGAACTTGAATAGGATCCGCTGCAAATCTGCAACGGTTGAGTGCAAATAACATTGTCGCATGGCTGCACCCCGCGTTGTGTGGTTGTTTATCGACGTTTACAAATAACAAAAATAACACAACGGCCCGTACAGTTGCTTCTTCTTATCAGAGATCAAATTACCATGTTACTGAGTAACTGATAAAATACCGCATCGGAGATGCAAAAATGATACAAGTGCATCAAATGACGGGTAAAATTATTGTGCACTTGTCACAGTTGAAATCTATTCTATCCAGTAAAATTAACTTAAAAATTCAGAAATAATCGGTTGAACTAGGTACCTCATAAACTAGATAGAAATATTCCGAAAATCTGTATATTCGTTTCTTTTACCTAGAAGTGCCGGGACTACTCTGCAATGACCAGTGCCGGTGTCGGATTGTACAGGAATTTTGGAAGACTTGCATTGGTTCCGAAATCTACGGGATCGTCTGGAACCTCCTCCGATCAAAGTACGTCACAATCAGAAAATTTTAGTCGATATATGCCTCAAAATTTTACGCGCGACTTCGATGCGCATAAATATCAGGACTCATTCAACCTATTTTGGGCCCTGAAATCTTTTTTGAGAAATTGTTCGCGCCTCATCCGCGATTTTTTACTGCTTTTATAGTTGTACTAAATAAAAATGTCATTTTTCGGGAACAATTTTCCAGATTTCGCTGCTCACCTTTTCAAGTTCTAAATATGCGCTGACCCCATCTGTTACAGTTTTCATTCACCATAATCTCTCTTCAGATGATCAGGAACATAAACTGCAGTCGATAGCGAACGAAGTGGAAAATCGATTACAAATCGACCTAGATGCCCTGGAAAGAATTCTCAAGAACCCGAAGATCGGTGACAAGCCAGTATCAATTGTATCTATTGCTGGGCAGTATCGAACGGGGAAATCATTTTTACTGAACTTTTTCATACGATATCTGCGACAAAAGGGGGTAAGAGTTTAATATAGTTAATCATTTGGGGGAATCCCTATGAGCAAGGTACTCTACACGCGGCACTTATAGACGAACGAGGTTAGTGTCTGTTGATGGGAAGATTTTGTTTTCATTCTCAAATTGGAAGAAGAATTTGTTTCAACTTTTGCGAACTGCTAATCCAGCTACAGTGGTCACGCACATTTAGGCCTATGAAAAAATCTCTTAAAAAAAATTTAATTGCTTTTCTCTTTAAAAGACGCCTATTTGGAACAAAAAAGGAAAAACTAGTACAAAAGGCAATTATTGGCCAAAGGCCCAATAAAATATACCGCGCTGAGAGCGCGCGAAAATGTGCTCATTATGAGGAAAATTTGAATGAAAAAATCCAAAGTCTGATTTCTTAAGCTCAAGGGGACGCACCCTACCAGATTTCGCTGCCAGTGCCTTTACAGAACTTTAGTGGTTAAACAGCGACTTTTGAAATTTTCGTCTCAGTTCTTCTCATAAATTAGTTTCTCATATAAATTTTAAAGTTTAATGATAACAGCTCAAAATTCGTACTGTAGACGTGAAAATTTTTCGAACATTTCGGGGAGAGCCGCATTCTGAATAAACCATCTCCTCCCAGGCGCGAACCATCTGTGGCTGATGTCCAACAAAAAAAATTTCTGATCGGGATCGTAGGCCTGTCCCAATTATTACGTCGAAATCCTATTTCCCATATTTGCTTTGTTTGAGAAAATAAAACATCATCCATACTTCTCTGGACATTATTTTTTCTAGTGGCGAAACCCACACTGGATGGGAAAAAAATCAACTAAAGTCTCAGATGGATTTGACTGGTCGAAAGGTACGGCAGCTCATACTAAAGGTATATTAATGTGGCCTGAAGTATTTCTTGTCGAATACAAAGGAAAAGAGGTAATTTGTTTAGTTCTGGTAGATTGTTTTTTATCTCCCAGTGCAGATACCACTCACTGTACTTTACCAAGGTGGTTTAGTTTCTGTATGACATTTTCATTTCGAGTGCAGCTGCTGGCTACACATTTTGTTCTTTCTATCTGTCAATAGCTTGACCTTTAGTTGACTTCTTTTGGCTTTGCTCAGAGCAAACTCTAAAAAAAGGAGGTTCATCCATATTTTCTCATGTAATTTCTAAGGGTCCAGACTGGCTTGATGCAATTCTGCTACTCAGACTGCCAAACAAAACGTACCAAAATGGTAAGAAGAAGTGGTAAATGGTTTTGCCATCGTCCGACGCAGATACCACCCACTGCACTTCACCATGGCAGCTCGGTTCCGTTGGGATGTTTTTCCGTTTGAAGTGCAGTTGCTAGTAAAACATCCTTTAGTAGCTCTTTGCTATTGAGTGGCTGTTTGTTGATTCCTTTTAGACACTGCTGTCTGCCTTGCTAAGAGTGAGTTTCAAGAAAAAAAAAAGGCTTTTGCATATATATATATATATAATATAAAATTTGTAAGTGGACTAAACCCTTTTTGATTTTTTCAAGTAGATTGGAATGGTCATTGATTTGAAACATTGTTTCCCATTCAAATACCAACCCTGTCCGTTTATAAGTGGTCGCCGGTACAGGGTCGTGGTCAGGCTGATCCACCCGAAGAAGTGACTAAAAAAACATATTTCTGGTGTTTATTATTTCCCTGGTGTGTGATTTGGAGTTGGCCTTATGGTTTAGTTTAATCAATATATAAAATTTGTTCAGAGAATAAAGTTTTAACAATTCAGATAATCAAAACTGTTGGTATTTTAGTATATTTTCTCATCTTGCAGCAAAGTCATGATTTATGTCAAATTTTACAACACATCATAAAAGTTGTCCAATATCATGATTGCACTGCACAACTGGTGTATTTAAGAATAAATCGAAAAAATGAAAATACTGGTAATCTGAATTCTGGAACACCCTGGCTATGCGGATTGAACTTCCCAAGTCTGATTATGTTTATACTCCAAAGTTTAATTAGTATACCATAACTCAGTGTTCGAATTGTACAATTTTGTCAATGGGAAAAGAAGGGAAAGAGGAGGTTGGAAGCAGACTGTAGTTTGTAACTTTAGTCTACAGATAAGTTTACTGCAAAGTTCCAGCTACATTCAGTTAGAATTTCCATGTTTTTTCCTAAACGTTGTGCATAAATTGTGATATATTACAGATTGCAGTTCTTCTTATGGATACCCAAGGCCTATTTGACACCGATACCTCATCGGACACAAACGCCAGGATTCTCTCTGTTAGTACTTTGATGAGCTCACATCAAATATTGAACATTATGAACCGGATTGAAGAAAGAGATTTAGAACATCTGCAGGTATTTTTAATTGAAATTTTTCTGAGCAATGATGGGATCTAGATGATGGGATTTAGATCTTTGCTATTTTAGTGGGCGTTAGTTAGCTCCGTTTAGAAACTGCTTTGGGTCTTGTTTAGTGGGAATTTTAACTTGAAGTAGTGCCTGAAAGAAACCAACCAACGGCCACTTTTTCAATCAAAATTCACTCTTAGCAAGACCGGAACCAGTACCGAAAAGGAACCAACTAACGGCCACTCAACTATAGAGAGCTACTACCCTGATACGCTTTATATATATATATAAAGATATATGATGTATTTGAATGAGTCAGACAAAATGTTACAGATTTGTGTGAGTGAACTTTTTTAGTTAGTTCCTGCATCTTGCTGCAGCACCTTTGTCTTCCTTTAAAAAGTGCTAGAGGTGAAATTTAATATCCTATATTTTATAATATTCCAGCTTTGCAGTAATCACGCTAAAGCTGCAACACGTTCTACTAGGAATAAAGATCGGATGATTGAGCCTTTTCAAGTAAGTATTACATAGTAATTTAGCCAACAAGGCAAAAAATACATTTTAATTTGCAGGGCAGTTGTTCCTCGACCAATCATGTCCATGCACAGAAAAAATCAGGGAAAGATTATCTAAAAACCTAATCATTGTACAGGAGTTTGTAGTTCACGATATTATCAGGCAGGTTGGTGGAATGCCAGCTACTCGGACACCAGGAGAAATGGGTTCCATCAGAAAAAAAATGGACAGTATTTCACAAATATATCTGTGGCTAAAGGATTCAAATGTCTCTTTTTGGATGCCGGGTATCAAACAAACTGTACAGAAAGTTTCAAAATCATCAATATTGTTATAAAATATCGATATTGATGGTTTTGAAACTCTCTTATCACCCGAAGCAAATGACATGAACATTTCAGACACCAGAAGAAAATTAAGATTCTGTCATTCTGTTATCTGGTTTCATCTCTGCCAGATAAAAATGTTACCGTCTTATCATTTCTATTTCTTTTTAGACATTGACTTTTCTTGTGCGAGACTGGCAATATGAGTTTGAGCATGAATATGGAGATTACGGTGGGATGGAATATCTTGAAGGAATTTTACATAAAGACTCAAACTCGCCTGAAGTCTATGATATCAAAAAAGCAGTCCGAGAAGTCTTTGAAAATGTGGAATGCTTTCTCATGCCACACCCTGGCGACGATGTTTTGAAGAAAGATAGTTTGACAGTAACGAACAGAGGTGAATAACAGATGGTGGAAGATATCAAATTTTTTAGAATCTCCAGAAAACACCAACCAACCAGATCAATTATTAACTAATTATCAATGATTTTTTTTAAATTTGCTCCTGAGCAAGGCTGAAAGCAGTACCTAAAAAGAACTATCTAACGGCCACCTAATAGCAAAAAGCTACTACAAGATATAGTACCAGCAACTTCACCCCGAGCAAAAAACATTCTGAATCGAACTGAATAGTTATGGTAAATTTGAAGTGAGTGGTATCTGCTCTGGGCGATGGTAAAAACATCTACAACTTCTTTCTTGCCTTTTTGGCATGAAAGAAATCATTTAGGACTATTCTAAAGCATGTTCTATAGGAATTATTCTGGTGGAACCCATCTTCTTTGGGTTTCTGAATAGCAGAGTAGCTGGCATTCTGTCAGGCTGTTATCCAGTACTTCAAGTAATTACCATTTACATTAATCTCAATACAGATCTCGATGAAGACTTTGAGCCAATGGTCAGAAAACTGGCAATCACGATTTTACATCCCAAGAACCTGGTCATCAAAAAATTTGAAGGAAAAACTTTGAATGCTGAAGCAATTCTTGCACTCATGTCATCCGTTGCCAATTGCTTTGAAAAAGGCCGGTTGCCAGTAATTAAGTCTTTATTCGAGGTAGGCATAACTTCTTAAAAAATTCGAGTTCGATTGCCCTTTTTAGATTTAAGAATCAATTTAATTCAATTTCATACCTAATTCAGATAGTTCTAATCCTCTGTGATTCATCATAATTCAACATTCAATATTTTATCAAATTGTTAGCTACAGATAAAATTTTAGTTATGCGTAAGACAACAGTCATCAGCGGTTAACACTTAATGAATATTTTTATCGGAATAAATTTGATACTCATTAGTTTTTGCAACAGTATTTAGTCCGTTCCAAGTTTTGAAATCTTAATTTTTAAAAAATAAATAGTTGCCTCAGTCTGCTCATTTTGAGCTGTTCTACGAATAAAATTCCAGTTTTCAACGTTTTTCATGCATCCCCAGTTATGTTGTCATATTTTGATCGCCATAAATATTCAATGACTGTAATCCTATAACCATAAACGCCTGCAATTATAGATGCTTGAACTTGAATAGGATCCGCTGCAAATCTGCAACGGTTGAGTGCAAATAACATTGTCGCATGGCTGCACCCCGCGTTGTGTGGTTGTTTATCGACGTTTACAAATAACAAAAATAACACAACGGCCCGTACAGTTGCTTCTTCTTATCAGAGATCAAATTACCATGTTACTGAGTAACTGATAAAATACCGCATCGGAGATGCAAAAATGATACAAGTGCATCAAATGACGGGTAAAATTATTGTGCACTTGTCACAGTTGAAATCTATTCTATCCAGTAAAATTAACTTAAAAATTCAGAAATAATCGGTTGAACTAGGTACCTCATAAACTAGATAGAAATATTCCGAAAATCTGTATATTCGTTTCTTTTACCTAGAAGTGCCGGGACTACTCTGCAATGACCAGTGCCGGTGTCGGATTGTACAGGAATTTTGGAAGACTTGCATTGGTTCCGAAATCTACGGGATCGTCTGGAACCTCCTCCGATCAAAGTACGTCACAATCAGAAAATTTTAGTCGATATATGCCTCAAAATTTTACGCGCGACTTCGATGCGCATAAATATCAGGACTCATTCAACCTATTTTGGGCCCTGAAATCTTTTTTGAGAAATTGTTCGCGCCTCATCCGCGATTTTTTACTGCTTTTATAGTTGTACTAAATAAAAATGTCATTTTTCGGGAACAATTTTCCAGATTTCGCTGCTCACCTTTTCAAGTTCTAAATATGCGCTGACCCCATCTGTTACAGTTTTCATTCACCATAATCTCTCTTCAGATGATCAGGAACATAAACTGCAGTCGATAGCGAACGAAGTGGAAAATCGATTACAAATCGACCTAGATGCCCTGGAAAGAATTCTCAAGAACCCGAAGATCGGTGACAAGCCAGTATCAATTGTATCTATTGCTGGGCAGTATCGAACGGGGAAATCATTTTTACTGAACTTTTTCATACGATATCTGCGACAAAAGGGGGTAAGAGTTTAATATAGTTAATCATTTGGGGGAATCCCTATGAGCAAGGTACTCTACACGCGGCACTTATAGACGAACGAGGTTAGTGTCTGTTGATGGGAAGATTTTGTTTTCATTCTCAAATTGGAAGAAGAATTTGTTTCAACTTTTGCGAACTGCTAATCCAGCTACAGTGGTCACGCACATTTAGGCCTATGAAAAAAAATCTCTTAAAAAAAATTTAATTGCTTTTCTCTTTAAAAGACGCCTATTTGGAACAAAAAAGGAAAAACTAGTACAAAAGGCAATTATTGGCCAAAGGCCCAATAAAATATACCGCGCTGAGAGCGCGCGAAAATGTGCTCATTATGAGGAAAATTTGAATGAAAAAATCCAAAGTCTGATTTCTTAAGCTCAAGGGGACGCACCCTACCAGATTTCGCTGCCAGTGCCTTTACAGAACTTTAGTGGTTAAACAGCGACTTTTGAAATTTTCGTCTCAGTTCTTCTCATAAATTAGTTTCTCATATAAATTTTAAAGTTTAATGATAACAGCTCAAAATTCGTACTGTAGACGTGAAAATTTTTCGAACATTTCGGGGAGAGCCGCATTCTGAATAAACCATCTCCTCCCAGGCGCGAACCATCTGTGGCTGATGTCCAACAAAAAAAATTTCTGATCGGGATCGTAGGCCTGTCCCAATTATTACGTCGAAATCCTATTTCCCATATTTGCTTTGTTTGAGAAAATAAAACATCATCCATACTTCTCTGGACATTATTTTTTCTAGTGGCGAAACCCACACTGGATGGGAAAAAAATCAACTAAAGTCTCAGATGGATTTGACTGGTCGAAAGGTACGGCAGCTCATACTAAAGGTATATTAATGTGGCCTGAAGTATTTCTTGTCGAATACAAAGGAAAAGAGGTAATTTGTTTAGTTCTGGTAGATTGTTTTTTATCTCCCAGTGCAGATACCACTCACTGTACTTTACCAAGGTGGTTTAGTTTCTGTATGACATTTTCATTTCGAGTGCAGCTGCTGGCTACACATTTTGTTCTTTCTATCTGTCAATAGCTTGACCTTTAGTTGACTTCTTTTGGCTTTGCTCAGAGCAAACTCTAAAAAAAGGAGGTTCATCCATATTTTCTCATGTAATTTCTAAGGGTCCAGACTGGCTTGATGCAATTCTGCTACTCAGACTGCCAAACAAAACGTACCAAAATGGTAAGAAGAAGTGGTAAATGGTTTTGCCATCGTCCGACGCAGATACCACCCACTGCACTTCACCATGGCAGCTCGGTTCCGTTGGGATGTTTTTCCGTTTGAAGTGCAGTTGCTAGTAAAACATCCTTTAGTAGCTCTTTGCTATTGAGTGGCTGTTTGTTGATTCCTTTTAGACACTGCTGTCTGCCTTGCTAAGAGTGAGTTTCAAGAAAAAAAAAAGGCTTTTGCATATATATATATATATAATATAAAATTTGTAAGTGGACTAAACCCTTTTTGATTTTTTCAAGTAGATTGGAATGGTCATTGATTTGAAACATTGTTTCCCATTCAAATACCAACCCTGTCCGTTTATAAGTGGTCGCCGGTACAGGGTCGTGGTCAGGCTGATCCACCCGAAGAAGTGACTAAAAAAAACATATTTCTGGTGTTTATTATTTCCCTGGTGTGTGATTTGGAGTTGGCCTTATGGTTTAGTTTAATCAATATATAAAATTTGTTCAGAGAATAAAGTTTTAACAACAATTCAGATAATCAAAACTGTTGGTATTTTAGTATATTTTCTCATCTTGCAGCAAAGTCATGATTTATGTCAAATTTTACAACACATCATAAAAGTTGTCCAATATCATGATTGCACTGCACAACTGGTGTATTTAAGAATAAATCGAAAAAATGAAAATACTGGTAATCTGAATTCTGGAACACCCTGGCTATGCGGATTGAACTTCCCAAGTCTGATTATGTTTATACTCCAAAGTTTAATTAGTATACCATAACTCAGTGTTCGAATTGTACAATTTTGTCAATGGGAAAAGAAGGGAAAGAGGAGGTTGGAAGCAGACTGTAGTTTGTAACTTTAGTCTACAGATAAGTTTACTGCAAAGTTCCAGCTACATTCAGTTAGAATTTCCATGTTTTTTCCTAAACGTTGTGCATAAATTGTGATATATTACAGATTGCAGTTCTTCTTATGGATACCCAAGGCCTATTTGACACCGATACCTCATCGGACACAAACGCCAGGATTCTCTCTGTTAGTACTTTGATGAGCTCACATCAAATATTGAACATTATGAACCGGATTGAAGAAAGAGATTTAGAACATCTGCAGGTATTTTTAATTGAAATTTTTCTGAGCAATGATGGGATCTAGATGATGGGATTTAGATCTTTGCTATTTTAGTGGGCGTTAGTTAGCTCCGTTTAGAAACTGCTTTGGGTCTTGTTTAGTGGGAATTTTAACTTGAAGTAGTGCCTGAAAGAAACCAACCAACGGCCACTTTTTCAATCAAAATTCACTCTTAGCAAGACCGGAACCAGTACCGAAAAGGAACCAACTAACGGCCACTCAACTATAGAGAGCTACTACCCTGATACGCTTTATATATATATATATATAAAGATATATGATGTATTTGAATGAGTCAGACAAAATGTTACAGATTTGTGTGAGTGAACTTTTTTAGTTAGTTCCTGCATCTTGCTGCAGCACCTTTGTCTTCCTTTAAAAAGTGCTAGAGGTGAAATTTAATATCCTATATTTTATAATATTCCAGCTTTGCAGTAATCACGCTAAAGCTGCAACACGTTCTACTAGGAATAAAGATCGGATGATTGAGCCTTTTCAAGTAAGTATTACATAGTAATTTAGCCAACAAGGCAAAAAATACATTTTAATTTGCAGGGCAGTTGTTCCTCGACCAATCATGTCCATGCACAGAAAAAATCAGGGAAAGATTATCTAAAAACCTAATCATTGTACAGGAGTTTGTAGTTCACGATATTATCAGGCAGGTTGGTGGAATGCCAGCTACTCGGACACCAGGAGAAATGGGTTCCATCAGAAAAAAATGGACAGTATTTCACAAATATATCTGTGGCTAAAGGATTCAAATGTCTCTTTTTGGATGCCGGGTATCAAACAAACTGTACAGAAAGTTTCAAAATCATCAATATTGTTATAAAATATCGATATTGATGGTTTTGAAACTCTCTTATCACCCGAAGCAAATGACATGAACATTTCAGACACCAGAAGAAAATTAAGATTCTGTCATTCTGTTATCTGGTTTCATCTCTGCCAGATAAAAATGTTACCGTCTTATCATTTCTATTTCTTTTTAGACATTGACTTTTCTTGTGCGAGACTGGCAATATGAGTTTGAGCATGAATATGGAGATTACGGTGGGATGGAATATCTTGAAGGAATTTTACATAAAGACTCAAACTCGCCTGAAGTCTATGATATCAAAAAAGCAGTCCGAGAAGTCTTTGAAAATGTGGAATGCTTTCTCATGCCACACCCTGGCGACGATGTTTTGAAGAAAGATAGTTTGACAGTAACGAACAGAGGTGAATAACAGATGGTGGAAGATATCAAATTTTTTAGAATCTCCAGAAAACACCAACCAACCAGATCAATTATTAACTAATTATCAATGATTTTTTTTAAATTTGCTCCTGAGCAAGGCTGAAAGCAGTACCTAAAAAGAACTATCTAACGGCCACCTAATAGCAAAAAGCTACTACAAGATATAGTACCAGCAACTTCACCCCGAGCAAAAAACATTCTGAATCGAACTGAATAGTTATGGTAAATTTGAAGTGAGTGGTATCTGCTCTGGGCGATGGTAAAAACATCTACAACTTCTTTCTTGCCTTTTTGGCATGAAAGAAATCATTTAGGACTATTCTAAAGCATGTTCTATAGGAATTATTCTGGTGGAACCCATCTTCTTTGGGTTTCTGAATAGCAGAGTAGCTGGCATTCTGTCAGGCTGTTATCCAGTACTTCAAGTAATTACCATTTACATTAATCTCAATACAGATCTCGATGAAGACTTTGAGCCAATGGTCAGAAAACTGGCAATCACGATTTTACATCCCAAGAACCTGGTCATCAAAAAATTTGAAGGAAAAACTTTGAATGCTGAAGCAATTCTTGCACTCATGTCATCCGTTGCCAATTGCTTTGAAAAAGGCCGGTTGCCAGTAATTAAGTCTTTATTCGAGGTAGGCATAACTTCTTAAAAAATTCGAGTTCCGATTGCCCTTTTTAGATTTAAGAATCAATTTAATTCAATTTCATACCTAATTCAGATAGTTCTAATCCTCTGTGATTCATCATAATTCAACATTCAATATTTTATCAAATTGTTAGCTACAGATAAAATTTTAGTTATGCGTAAGACAACAGTCATCAGCGGTTAACACTTAATGAATATTTTTATCGGAATAAATTTGATACTCATTAGTTTTTGCAACAGTATTTAGTCCGTTCCAAGTTTTGAAATCTTAATTTTTAAAAAATAAATAGTTGCCTCAGTCTGCTCATTTTGAGCTGTTCTACGAATAAAATTCCAGTTTTCAACGTTTTTCATGCATCCCCAGTTATGTTGTCATATTTTGATCGCCATAAATATTCAAATTGAAATCCCCCCACCACTCGATATTTCAGAAAGTTGGAATGTTTTCTCTCTAGGGCAGTAATAAATTTGTGCAAAAAGCTTCAAAATTATCAACACCAGTTTGAAATTTTAAATTTCATCTGTTTATAAAAGAAAAATATATAAAATCTCTAACCCCCCCAAAAAAAATAAAAAATGGTTCCAGATAATCACAGGCACAGTTATGTATTCTTCCCAAAGCAAACTCGTTGTAGTCACTGGAACGTGTTTTTTATATTATATTCAACTTTATTATATTACAGGAAGCTGCTTATGCCATGAACACAAAACTGATGAATCAAAACTTCGAAGTTTACAAAAAAGAAATGCAAAGTGTAAGACAACAAGCAGGGTGATATTTTTATGGGGGCTAGAAGCACATATGCGCACAGGAGTACACATGAGCACATGTGGTTGCACCAGGGAATAAGATGCACATGTGTGCACATAAGATGCACAAGTTGTGGTTAAGCCATTTTCGCTTTTCTCTGCCATAGGATTGAAATGAAATCACATCTCAGATCAGACACCCAAATAAATGGTTGTTGTCGAAATAATATTATAATTGCAATCAAACCTTTCATGATGCTTGCATGGATTAGCAGTGTTGATGACATTGAAATGTTTTGGTCTATCTTGAAAAGAGCTTTTATTGTGTTGAAATTGTATTGCAAAATGTAGTTTCTGCAACTGTATTTCAAGTGGAAAACAACTCGAGCAGAATTGGACCGCTACAAAGAATATAGTAAGTGGTGCCTTATCTAACCTAGGCAATGGTAAAACATTGCTCTTGGTTTCCTTCTAGCCTCTTACAGCTAACAGGATTTATGTTTGGTCTCAGACATCTAAAAAAAACAAAGTACTGTTGTCCTGTTTAAATATTTATTTCATTTTTTGCAGGTTGCCAAGAGAATTGAAGCTGGAGAAGCAGTAGATGAACTGTATATGACAGGGTGTCATCTAATACAACTTTTAGAAATATCTCTGACAACAACAAGAGCAACAGGTGAGTTACTTTCAAATAAGTCGATTATTTATTCTTCTGATTCTCATTCTATTCATGTAACCAACAGTTACTGCTTCTTCCATCAACCGTGTCAAGGCGCAAAAAATTTTTTTTAGGAATCTTATTCTATTCATATAACAGACGATCACGGCTTCCTTCATCAACCGTGTCAAGGCGCGGGAAAATGTGTAAAAGATTTGGCAAAAATCTTACCCTGACTTGAATTGGTATTTGCAAGAGAATCATGATTCACCATTTGAGTGGACATGTCCCTTTCCTCAACATGAAAATGAACTGGGGGTGCTCGTTTAACTCAATAGGTAAAGCAATGAGAATACGCTTCGAGCTACGAATCTCTGATCGTCATGGCGCTGGTTCGAATCTCGTGAGGGATGATGATTATATGTGAGCGGTCTGCTGGAAGTCTTTTCGGTGCACGGTGGTTCACGTAAGCGCTGCTTGCGGCTTCCTCAACCAACCAGGTCCATGCACAGAAAAAATAAGAAACACGATAATGCAAAAACCTTCACCCCGATTCGGAACTGGTATCTGCACGAGAGGTCGTGGTTCGCGATATGGTTAAACTGTATTCTCGGCTTTCTTCTCCCACAGGATGAAAATTATATTCTATCCTATCCCTTACTCCTGGCCTAATTTTTGCTCTAAACCTTCTTCAAACTCACAGAAGTGATCATTTATATAAACCGAATCAGATAGATATTTGAATCGATATTAATCTCGAATCTAAAACCACAATATTATGCTTACCAACAGGATTAGGAAGTCCTGAAATGTTATCAGAATTTCACAAGAAAACCGAAAATTTATGCAAGGAGTATTTTTTTGAATTGCGGGAGAAGAATAAACAATGCAAGGTATGTGTGTTGGTTGTACTTTGTATCGGGAGCTTTTAAGTTCAATGGGTGGGTTTTCACCGACTTGTAGTGGTTCACATAATTTCTAGTCATTGTTTACTCCAGCAACCTTGTCTATGCACAGGGTAGAATAGCAGATAGAATTTCAGCTATTCTGCTATTCAGACATCTGAAGAAACGGGTTCCAACAGAAGAAAATTTATCAAACGGAAAATGAAACCAAATGATACTCAAGTTTCAAAATCATCAATACTGCTATGAAATAGCAGTATTGATAGTTTTGACATTTTTTGATCACCAAAAAAAAATGACACAAACTTGTTGGACACCTGGAGAAAAACTAGATCTGCCACCCTAATTTGGGGTATTTATGAAAAATTGACTTTTCATTTTTTTCTTCTGGAAACTCACTAACTCGATAAACTATATTTTGCAGAAAGAAATAAATGAGAAGATTCTATCTGTTCTTACTAAAAACTTTTCTGAATACTGGAAATCTATGCTACAGGTATGAGATTTGTTTAATAGGATAATTGGCACCTGTAGTGGGACTGAAGCATGTCTCTCTCGAATTTAGAAAAGAAGGCCAGTGCCCTTAAGAATTTGAGATTAATAAAAAAAAATTCTTTAAAATGGAAAAGTATTTATGCGACTTCGACGCGTAATAGTATATCATACAGATAAAAATAAATACAAAAATAAATTTAGGTTAAAATTTTTAGTTCTATTCATAATCCCCCCGCCCCCAACATTTCAATATTTTACACTTTCTGGTTCCAAAGCTGTTTAGTGACAAAAAGGAATACTAGAGACCACTTACATGTCAAAGAGCTAATACAAAATGTAGTTTTAGTAATTTCACCCAGGAATCAATTCAAGCAACAATGACTGGAATATACCCTGGGCATTGGAAAAAACTTCTAGCATTTACAACTTTAAAGCAGGGGTCACACATTTATGAGGAAAAATTTTTATCGTTCATTTCAATTGTCTCCACACATCCAGCACAATTTTTTTGTCAAGTACTCCGCGTTTGAAAAAATTCTTGCTAAATATTTTACTTCTCAAGCATTTCATTAAATGTATGTTTTGAATAAGTCATTAATATCCCAGAAAATAAAAACTGAATGTATACAAGCTATGTATATATCCAAAGCCTTTGGACCTAAAACAATGATGTGTGACGCACAACTAATATGTTGTACATAAACTTAGTTGAATTCTGATTTTAGAAATAATAATAAATATTTGAATTGAGCAAACTTGAACCAAGTCTTAAACTTGGTTTCTCCAGATCTGATTATTTTAAGATCTTGTGTCACTCAGACTGAAGGAATGTCAGCTACTCTGCTACTCAGACGCTTGAAGATATATTTCAGGATATATCTATGCTGATAAATCAACGATAAATCTTTGAATGAACGTTTTCAAACTTTATTTTAGGTTTTGTTTGCTCTCCTGATAACTCTGTGATGTGATATCTTTATTTGTGTCGCCTTTTGTGTCAGCAGAGTTGTTCAAATAAACTATGTCTATGTCTATAATGTGTCTGGCACCAATGAAACTGAAGAAAAATGTTCAAAGGCATCAATACTTATAGAAAAAGCTGGGTTGATGGTTTTGAAGCTTTTTTGATCACATGAAGAAAATTAAGAAATAATGACATCATAAAGGGTACCTCACCCAAAAATTTTTTACTAAAAATTAGTGTGTTTTTATGTGTACATCAGAATGTGGGAAAAAACTTAGAACTTTGAAAATGGCACTTTAGAACCTAAAAGTGGCGAAACAATAGAATTACCTACAGCGTTTCAAAGATACACAAAAAATTAAGATTTCCTACAGGTTTGAAGCATTTAAAAGGCCATTCCTGGATTTTTTCAGTTGACTAGTCACTAGTGTCTCATACCGATATTAGGTGCATTTCTACTTTCCTTTTATATTACCAACATATTTATTTCAAGATGTCAAACAATTTGTGATCAAGGAAAAAATACCTACTGATAATGATTTCAAATCATTGCACGAACGTCATCAAAGCAACTACATGAAATCCATAGAAAGAGATGTCAAGGGTATAGCAGCTCATGTTCGGTTGGATAATGTTAAGCTAAAGAAAGAGTTCGATTTCATTTTCCAAAATTTCAGGACAGAACTCAAACCTGTCTTAGATTTATTCAAGGTATAGTTGAATCTAAGGTTACCAATTTTAGATACATTTATTTGCGAATACTAAATATAATCGCTCACATCTTTCTGAATCCTATCTTCAACTTTAATTTGACTTTAACAAATATTATGTGGATTTTGCGAATGGCCTATTTTATTGTTTGAACATTTTTGAAATATATTCAATATCGCAAATGAAATAAAATGTTTGCTCAATCAAGCCCGAGTTTGAGTTATCGGTTGATTACCAATTTAATTTATATCCTGCTGGTAGGAAAGTTGATTTTATTGTGTAAACATATGGCGAACTAGGGTTTCTTGGGAAGTTACCTGTTTCAAGTCAGCGATTATTTTTTTGTGTGCATTGTACCCAAACCCCGGTGCGCTGACAAGGTGTCCAATGACTTTGCACATATTCATCTGCAACAAGGTGATCTTACCAAAGAAGAGCTAATACCCAACCCCTGTTAGACACTGACCATTGTAGTGACTGGGTGAATCAGCTATCAGTAAAATGCTTTTCTGAAAGACATGCTCAGCGGTAAGTTGCCCAATCGGTTGAGCATGGTATTTGCTTGAGTTACGCATTTGTGATTGTCCTGACGGAGGTTCGAATCCCCTGATGGAGGAATATAGTCAAGAAGTCTGCTGGACGCTCTGCCTGCGCGCACTGTTTCACGAAGCGCTGCTTGCGGCTTCCTTCACTAGTGTCCACACGAGAGGTCATGCTTTGCCACATGGTTAAGCCATATTCTCAGCTTTCCTCTTCACACAAGATAAAAATAAAATCCTATCCTAAATGATCAAGATCTGAATCATATTTCTTCCAAAGAATATTATCGTGCTTAACCCACTGAGTAATTGAGGGTCCGAAACATCTTCCCAGTGAGTTACCGGGTGATCTGGCCTGCATCCCTGCACCTGAAGATCATGATTCACTTGGTCCATTCCAAATATTAACGAGGAGCAAAATATTCTAAATAAATTTGTTTCGATTCTGTTAATGACATTAATCTCTATGTGTGAATTTAATTAATTTAATTCTATTTTACAGAAAGAACTTTTGCTTGCAGAATTGAGACGAAAAGAAGAGGAAGAAAAAATAAAAAGGAAAAAAGCACAATTATTGCAGGGATTTATTGTTAATTTGGGCGAATTTGAAGTGTATCTTGAGACTGATTACCAAAATTTTACGAAGGTTAGTGGCACTTTCGTATTTTTTTAAAAAAAATCTGGTACCATGCGCCTCCCTCGATGTCCTAAAAGTATTGCTTAATGACTTTTAAAGTTTTCTGAAATATGAGACATTTCAGAATTTATTGTTCACACTTTGTGTCTGTTTGTTACCTCAAATATTTATCCAGGTTTAGGTTCAAGCTTGAAATCTCATATTTGGACGGTTTACCACAATTTATATTGCTTTAATCACTGATTTTTACCATCCTTTTTTTCAAGATTTTAATGAACCACTGGTTAGAGCTGGGCAATACCAAACTTTCCATGATGGCATTATGGAATTTTCTCTCTTGGCTGAAAATGATCAATGATTTAGGTGACAGATAGTACTCGTTTATTTTTAGAGAAAAAGGCGATTCGATGAGATAAAAGATTTGATTCCTTCATGGCAATTGGCAGATGTAAGAAGAAAATTTACTGCGGATATAAAGGAAATTGTGGAAGGAGTTAAAAAAATTCTTGAATCAATCGATGAGGTATTTTTTAGAATAACCTAGTTGTCAACACTGGCTTTTTAAATTTCAGATTGAAGATATTGGGTTTGAGTTCAGTAAGCCATGCCTACCAGTATTAGAACTGTTCTAACATATTTCCTATGTGTTGTATGAGGTGATTCAAAGAAAACTAAGAAGTGAGTAAATGGTCGCACCATTGTTCCAGCAGATACCACTGAATGTACTTTATTATAATTGTTCGATCTTCTTCATATTATTTGTAAATCGAAATTAATTGAAATTCTTCTTTTTCAGTTCAATGAAAAACTTGGTCATGCTGCTGAATGCGATCGGTTTTCATCTCGATTTACATCCAAGATCAGGCTTTTTGAAGCGATGGCACTGAACTTATGAATATTCAGCATCCGCAGGTGTTAATAGAGAATGAAATTTTTTTGAACAAAATTTATTAAAACAAACCCAGTAGCAGCTTCTTAAATGAAATAACTAGCGCCATGTATGTGACAGAGAGGTACTACAAACAAAATATTGCAACTGCACTCTAGGCGATAAACTTTCGCAAACGGAACTGCTATAGTAGGAGAGTAATGGTAATGGAAAATAGGATTATACCTTACTCCAAGAAGAAATTTTATTTTACCAACCCCGATGACGCGTTTCATTAGCGCTTCATACTCAATAAAATATGTCTGGGCAGATTTTTTTGTCTAGGTCTTCAGGCATTTCTTTTGCAAACTACATGTGGCCCTTCATTCAAAAAAATATTGAATAACCTACTCTGCCAGTAGGTAGGATATCATTTTTTTATCCTAGGAAAGCGGAAAGCTGATAATGCACCTTCAGTATATGTCGAACCACGACCTCTTGTGCAGACACCAGTTCCAAGTCAATGATGGGGTTTTTGCTTAATCGTATACAGTCGTTTCCTGTTTATGAGCATGATTGGTTGAGGAGGATGTACCTATCAGTAACATCAACTGGCGAGATGCCGAGCATATAATATCTCATATAATCACAAAATCTGAACCCAAGATGTTAGTGATGCATAGCTCGAGGTGTATTCCTGACTTTACCGACTGAGCTAATCCGGGTACCCAAGTCTGGCCAAACCTATTAACAAGAAAGAAAATTTAGTTAGTAGGAAAAGTTTGGATTCCATTGAAAATCCTAATGTTTATACATGTTTATTTTTTTTCAGGCTATTCATCTTTGTAAATATGAAGACAATCTTCTGTAAATGAACCATACAAGTATTTCATGCTTTCAAATTTTTGCTTCTGTCGATACCTGATTAAAAAAAATTGTATCTGACTTATTACGATTCTGAAGAAAACGGCAAAAACAACATTTTGTCTGTCCACCCCTGCGCAGGACAATCAGCAAAGTATATAAGTCGAATTGTGTTCTTAACGCTTTAATGAGTGAGCTAACTGGACATTGTGAATTCTTTATTTATAAATATTGAAATCTTGTAGCTTATTCTGTTTAAGCCTAAAGGTGTTTCATCCCTTTGAATTTAAATGGAACCCTGTAGGCTTTAGAATTGTCGAACATACTCTCTATATGTCTAAAGACAGTTCAGGGCAGATAACCAGGCCCATGCACAGGAAAAATGAGAAACACAATAGTCCAAAAACCTCCACCCCGATTCGGAAATGGTATCTGCACGAGAGGTCGTGGTTCGCCATATGGTTAAGCTGTATTCTAGGCTTTCCTCTCCTACAGGATAAAAATGAAATCCTATCCTATATCACTCACTGCACTTTTTATGGTGGTTTAGTCTTCTATAAGATGTTTTCTTTTTAAAGTGCAGTTGCTGGTACATATTTTAGCAGCTCTTTGACATTAAAGAAGTAGGAAGTTGGTTCCTTTTAGACACTGCTTCAGCCTCACCTTGAGTGAACTTCAATAACAAAAAAATTGTCGCATAGACGCAGATTAGTGAACTGACTGTGCTTGTTCTCTTTTTGATTCTTTTCTTATTTTTATAGTATTTTGGTGACGCTTTTTTCTATGAAATACATCTGAATAACTAAATAATTGTTTCATCAGAAACAATAGTGGTCATGAACGTACCGCTCCACTCTGGTTGCATTGCGCTGATAACAGATAATATTATTGTATTATTGTGTCAAAACCTCCGACCAATCCATGGTATAAAATTTGATACAGAACATGCTGTTGATGCATAATAAGTCGAGTAAATATATTCAATTTTATAATTTGAAAATTGAATATCCAACGTCATTTATACTGAAATTTCTTTGCAACTGTGATTTAGGTCAAGTTGATTTAATTCTAAAATATCTTGTTTGCAAAGTATGAACTTTTTTTCTGATTTTTCTGCTGGTCTTTTTTTTAAATTTTTTCATCATCAATTTTTTTATTTATTTCATTTGAGTGGATCACCAAATCCATCAGAGCAGGGCTCTGTACCAGGAGATTTTATGGCGAACAAGGATTATGATCTTTTTGGTTTGGCCGAGTCCAAGGGATTTCACAATGGGTTGAAATGTGGGAATGGATTAACAAGCCAGACTTACCAGGACTCAAACCCAAGATCTTCAACTTATGGCACTTTGGGATATATTGTTTTTGAAATTCTTAATATTATATAAGCTTGCTCACAATTTGTTATATAATGAAATGAATGCTTGATTTACTGTTTGAATCCACTTTTTTATAAATTTCATCTATTTCCTATGTCAAGGATAGAGCCCATCTAATTTATAATCTGTTGTGCTTTTCAATATTCTGACTCTGCTTGTAATCTGCTTATAAATATTTCATTGAAACTCTATTTTGAAAATAAATCCCTCTAGGAGTGGCAATCCCTTTTCAACATTAACTAATTGTGCTTTGATAATAATTATTAGATATTGGATTAATGTAATTGGATTTTTAAAAGTTGTAAAAGAAGCTGAAAAAGCAACCATGAGTGCAGGTAAGAGAATATGGATATTACATTTTTTATTTTCATTAGTAATAAAGATAGAATAACATTTTTTTTTTTACTTTATAAGGAAGGATGCTCAACGATAAAGCTCAACCATATAGCAAACCATGATTTCACTCAGGCTCTCGATACTTGTAATAGATTTTTTTACTCACCTTACTTGTCATTGATTTTTTTTTTGTGCATTGTTGGAGCATTTTTGTGGGCATGGCTAGATACCACTCACTGCACTCTACCGTGACAGTTCAGTTTCGTTTGGGATGTTTTCCGTTTAGAGTGCAGTTGTTGGTTCTACATCTTTTAGTAGCTTTTTGCTGTTGAGTGAATATTGGTTGGTTCCCTTTAGGAGCTGCTCCCGGCCTTGCTTAGACTGAATTTCGATAGAAAAAAAAATATTGGAGATGCAGATCGTGAAGAATCGTCCTGAGGCTTTCACTATTTAGGTCAACATAGAATCCCAAGCACGCTGGAAATCAGCCTGAAAAAGATATAATACCTCTCATATATGCTGCAAAAAGTATAGAAAACGTATTACAATTGACTATATAATTAGTAGAAAACGCTCAAAAATAACTGATGTAGGTGTTGGCTTTGCCATAGCATGTTTTGTGCATGTCCTGAGACACAACTAAAATGAAACAAAGACCATTGTCCAGTGAAGATATCACTCATCTTACGCTCTCTTATTGTGGTTCAATTCTGTTTGGAATGATTTGAACTTGAGTAAGTGCAGTTTCTGTTACTGGACTCTTGGTACTGTATGTAGCCCTTTGCCCTATTAGTCATTCACTTTAAGGTTCTGTTTCTGGCATTGCTTAAAAGAAATTTTTTTCAAAAAACCAAACTTAAGTCTTTATGATCTTTAGTGAAAGCTAAAGAAATTGCAAAGATAGACAAAGGAAAACTGGTAGTTGACCAGGATGAATTTTTCAAACTTTTTGACAAACTTAAAGACAAAGATCTTTCGATCATTTCGGTTGCTGGCTCATACAGAACTGGGAAGTCTTTTATGCTAAATTTCTTTATCCGATATCTTAGAAATCGTGGTGTAAGTAGTCATTTTCATTTTGTGATTATTTTCTAATTACTCATCAGTAATAATTTGATATTAACCCAGTGGAAATGATTTTAGTATTTCCCAGGGTAGATACCACTTCAGTATACCATTGCAGTTCACTTCTCTAAAAAATGTTTTTGCACTTAATGAGCAGTTGGTGGTTTTTCATTGCATGTAGGTCATCGTATATTAGAAATCACCATTCTTTTTTCTGTTTTTAAATTTTGCGCATCATTAATTTTGTTAAAAAATAAATTAGCTTGCAATTATCATCATTTATAATAATGCGAAAAATTTATTACACGAAAAATTGTGAACATTCCCTTCCAGCAGATGAAGTCATGTTTTTAATAGAATATACTAAACGGGCCATACTGACACCCAGGCACTCAGATAAAAGGGCTCTTATCAGCCAAAACTTCACTCAAATGACATTATTTGAAAATATATAATTTAAATTAAAATTGAAATGTGTGTTTTTGAGGGTCCAGTGGTGATACATTTGTACAAAAGGCTGTGACTATACAAATCTGTACATAAACCTCTGTGCATCGATGAGAACTTGCACATGGGCCGAATAGAAATGATCAGCTAAGAGCATACTCTAGGGATAGGATGGGATTTTCATTTTTATCCTGCGGGAAAGGAAAACCGAGAATACAGCTTACTCATATCACGAACCACAACCTCTCAGGAAGAAATCAGTTTCGAATTGGTGTAAAGGTTTTTTATCATATTTCTCATTTTTCCTGTGCATGAACCTGGTTGGTAGGAAAAGCTGTAAGTAGTACGTACATGAACCACCGTGCACTGGTGAGGCATCCAGCAGACCTCTCGCATATAATCACCATCCCTTACGGGAATCAAACCTCGCCATGACGGTCAGAGATGGGTAGTTTGAAGCGTACTTCTTGAAAAAATTAAAATCTTCTAATGCTCTCTCTGATTGAGCTAACTGAGTACACAGTATTTTAATACTAAGCTTCCACGAGATCCTAGTTTAGCTTCATCCTACATCGTGAAAACGCTGTGAATGTTACGAGTCTTTCAGTGATCTAAATGTTTGATTTCAAATCATAATTTCTTGCAGTGGGAGAACCCAGGCTGGTTTGGAGAAGATGGTCAGAAATTGCAAGATGGTTTTGAATGGAAGAGAGGTTCAGAGCCACATACCAAAGGGATCAATGCTTGGCCTGAAATATTTGATGTTTCTTTGGAAAATGGAAAACAGGTTAGTTTTTTTCCTATAAAAATTTGCTAAGATCGAGATTGTAGAAAGTGAAAGTCTCTTAGAACAACATGGTGTGCAGAGAGCTACACATTGATAAAAAATGATGAACTTGTAGTCTTAATGACTAGGCTACCCAATGCATGGCAAAATAAAGTTCTGATTCAAACTTGTTCCTTTTCGATATTCAAGTCTGTTCAAAGTAAGGTTTTAATGACTTGAGTGAGATTACAATTAATAACTTGGATGGGCTTGGCTAAGTGAAATTGCGTATCTTTTCAAAAAACACTAATCCTGTTCATGAATAAGTGGCTGCTCTAATTTTTCAAGATGATCCATTCGAAGGAATGATGATTATAAAAAATATTATCCAAAATTAAATACTTCCTGCTTTGAAAATTGTTTCAAATATTCTCCCTAATCAAATTGAATATTAGTTTCAAAGGTATCATTATGAATGAATAAAACCATATTTTTGAACAATCGATCAAATTTTTTCTTAATTTTCTCAATTTCGTATCACTGGAAAAATGAATTGAAAATAATTCATGATATACAAAGTGCAAATTGACCTTTTACAGTTTTAATACTGTCAAATTTTTGCTACCAACAGGTTGCCGTAATGATTGTTGATACTCAAGGTTTATTTGACAAAAACAACACACCAGACACAAATGCTAAAATTATGTCACTCAGCACTCTGCTATCTTCTCATCAAATTCTCAATATTCGAAATCGTTTGCAAGAAAGAGATTTGGAACATTTACAGGTAATGTTAGATCCAACTCTCAAGTATGCTGTTACCACACGTTAAAGGTTCAAGCCACAGTAAGTCTCCCCCAAACATATTTTGTTATGCATGAGGCACTGATGGATCGCGGTCGAGGCGTAGTTCATCAGGGCCGCGTGACAAAACAAAATTTTTGATTCAGCCATTGTCAGATTTTTGTTAGAGTAAATATGTGCCCGTTGGCTCATTTGCTAAAAGCTTTTGGAATATGATTTGAGCATTTCTTATTGTTCTACGCGACAGCTCCAGAGTTTCTCAAGAGAGGTCACCATATACTGAGAGTTTGATGGACACCTTGTCTACACATAGCAGTCCATATAAATGCTGGTAACACTTTCTTCCATCAGCGAAGTCCATGCATAGAAAAAATTGTTAATTGATTGCGCAAAAACTTCAAACTCAACTTGAAATAGATATCTACCGGTACACAAGAGGTTGCAATACCCTAATATGGTTTCTAGGTCTTCCTCTCCTAAAAGATGAAAACGAACATCTTAACTGAGCATGTTGATTCATGCAACCGCTGCTTATAACTTCCTACACCAACCATGTCCATGTACAAGAAAAGTAAGTGTAAACGTATGATCAAACTCTTCCCCTCACTTGGAATTGATATCTGCACGAAAGGTCGTGGTCGCCATGTGGTTAAGTCTTAATATAGGCTTCCCTCACTTTCATGATAAAAAGAAATACCAACTTTTTATCTTCCACTTATTATCAGTTTAAAAAATGTGATTATTTTCACATCACTAATTCATATAAAAATTAATTTTTGGCCCAGCTCCCTGTACAATATGCTTGTGCTGCTGTGGGTCTTCAAGGAGACAACGAACAGAAGAAAAACTCAAAAACTACTTTTCAGGTATGTTGGTAAATAAGGATCAACTGGGGATTTCTAAGAGAAATAATTATTAGTTTTACTTCGGAACATGACTCTATGCAAAGCCCAAAAGCTGAGTCTAAAGGGAATCAGTGTTTGGTGCCCAGCTAGCTCAATCGTTTAAGCGTTGAATGATGATTATATGCGAGAGGTGTGCTGAACAGCGGTTCATGAAAGCACTGCTCACGGCTTCCTCCACTACCCAAGTCCACGCAAAGGAAAAAGAGAAATATTCTAAGCCAAATTATTTCACCCCGATTCGAAACTGGTATCTGCACGAGAGGCCGTGGTTTACCATATGATTAAGCTGTATTCACAGCTTTTCTCTCCTTCAGGATGAAAATGAAATCCTGTCCTATACTGACTTAAGTGACAAAGAGCTGGTACAAAATATAGTATCAGCAACTGCACTCTAAATGAAAAACATTACAGAGAAGACTGGCCACTATAATAAAGTGCAGTGAGTGATATCTGCCCCTCGATATGCTAAAACCATACACCACTTCTTTGCTTTCTTTTAATCAATTCTTACAACACAAGTTCGGACAAATTTGATGCTGCGCGTAGTCACACAGTAAACGATTTTCGAAATTAGTTTATAAAATTATGTTTCAATATCGCAGATAATTAAAATTGAGGATTTTTGATCAAACACCATCATTGGGGAAAAAAACTGATTAAAGTCAAATTAAACAACAACAGTGCATTGTAGCATTTAGCCTTCCATGAGCACCCTACTTGCCAATTACTTGTACTTTTATTTAAGGTTTTTTTCGCTTTGTCTTTATTGCGTTATGTCGCAGCGCCCCAAATATTTTATTTTCTAAGAAAAATTCTATTCTAATTAAAAACAAAATATTCCAAGACCAAAAAAGTTAAAAAGCAAAGCACCTCATGGGGCTTGGCATATCTTGTAGATGAGAGCTTTCTGATTTTCTTAATAATAAATCGATTAATAATTTGTCCTGCTATTAGTACTTTTTATGTCCCATTGAACATATTTGACTATTTTTTTTGTTTTGGTACAAGGGTCTTCAAATAATTTACCCAAATTCTAGATATTCTACCTTTAGTGAAAGCACGTTAGGGCACACAACGAGTACAAATTGCAGAATAGCTTAACCAACTTATTTTTTAACAGAAAATGACGTTTTTGGTTCGTGACTGGATAAATGATGACGAATACTCATATGGTTTTGGAGGAAATCAATATTTGAAATCAATTCTGAACGAGACTTCAGATTCGAAAACCGTAAATGATGTTAAAGAGTCTGTTCATAAAGCATTTAAGGATGTGAGTGGATTCCTAATGCCGCCACCTGGGAAAAAGGTTGTTAAAGGAGAAATGTCTTGTTTGAAGAATGCAGGTAAATCAAAGCTTCATTAATTGTATACAAGCTTTAGAATTATGTTTCGTGGAGACAATTAGGAATGAAAAAAGTACATGGTTTTACTCACTTAGCTGCAATAGTTAAGCGTTCGGAATATGCTACGAGCTGCACATTTCTGATCTCTAACATGCGTTCGTTTCTTGTGAGTGATGATTCTATGAGAGAGGTGTGCTGGATGCCTCACTGGTTCATGTAAGTGCGGTTCGCAGAATAAAATGAAGTCTCATCCCTATCGATGTGGGAACAATGGCGTAGTCGCTATTATTTGTTTAATTGCCATTTCTTGCGAGTGGGTCACCCTAACTCAGACTCTGTACCAGAAGCCACTTATAGAGGGCAGAGTTGTTGAAAAGATATGATCTTTCCTGTTTGACTTAGCCTACCCTGAGTGAGTGGTTGAGTGGTGGCCATGAATTATCAAGCTGGACTTGAACTCGAGATATTCAACCTGCGATGCCAACATGCTAGTCACTAGGCCACAGCACGGCCATTGTTAGCATCATATGTTAAAGATCTCTGGTTTGAGTCCCTGGGAGTTCAGCTCGTTTACCCATGCCCAGCACCCAACCAAGAGTGTAATAATTTGGGTATGCCCGGTAAAAGCGGAAAAATTAAATCTTACCAACTAAACTAATCCTGTTCGTCTATAAGTAACCGCTGGAAAAGGACTTTGTTCAAGGTCATTCACTCAAATGAGTGGCTGTAGAAAAACAATTACCGTAAAGTAAAATTTTGAATTAAAACCTTACTTTCTGGATGTCATAAGAGGCGGCTGAAAGGGAGAAGATCATGGTAGTCTTGGTCGCTACATTCCACCATCACTGTTTATTACAATACGGAATGTTTCCAGCTGAAGATATAGTTGCTGGTTTTTCATATCAAGTAACTCTTTGCAAGTCTTGGAAGGTCATGTTTATAAATCGTTGACCATTAGTCAACCTGGCTTGTAATAACGTGGTTAAGCAGAAGGTGTACGTCAAGGTTACAGCATCATGTTTTTCTTCAGGTTTCTAGAATGCTTATACCCTTTTCTCCTGACAGACAAAAAAGCTATGTACAAGCCTATTCACACTGCTATTTCACAGGAGTATTGATGATTTTGAAGTTTTTTCCACAGTTTGTATACTACCAGGCACTGAAAAAATGTTTAAATCATATAGAAAGAGATATATAATGACTTATTACCAGTTAACAAAACTTTCTTCTGATGTAACTCAATTTCTTCTGAGTAGTGAGGTATCTGGCATTCTGCCAATCTGGTGTTTGTCATTTCAATCAACACTATCTCTATTGATCTATACGTGGCCTCAGCATAGCTCCTTGCTCACGATATTCAAGAAGTGACGTAGAAATATATATAATCAGACTGAGTTTTATGATCAACTTTTAACAGACATCAAACCTGTATTCCGGCAATACATATGTGAGCTTGCAGAAGCCGTTTTGCATCCGAAGAATTTGATTCTGAAGGAAATGTTTGGTACACCTATCTCCGCTACTGCCCTGATGAATTTACTTGCAGCAGTCAGTAATTCTTTTAGAGATGGAAGACTACCAGAGATTGGAACAATGCTTGAGGTTTGTTGGTTTTTATTAGTTGCTTTACATACTGGTCTGGCACCTGACTGGAACTTAGGGGTGCAAATAAGGATTCCTGTTCCGGGGTATATCATATTCTCATGTTTTTCAGAAATAAATCCTGACAGTTCTGTATAAAATAAACCCATTTAACTTCTACTACTAGAATGGATATTAACTTTCATTCTATTCTATACGGGAATTGGAAAACAATCCTAAATTTTTAATTATTCTAGTATTTTCATTCAATTTGTTCCATTCGTGGTCATTCTAAAAAAACTTACTTTGCAGGAAAATTACAATCACCAAGGATTTATCAATCCAAAATTTTAGTTATGGGAAATTTTGAAGCATAGCTCTAACTAATTTGAATTTTGAATATTGTTCAAGCAAAATCAGGGCCCAGGGCAGATACCAATAACTGTAATTCACCATGGCAGTTCAGTTCTATTTGGGATGTTTTCTGTTTAGAGTGCAGTTGCTGATACTAATTCCTTTTATAGCTCTTTGCGTTTAAATGGCCGGCGGTTGCTTCCTTCTGGTCTCTGCTTTTGGCTTTGCTCAGAGTGAGTTTCAATAAAAAAAAAACTCCTAATTAGGACATTCCAAAATCACAGCCATCACAACCACAAGCATGTTTCTTACTTTGACACTCACTCACTTTTGTTTCAGAATACTGTTCAAGCCAACAACGTTGAAGCTGTGCAAAGAGCAGTTCAGAGATACAAAGAAGCACTCAAAGAGGTAGGTTATTAGAATTATTGCTGATTAGGCAAAAACATTTTCAGATTCAAGATTTGAATTGAATAATATACATACCCAGTGCTGGGGAGCAGTGTATTCGCAAAGTGACTCAATTGGACTTGATGAAGTGCAGAAGCAACTCCATGGGACTCAATAAGATTTTTGTCTGCTATCTATCACCGTTTGAAAAACATGTTGTCTGCTATTGCATGATAATTCATGAAATGTATCCTGCTGTGAAAACCGTGTCTATACCTAATATTGATGTTTCAAAGTTGGTACTTATACAGTGAGAAGTGGTAAATTAATCTGTCATTTTTGTTAAAAGTTGACTCGTGAATACATGACTCGACGTGACTTGTGAATTGAAAGTATAGTGGCTTTTGTTAAGACTTGGACTCGATTTCAACTCATTTGTTATTTGATTTGAATTAGGACCCGAGGTGAAGTGACTCATTTTCAACACTGGACATAATTTTATGTGTCAAAATACAATTTTTAGCTTACTGGTGATGGTGTTCATGTCGATGAGATATTGAAAGAATTTCATGTTCGTGCACTCGGTGCAGCCACAGAGAAATTCTATGAAATATCAACTTTGGGAGATGATTCTCAAAAAGATAAATCACATCAGCAAGCTGTGAAAGAATGCAAAGACTTTTTCAAGATTGTTATACAACAAAACAAAACAAGAAAGGTAATTTTTATTATAGTAAAATTGCACAAAGCACCTCGGTACCATATACATATGAGTTTTGCGTTATACCTTATTTGTGCTACACACCAATTTACTCAATTCCTGAAGTTCTGACATATCTGGGTGTGATGGCCTGGTGGGTATCATGTTGGTATCCCAGGTTTAAAATCTTAAGCTCAAGTCGGGCACATCCGGCTCGCAAATTCATGCCCATATTTCAACCCAAAATGTACTGTACTATCATTTTTTTATCAAAATTCGGTCGGAGCAAGTTCGGAAGCAGTGCCTTAAAGGAACCAACTAACAGCCACGTAATAGCAAAGAGCTACTGAAAGATGTAGTACTAGCAACTGCACTTTAAACGAAAAACATCCCAATCGGAATTGAACTGCCATGGTAAAGTGCAGTAAGTGGTATCTGTCCTGGACAATGGTAAAACCATCTACCACTTAGATAAGCTCAATCAAATCTTATCTTTTCAACAAAACTAATGGTTTTTGCCCATAAATGGCTCCTGGTACATGGCCTGGTTTAGGGTGACACGCTCAAAATGAGTGGCTATAAAAAAATTTCCCCGAAATTTTGTTACTCAGATTTGATACTTTGTCATTAAAAATTAGGGAATAGTAATGTTTCAACCAAACATATTAGAACAAAAACAAAAAAATTGTGCCTTTCAGATTTTTCCTCTTATGCTCTGATTGGTTCCGAGTATTATTTCCCCAATCATTTATTTGTGTGGATGACAATACACAATACAATCACAAAATACAATCATTCACTCTTAGATAACCAGAGTTATGTAGTTGGTAGATACATACGTTCAATTTTATCACATTATGTGTTTAGTTGTAAGCATTTAGTTGTAATAATATTGACAAGCTCACGTGGGCCCGAGCCCAAGATCTTATTACCAGTGTTGTCAATGCAGTTACCTATTACTTCAGTTACCTGAAACTTTTCAAGACAAATACTTTCATTAACTTTAATGAAATTCATATTTTTTTCCAGAATCAATTGATAGTGGACATAAACAATCAGATTTCAGATCTAGAGAACAGATATAAAGGGAGAATGAAATATTTGGTTAGTTTGTTTAAAATTGAAGTTGGAAATGCCTTAACATATAGAGGTGTTTAGCTGTGTTAAATTAAGTTTATTTCATGATAATTTGCAAAAGATGTTGTCAATTTATTATCTTAAGATAATATAATTATCCAGGGAAAAGGAAAGTAATGATATGTAGTTTGTTCACGTTCAAGATTTTTTCTTGTGTTGTGCAAGTCTTGCAAAAATTTGTGACGACGAATTTTTTTAATTTGATTCAAAAATATCATTAAAATAAGCACAATAGAAGTCAATCTTAATCACCATAGTTTTCTGTTGCTTTTTCTTCCAAAATGACCAAGTTGGGCTCCAAAGTTTGAGGTTATCCGCCGTCTTTTTTGCGTGACATCATGCCCTGTGTAAAAAGCAGCTTTTTAACTCAAGGCCAGGTTGAACCTTTGTTTTCATGCCGGTGTCCACAACACAAACTAGTAAGGAGCTACATAAATGGGAAAACCAGCAATGTGGTTAGGCAAAATAATATTCGCGATTGCGCTTGAAGCAAATAACACTACTACTACTAAACGGAACTGATGTGTTGTAATAAAGTACAGTGAGTGTCGTTGATGATTATGAATCTATCTACCATTTAGTTTCCTTTCAGTCCCTCTTACGTCAATCATGAAATAAATCACGACAATTTTAAAGTCTGTACCTGCATGTTTGCATAGTAATTTAAATTTGAATCAAGTGTTACTCAAAAAATATTTTCCACTGGAAAATGTCATAATTATTTTTATAGGATCTTGCCAAACTTTCAAAAACTGGTCTCAGAGACAAACACGTCAATTTATATAAGAAAATCATAGAGGAGTATGACCAGTACACTAGCAAGTATACTCACATTCTACGAGATGAAGTGAGACAGAAACGTATTGCATTGCAGAGAAGAATTTCTAAGCATTTTGATACGCTGGAAAACCAGAGATGTCACGAAGAGAAAAGTAGAGAGCTTGATCAGGTAAGAACTATCTGTAAAAAATTGTCTTTGAAACGCTTTGTATTTGCTGCCTTGCCTTTCCTCATTGGTTTAACATTGGTTAATTAAAAGACACAAAATAATCTCATAACTAGATACAATTTTAATATTGTTAATTGCATACTGTTAAATAAAGTTCATTTCATCTCAAAATATTTTATTCGTGTCTTACTGGCACTGAATCATGGATTGTACACCTACATTTTAGCTCCATAATAGCTCATTTCATTGGATCGGCCTAAATAAATCCCTTTAGTGGTGAAAACGGTTAGTGTTGTTGGAAAGATATTTCCACTGTCTTTCCAATTTAATCAAGCCTACCTTGATGCCAACATGGTAATCACTAACCTATTGCACTCAGAACTGCGCCGCAGTCACACTAATTGTTTGCTTATTACAATGAAATTTTAAAATAGGGAGGGACTATCCTATTTTTCAAAGCTGAGAAAGACATGTTTCCACCACTTCCATGTCAACTACGATTTTTTTAGTTACTTTTTGTCATCTTTTGTTATACATAGGCCACACATTAGTTTAATTTGAGTTCTTGTATGTATGGAGTGTCTGATTTTGCTTATTTCAAATGAGCATCAGAAATGCTAAATAAACAAACAATACATCTTTTAAGGAAGTAAATAAGGCGAAGATCAACCAGGTGGCTAGAGGAGTGAACTCAAAATTCCAAAAAGCTATGTCTTTAGTGAGTAATTTTATTAGATTGAGATAGGATTTCATTCTTATCTTCATTTGAAGAAAAGGGAAGATACGTCTGTTTCATATGGAGAACCACAACTGCTCGCGGAGATACCAGTTCCAAAGTGAGGATGAGATTTTCACCTACTCTTTCTGTATTTTTTGTGTATAAACATGGTTTGTGGGGTAAGGCATAATTATTGGTTATGTGAGCCATAATATGGCAACAAGGTGTCCAGCGATCTTACTATATTCAGTTCTGAAGTCAAATAGTAAACTATTCCAAATATTTCTTAACCGTTATTTTGAAATGCTAATTTCTATCAGATGTCATTTCTGGTTAATATCTAATACTTCTGTTTTCAGCACGAACAACAATACTGTTTAGATATCCACAGCAAGTTTAAAGATGAATGTGTTAAATATCTCAAAGAATTTGACATTGAAAGCAAAAATTTTGATGCTACAGCGGTTCATAAGGCCAAAGAAAAACTTTCCAGAGATATGGAGCAATATTTCATGGATACTACTCAGCGTAGGAATAAAACTAACAAGGTATCACAGCGTTTTTTTTTTAATTCGTTATTACAATTGATAAAAGTGATCTATGATAGGCACTTCACACCCAAAGAACTGTATAAAATATAATTCCATATTTCTTGGCTGCACAGATGGACAATTGCGTGACTTTTTACACTGAAGTCCTGTGATATGCATGCACTAATTGAATAATAAAGTAATATTAATATTATTTTTCGGTTTGAGGTAAGCAAACTCTCTTTTAATCTTTATTTAATCTTATTTTCTGGGACATAAACTTCACTGTAGATTTCCGCATTTCTGTGTAACAGGAAATGTTTATTTATATCGCCTTTGGTGCCAACAAAGGTGTCGATTGTCAAAATAAACTAAGTCTATATAAAACTATACAATTTTTTCAACATTCTCCTTCAACTATGAAATAATAGTTTGATTCTTAGCCTAATCTAATTTTGGCTTTCAAACTGAGAAAGTAAAATTATATTGTCATGCGAAGAAAATGTCATGAGAGTTTTGAACATCTGAAGAAAAAAACAGAAGTCTATCATCAGGCTGACCATGTCAGACTAAGTTCAGATCAATTTAAATGCTGAATTCACTTCAGACATCTCTGATTGTCTTGTTGAAGATTTTAATCTCAACAGGGGTTATTATATGCAGGTATTTGCTTGTCACCCGGCTTGTGTACAGTGGTTCTTATAAGCTTTACTTACTCCTTCCTCCACCCACCATGTCCATGCACAGGAAGAAGAAAATATGCTAAATGTTATGCTAAAACCCCAAACAACCCCGTTCAGAATTTGTGTCAGCACGAGTGGTTGTGGCTCTGCACATGGTAAAGCCGTATTCTCTGCTCTATAATTGCTAATCTCTGCTAATGAAACTGAATATAAGAAACCTCCCATTCATTTTCAGAAACTCTTAGAAACGGAATACGACTATTGTGTGCATCAAGCAGTTGAATATTATGACAGACTTATGAAGCAGGTATTCCTGATTCCTTTTTCTTTTTATCATCGTTGTCCTATTTTGAGAACAAATAAAACAGTGCCATATTTGGAAACTTGAAGAAGGAATGTTTCAGATTTTAAAAACTTTGATGATCAAATTACCACATCATAATGGCTATTAAGGGAGGCATACAAATATATTTTTGATGCTGAACTATCAGTACTGCTTTTTTAATACTCGGTCATTTGTGGGGGTCACCCTGGGCAATTTCCTGTATCACAGGTAAATATTGGCAAACAGGAAAGATTTGTCAGAGCTTTTCGTTTTGGCTTAGCCTACCAAAGTTAAGATCTATTGTGAAGTGAAATGACATTTTATATTTTTTGATAAATTCTTTTGATGACCTCTGAATGGTTAAACCATATTCTTGGCTTTCCTTTGCTTTGGGATAAAAATGAAATCTCAATATAACAACAAGAAAAACACGCAGAAAATACTATGACTTTTACTCTTCTTTTGCCCCAGACCACTGCTAATGAAAAATGGAGAAGTGATCACGAATTCATGAAGGAACATTTGAGAATCAAGGAAAAAGCACTTGGAGAATTTGATAATAAGATTACTGAAGTGTAAGTTTTGAAAAATGGTAGATGGTTTTATCATTGCCTAGGGCAAATAGCACTGACCGCACATTACCATGGTGGTCCGTATGGAATGTTTTCCACTTAGGGTGCAGTTGCTGGCACTACATCTTATAGTACCTCTTTGCCATTTGGGTGGAAGTTATTCGAATATTTTTAGGCACTGCTTTCGACCTTACTTAGAGCGAACTTTAATAAAAATTTGTACACAAAAATTTTTACAAAGATGTCACAAGTCATCCAACCTTCTCTCCCCAACCTGATTAGTGGATCCCATTGAAATTTTGGAAACTGTTTTTGTTCACTTCTTTAGTTTCAAAATAGAATGTTAATGCTCTATCCATTGTGTGGGGGGTGCTTCATGGGGCATATGCCCAAGTATGGGTGAATGGGTTAAGTGCTCGATGCTTCGCTGGTGCTTGGTGGTTCACGTAAGCACTGGTTACTGCGTTTCTTACCAAACAAGTTCACATGAACAGAAAAAATGAGAAAAATATTAAGTTAAAAGCTCAATCCTGATTAGAAAGTGGTTTGCCATATGGTTAATCCACATTCTCAGTTTTTTTCTTCAATTTTATCTCCTAGATCCAGGCAATGGATTTGTCACGAGATATTTCCTATCTATATATCATAAGAGACTGAATAGAAGCAAAACAAAATTTGCAGATTTTACAAAATACTTAGTAGAAGGATAACATATAAAAAAGCTCTACACACGTTAATTTGCAATATATTTTTCTAGGACTGTAAGCCTGCCAGCATCAGATGTGCAAAAAAAAAGACAAAAGTCAGACGAAATAATGGAAGATAGATGTGCCACTGTGCATAAGCAAGTTAATGCTCACAACAGACAGTTACAAAAACTGAAGGAGGTAATAGCTCAAGTGTTAGGATGAGAAGGGGAATATGTCTCCCCAAGTTTTGAGAACGGGAGATAGCTTTCAAAGCTTTTAAATATTATTTCAGAATTTCACCATAATAGACAAACTATTAACTTTCCTTTTAATTTCGTCCTTTTTTGCTCCAAAATAACAACGCTTTAAGAAGAAGACCAAAACTTTCTGCACGACTTTGGTGCGCGATTATTTTGTGGAGTAAGATAAAAAAAATAAAAATACTTGATTTAGTTGATGTCCCCCAAGATTTGGGAACTTCCACTGCATTCAAATGATGGACTGTAATATGTTTGGACAATATTTTCAGCTTCTTTTACCAAAAAAATCCTCTGCTTCTGCTTTCAAGAATCAATCAGAGCGACTAATTATATTAACCCGTAATGTATTGTATTACTGATCTTATTTCTTATATTGTAGTACTCCTTCATGGCCACTGATTTATGTTGTTCGAAGAGAAGCTCTGTAGTAACAGGCTTTAGAATAGTCCTGACATAAACTCAAAGAAAACAAAAAAGTGGTATATGGTTTTTTAATCACCCAGGAAAGATACTGTTCTGCACTTTACCACGACGGTTCAGTTCCATATTGCAGTTCAAAACTATCAGCACTACTATTTTATGGCAGTGTTGATGCTTTGGAACCTCTTCTACAGTTAGGTTGCTACTAAACGCTGAAGTCATTTTCTTCTTCTATGGAGGAATTTATTATGACATATTGCTATTCGTTAAATTTTCATTTCAACGAATCCATTTTTTCTGGTGTCTGGGTAGCTGAGATTCTTTCTGAACTAACCAATGAAGTAACCATTTGCTCTACATTATCTTTAGGAAATGGAATCAGTTAAACTTGCAGGTTTCATGGGTCAAGCATTGAAATCGTACGAAACAGGAATGAAAAGAGTAAGTTCGATAACAGTCGCGAATTTGTTGCTTTCAGCACTTAGCATTTTTATTTAAATGAATATTGAAATAGAATACCATTATATATCGGATGGAAGAAGATTTTATTTTATTCCTGCAAGACAGGAAAGTCGAGTATACCACTCAATCATATGGCAAATCAGGACTTCTTGTGCAGACACCGGTTTCGAATCGTGTGAAGTATTTCGACTCATTATATTTTTCATTGGGACCTGGTTGAGGGTGGAAGCCGCAGGATAAAATGAAATCTTTCCTAGTTATGTTTGACTAAAAACCAATTTTATGTAATTTAATCCTTTCAGGCTTTGTACGAAAGTTCATCATCATTGGATGATACTCAGTTAAGAGCTCAGCATGAGAGGATGAAAAATAAAGCATTGCAAGAATTGACCGACAGGTTTGTTGAAAACTTTAAAAAATGTTCCTATGCGCCCATTAATATTATGCAGTTTTGAAGTGTGATGGGCCAAGGAAGTGGAGTTTTTTATAATGATGTAAAAACATCTCAACAATTATGAGTTCAATTCAAGTTTTTTAATGTCATATCTGATATCTGAGGTAAGCAAACACGTGTTACTTTCTTCGAATGTTTCTTTTAAACTTATTCCCTGGCCCGTTTTTGAACTTTATTTTAGGTTTTGTTTGCTTTCTTGATACTGTAATGTCTTTATTTCTATTGCCTTTTGTCTCGACAGAGGTCGAAATAACTATGTCTACGTCTCTTTCAATGAGAGCAGAGTTGTTGCCATAAAGGTTGTGGTTTATGACAAGTGGCACACGGTGGTTCACGTAACCAATTGTTACGACCTCCTCTCCCAGTCATGTCCAGATACAGTACATGACCTCATTCACGGCTTGAAACTGGTATCTGCACAAAATACGGTTCCTCTCCAGCACGATAAAAATGTAATCCTATCCTCTCCTAAGTATTTGGTTGTATTGAAATGGTTCACTAGCAAAATCCATAAAGGTTGAAAATGTAAGACATGTTGGTCATCTGCTGACCAATCACTAGCGTTCTGCAGAAACTCACCTTTCTTGACTATTCTAAACAGCTAACTCCGGAACGATTTAGAAAGTCAATTTATTGCAGAATTAATTCTTATTAAACCAACTTCACTCCGTTTGCCAGTCGATTCGTACCCTGGTCAATTCATTTCCTGACAAATAACACATAGGGTAGGTCAATTTGTACATTGATGGATTTGCAATGGATTTATTGGGAGAAGTCTGGGGTGACTGATTTATTTCATAGGATAACATGAAACCCAATCCTAACTCGGGAGAACAGGGATTTTAGTTCAAATCAGACAAAGGCGGATTTTAAATGCCTAGAAATGATGGAATGATTATCTTGTTTGTGATGACTATTTCCGTAAATTTTATTTGTGGCCCCAGATTACAAAATTTATGGGATTTTGAGCTGGCGTGCCTATTTTCACGAATTTTTATTTGATCCTTGTGCTGCTACTGCACAGTTACACGAAAATTCATACACAAGCAAGTTCCTGCTCAAATTCGGCAAGGGTACGAATTGAACAACAGTGATTTTTTTTCAAGGTGTGAAAGTTTCATACTAGTACGGATTGACAGCCGTCCCTTCAATCAGGCAAACCATGCTTCATTGGTTACGGCAAGCCCCAACCTTAAATTTTCTGTCTACATTCTTCTATTATGTATGGGTCACTGATGGATTGTGCCTACGAGGCGTCGTCCATCTGTTAATGAGTCATAGACTCAATTTTATGATTGGAATTCCCATTAAATAGCTAAAATTAAAGGTTTCTTACAGTGCTTACAGAGAGATTGATAGCAAGTTCTACATGTTCAAGTCTGAAAATGACGATAGGAAAGCTGGAGAAAGATTGAAAAGGCAAGAAAAGGTAAGGAATTGAAGAAAGGAAGGTCTTTATACACACATACACAAATTCATTTCTGTAACCTTTCGTCTGACTGTCTTGTCCAGCAAACAAGAATTGATCAAAATGCCTGTCTGAGAAAGTCTGACATTGGTGAGACGAAATGTTATAAATAAATCTGTGTATGTGTGTAGAGAAACTCTTGAACCTCTTGTCTAGGTAATAGGGATGCAACAATCTGAATCGAAACCTGGATACTCGGCCTAATTTAGAGGTGTTTTTAGGTTCGGCCGACGCTGGACTTATGTGATGCTCGGCGTCGAGTCTGAGGTTTATGACATCAAAAAAAATTGTGCGGTTGCTGCTTGATAATACATGGTATAAACTTTTAAACCGATTCTTAGTCAGTTCTACGGTCTTTAGATTTTGTGCATTGGTATTCATTGAGAATTCGAATAGGGAGAGAATTTGATTAGGTTGACAATTTGTGGGAGCTTCCGCATAGATTTTCACACTCGTAGTGATTTTTTGCTCTCCTTGAACCATTTGGTTTCATTTTATGTCTAAGAAACTTAATTTTTAAGAAGAGCTGGTGAGAGCTAAATGCTCGGTACTTGGCTGAACCGAGAAATGCCGCGCTTGTGACATCTCTACTAGGTAATTTAAATTCTTTCTATAGCATCCTTGCGTAACGAATACGGATCCATTCGCACAAAGCCATAGAAGAAGGAAGTAGTTTTCTCATGTTTCCCTGAACAAGATATCATATGTCGGAGATACATATGTTAATCAAAAACAAATTTTATTGTACAGGCCAACAACGCATCACAAATCGAAAATGCAAGAAGAGAAACTTACAACAATTTTGTGTCGAGTCTTAGTCATGTGAGCATTTCTGAATTATTCATGTTAGATTTTAGTTCTTAGATTACGGTACCTAAATATTTTATTTTTACCCCTATTTCGTGCTTCTGCTGATAGGGGTGTTAAAAATCGAAAATCTGAATCGAATCAAATATTTTCATGAATCAAATATTTGAATTAGAACTATTACAATAAACAAACAAAATATTTTCTTAAAAAGTTGTTGAAGACACCCAAATTGGCACCTTCTTTTTTTTTTTATAAATGTATACTATTTCAGTATTGGTCATTCCGAATCAACTAGGGAAATCAAATTGGATAATTTATGATCAGCAAATCACAAATTGAATATTTTGGACAGCCCTAGTTCCTGATACATAGGCAACATTTTTTGTCTTGTTGTCACCAGGAATGTTGAGGGGAAATTAAAAACAAAAAATGCATTAATATCTGACTTCCTTTGGCAAAATTTTCTAACTCTCAATCTGAACACTAAATTGAGCACACAATTTTATCATCAATTTGAGTTAAATCTAATAGTCTTACTTCAGCGTGATTGAACTTGATTTCTATTTGGTGCTGTTTCTGACGTTATAGGAAAATTATAATTGAAAAAAAAACTGAGTTAACACCGGAGATATTGATCCAGATATTCATACAAGCAATTGTTACGTTATTGGCAGCCCAAAATATTCTATTCGCAATATTCGAATCATAAATTGTTCAATACAAGAAAATGAATATTTTTAAAAATAAATGGGAATTTTCTGATAAAAAAGATGCCATTGTTTGTTTATTTTGTGGCTTTTGCTTCGAGTATTCGATTCGATCCAGCAAAATATTCGATTCTGAAACCAAAAGATATTCGATTTTGAGAGAAACTCACTAGTATACGAATTTGCAATTTCCCAGGGAGGTTTCGATGCATTTTATGAAATTTTATTTTATTGAAATGATTGTTTTGTTTCCCTCTTTAAGTGCAGTTGCTGGTCCTGCATTTCTGGTTTGGATTTTTTTTTTCATTTAAGTAGGTATTGGTTGTTTCTGCCTTCAACCTCGCTTCGTGTGAATTTAAGTGAAAAAATAAATGTATTTCAGCTGTTATCAAGATATGTTGCTGATATTGAAACTACATTTCAAAAGGAGAAAAGATCAGCTTTGATCTTGTTTGAGCAAAAGACTCAAAGGCTGAAGGGACTACCTGGAATGTCTAGTGTTGTCCAGAGTGAAAAGCAAGTGCTTGATCAAGATATTAACAAACATTACGAAATAGCGGAGCTTATTAACGACTTGAACAAGGTTTACCTTCCTCTCTCTATTATAATAGAACTTTTTAGATAGTAAAGCAATAATACCCATATTGTGTATGTAACTTGCCCTCCAATGCAGATAGTAAGCTTTCCTGGTATACTTTACATCCAGGAAACGTAGGATTTCAAGTGCAGTTTAACAGTTTTGACAGTTAACAGTTTTTATCCCAAACGTTAAACGAATACACTTTTTATTACCCTGAGTAGGATCCTGCAAGGGATGAGTAAATATGAGAAGATAGCTGGACACTTTGTCAATCTAGAGTGTTCCACAGAACCGCTGGTTACGAGTCCTTTTCCAACCCTATTCATCCATAGGAGTAATTAGTAAAAGGAATTGGCAAAAAAAATCTCAACACCATACCTGCATTGGGAATACGCTTCCAGCTATGCATCTCTGATCGTCATGACGCAGGTATGAATCTTGTGAGGGATGATGATTATATGCGAGAGGTCTGAGGACGCCTCGCCAGTTCACGTAAGCACCGCTCATGGCTTCCTCCACCAACCAGGTCCATGCACAGGGAAAATGAGAAATACCATAATGAAACACCTTCAACGCGATTCGGAACTGGTATCTGCACGAGAGGTCATGGTTCGTCATATGGTTAAGCTGTATTCTTGGCTTTCCTTTCCCGCAAGACAAAAATGATATCCTAATTTCCTATCCTATCTGCATGTCAGGACTTGGTATTGTTAAGTTGTTACCGGTATATCCGAGTTTCACTCCAAATTATGAAAATGATATCCATCTCCATTTCAGCATCACCTCCAGTTACCAGTTGGTGTTTGGAGACAGATATTTACGCAGTCTTATTTAGAGTATCCAAAACTAACAATGTTTACATTTTTATCGGTTGCGCGATTTTGAACCGCTCAAAAATGAACTTGAAAACAATTTCCATGTGCCTTTTGTATATTTTTTCTAGGATTATTAATGTTAATTTTTTGTCTCCCTTCACAAGATCTGTAATCTTCACTGCCACATATATTAGAATTATTCTTCATTATTTACTCTTTCAAAGGAAAAGATGACGCTGGAGTTCAAAAATGTTGATGATGACAAAGCAGATTTGTGTCAGATGCGATTAAATGATGTAAGTACCATCGTAATTAATTAAGTGTCCTTGTTATGTATTCGATTTAGTAATATGAATTGAGTTCAATCCCTGTATGTGAAGGCTTTAGAATCGTCCGAAAGTGTCTAAGAGGAACTAAAGATGTGACGTATGGTTGTGGCGAAGTATGTAACGTATGAAGCAGGGCAGATAGCACATACAGTACTTCACTATGGCGGTTTAGATAAGTATGAAATGTTTTTGCTGCCCAGCTGCAGAGTGTATTAAAAAAAATAAATATTCTTCATTTTCTATTGTTACATTTTGATATTATTAGGTAGTGTTTTATTTGAGTTTTTAATTTATAGTAATATTTATAAGAGGAAAGAATTATTGATTAATTGTGCATCATATTGGATTGTCTTTACAAATTTTGGGGTCAAGTCCAGCAAAGTCAAACTCATTGCCCACCTCTAAACACAGAGTGTCATAAATTGGGCAGGCTAAGCCAAGTTGCAAAGCTCATACCTTTCCACCATCTAACCCTGTCCGTGTAAAAGTGGCCGCTTGATCAGGGAGGGAAGAGTGACAATAAAAAAATAGGAAGGCTCGTGTTTTGCTCTCGATGTTAAATATATTTGGTTACGAATGGCTTCTGGTACAGGAACTTTGCTCAGGGGATCCACTCAAAATGAGTGAGTTTCAATAAAAATTGATTAACACCTTTTTTTTAACAGATGTTAAAAATGTTGACACTTCAACAGAAAATATTGATGCTTTCGAACAAATAGTTTTGCAGCAGCTTGAATCAACTCTAAGTAAATACCCACATTCGGTTCTGGAATATACAATAAAAAAATTCAGGAAAAAACAAAAGAATGCAAAGAAACAAGCTCAAGAAAATGAAAGCTACAGAAATGTGAAAGTGGTAGAGAAAAGCTTCTTTGCTAAGACTGCAGAAGTTAATAAAGACACTTTCGAGCTTCGAAAAATTTTTTTGTTAAATTTGAGGTTTTCATTACTTTTGAATAGTTTTTGAGAATTTCAGAAAACTGGGGTTTTATCATTAAAGTTATATGCTACCGTCACTAATCTGATACACAAATTACCTTCAGAAGGGAATAGGCAATATCAATACTATATTTAAATGATGTATATTTAAAGAGATTGAACTGTTTATTCTGTGCCTAGTAAAGTTGAGTACCATATTCTGGAATAGCATCAAAATTTAAACGGACATAATATTCTCATCTTAACCAATACTGCAAGAAAATGACATTGCCTCTCTACCAGCTAGAGCAATCATCTCCACGCACTAGAAATAGGAATTAAAGGAATAGGCCAAAAAAACACCTTCATCCCCAATTTGGAGCTGGTGTCTGCACCAGACATAGTGGTTCGTCAGGGTGGTCGAATCATATTGTCAGCTTTCATCTCCCGCAGGATAAATCTTATCCTAACCTAAGTAAGCACTAGAACAGGACAAGATAGCATTTTAATTCTGCAGAAAAATATGCCTATTGTATTGCGAAGTAGAGTTTTTATTTTATCCCTATAAATTTCCTATTCATGGACATGATTGATGAAAAGTCCCAAGCCAGAGGCGCACAAAAATTTTTGGGTTTTCCTGCATTTTAAAGCACTTGAGTGGGCATTCTGCGATTTTCTCAGTAACTTGTGAGTTAATTTCGGCTGCAATTTGCATATTGAAATAGTTCAAATTCATATGATTAGTACTCATATAAACAACGAAAATGCTTGATTTATAAATGAAATTGTCATAAACGTTATCATTTAAATATAAATAAATAATTAAATTGACTAAATAAACATTACGCTCGTTTTGTCAACTTCAGGGCTTGAAATCCAAACATTCTCATTCCCCCATCGCAATTTCGGCCAGTTTTTTCCTGATATGCTAACAAAAAGGCTACGATTTTTCCTCTCGGGACGCAGTTATAATAGTTCACGGGTATAGCTTTCGGCGTAACATTTTCTCATTTTTCGTGCCGTATGCAGTGGTTATGTAAACCATCCTGGTGTTCAGCAGACCTCTAGTTTATAAGTATTCTCCATGGCATTCGGAACCAGGACTTATATATTGTACTACTAAGCACTGGGGATTTTTTTTTATCAAAATTCGCTCACAGCAAGAAACACACTAAAAGGAAACCCGCTATTCTAGTGATGTTCATGAATAACAAATCAAATTTATGATTATACGATCGGAAATCTGACCAATCTTCATATTGTAAATATTTTTATGTATGTCATATAAATGTTGGACCATTTATCTCTCATAACTATTGTATCAATCACTATAACTAACTATGCATGCGACCTAACAATTTGCACTAATAAAACTAATAGTAGCAACAAGTGTTGTTTTTATTGTCAATCAAATTAAAGATGCGTTTATTATTGGGTGCCTGATTAGCTCATTCGGTAAGACTAAAATTGGCTTTGAACTTGTAATCGTCCTCTGTGCAGTAATATAACCCTTGTCATATGAATACATGCACAAGGCTTGCTAGACTTCACCGAGGTATGGTGGTCAAGGCTGGTAGTACGGTACGGTACGGTACGAAGTTCGGTACGGTACGATTGAATTTCCCGGTACGATAGAACGGTACGATTCATTTTTCAATTTCCGTACTTGGTACGGTACGGTACGAAGTTCGGTATTTATTTCGTACCGTACAGTACTGTTTTTCGTACCTTCGCATTACACTTTATTCTCCTTAAATTAATTCAGGAAAATATTTTCATTTAACATCCATGCCGTTTCATTACGGGGCGCTGATAATATAAATTGTGTCTATCAAAGAATTTTTATCTAAAGGGCAATTTTAAAATGATTAAAAGCGGCGCAGGTATGGTAATAAAAAGGCAACTGATTTACTTGAGCTGATTAGATGAGCTATGTCGTATATCGGTTTTACTGCAGTGGCGTAAAACTTTGTGATTGATTGGAAATACATATAGGCCGCTGATTTATGACGTCTTATTCTGAATGCATTTTTCTGTAATAACGAAAGTTGTGATAGCCCAATTAAAATCGACAAGATAAGCAGCATTCATAATACTAAAAATCACGGTGTAGTTTCTGAATTTATCGTTAGCATCGCCGATGTGCTTTGACCGGTTTTTATTTAAAATTTACAATGGCGTAGGAAGCACTGCCCGAATATGCGAATATGCCAACTACAGTGGCGGATCCCGAAAAAAATTTCGGGGGGAAACATTTTTTCCAACACGCAAACATAGGCTTCCAAATTCACGAAAAGATTAGGCTGCCGGAGGCGCGCAAAATTTTATTGAGAACGAAACAAAAATACATGTTTTAAGAGTGAAATAAACATTACCAGACAGGAAAATGTACCTAAGCACCGGAAGCCTGCTGAAATTTTTGTAAAATTCGAATAAAAATTCTCACTTTAGATGCTAAATGCTATGAAATATACAAAATTATTAGGGGAAAAATATTGCGCAATGCAGTTGCGCGAAAATTTTATGAAAATTAAATTAAAAACTCTCTCCCCCTCACCAACTATGCAACTAAGTTAACCAGTAACCACCGCTATCACGTTTTGTTTGTACTCTGACACGCAGAAGCGTATTATCAGAGCAGAAACATCAGAATATAAAGATATATTTAGGCTGTTTTGAGTTGAGTGTTACATGATGTTCATCTTAATTAGAAGATATATTTTGTAAAACAAAACAGCCAAGTCACGATATTGACAACGAGGCATGTCGGAATACGTCTGCCTGGTATTAAAAAATAAATAGCAAATAAATAAACAAATAAGGCTGATTTGGACATTGGTAGTTGGTACGGTACGAAATTGCTGCCCAGCGAATCGTACCTGTTTTCGTACTAGTACGAAATTTAGTACGATAAATGAAAAATATTAATCGAACTTAATATCGTACTGGTACGAAGTTCGGTACGATGTACGAAAAAAATAATATCGTACGGTACGGTACGGAAAATTTTCGAAAGGTACGGTACGAAGTTCGGTACGAAATTATTTTACTGGTTCGAAGTACGATAAAAATTTCGTACCGTACCGTACTGCCACCCTTGATGGTGGTTGAAGCACCCTTTGTTATGGCTTCCTCCACAAACTGTGTTCTTAAAAAAAAGCAGGTGGTAAGCCACACCAGTATTCTCTGCTTTCCTTCTCGTAATTTTTTTTTTGTGATATAAATCACCCCTTTGCCAGGCCAACAGCAGTCTATTAGGTCAGACTTTCAGAAGTGCGTCAAATCAGCCAGGTCATTCAACACCTATCCGCAAATCAAACAAGCCAACCAATCTTGCAAGAAATTAAGGCCCACCTGGGGCACAGTTACGTAATCCGGTAGCTTGTCATATATTCTTGGGGATTTCTTTAGGACTTTATTAAGATGAAAATTCCCAATAAAAAAACGAACCTCTACCTTCAGTGGCATATGGGTGTCAGTGTTGAACACCAGGTGTGATGTGAATGGAGCTTATACCCTCTCTCGACATGATCAAATCAGAAGCTAATCAATTCGGATACTTATAGATTGGTCTGTGATTCAATGAAAAATTTAAAACGCAAATTTGGTTGTATATGTTGAAATCGAACATGATATCCCTAAAAGTTTTGCAAACATATAGAAAAGAAGCTTTATATTGAAATTGACAAGACTCAAATCAGAAAGAAAAAATGACCGATTCAAGATAGGATTCGAAAATAAATCTATCTGGAAGTGTCAGAGTATTTGTCAAAAAAATGTCAACAGGGTTAATGCTTATTGTATTGAAATCAACAGAAGACAATGATTAAATCTAGTTTTGTATGTCGTAGAGGAACTGAAAAAAAATCAGTAAGTTATATATGGTCTTATAATCACCCAGTGCAGATACGACTCACTGCACTAGGGTCAGAATCTTGTTTTTATAAATCTTCTAGCTAGAGATGTATCTTGATAGCCACTTATTAGAGTGGATCACAGTGACCAAGGCCCCGTAATGTTATAATTGCTGGAAAGATATCTTTCCCTGTTTGGCTTAGCTTAGCCTACCCAAGTAATTACACCCTTGGTCGAGTGGTGGGCATGGATAATCGAGCAGGACTCACCGGGGCTAGAGCCCAAGATCTTCAACCTGTGATACCAACATGTTTAACCACTAGGCCATCGCTTCCACTAATAGAGCGCATTTTCTAAGTTTTCCTTTGATACAACAAACTTTTTGGGGTCTCCGAGAAGATGATATTATGTCAGTCTACACTGTGCTTATGTGTAATCCAATCTGAAATCGTATTTTGCCATGCGAGAGCCACAGATGAACATAAGTGACGCAATCCATCAGTTGCTCATACTTAACAAAACATATTTGGTCAAAATACTACTTGCTGGGGATAACCAACTATAACTATATATATCCTGTTACCGTGGGTACATATTATATCTTTTTCATGGGCGTATAAATATTTACAATCAGTCACATTCATGGGAATTGAGTCAACTTCCGTTTCATCATAATCTACTGATATATCAAAGCATCCATTTAATACTTCAGGATCCAGCCTTATAGTATCGATATTTGTTTCTTTTCCTGAGTTTATAATTTCTTCTGGGCATATGCTGCTAGAAGGTAATTCTTTTTGAAGGCAAAATTTACATGACCAGGGATAGTGGTCGGGTTCATCGCAAAGTATCTGGAAGTCATTTTCATCAAGTTCACGGCATTTTAGGTGGATCTAATTATTATTTTGGTTACAGAATATACTAGCTTCCCAATTTCTTTAACGCACCCAGGACAGGATAACTTAGATTTCCTAATGGGCATAGACACGAAAAAAACAAAACAAAAAAAACAATTTTTAAATGTCACCAAGTTCTCTTGGCTCATAAAAAAGGATATGCGAGGCTATCTTTTAGCTGACAAACTATATATGCTATAAACTATAAACAAAACAAACATATCCATATCATTATTATATTTGAAAATGCAGTCCAGGAATCACCTATATTATTTCTATAAAATATAAGCAGAACCTGAAACAACAATAATTATTATAGATATCAAACGGCATGAAAACTACAAATATTTTGGGGTAAAATATCACATTTTGTGTTTTTTGACAAAAATTATTAGTTGGCTTATAAATTATTTTATTTTGCCTATAGTAGCATTAAAGTTTGGCAATGGTGTACTTTTTATGTTAAATTTTCATTTTTAACAAAAAATAGAAATAAACCATAATTAACGAAATAAAAACATAAAAATTGGAATTTTACTTTTTTCTGGAAAATTTCGACTTAAACATAATTATGTTTTGGTAGAACTTCTACTATTTACGGGATTTTCCCTTTTTTCCGTTGGAATGGTGGGTACCATTTTTTCCTCTGCGATTAGAGTTGCCTTTGGCAACCGTCACATCTTCGTGACCACCATCGTTACCATTGACAACCGTCACGCCTTTGTGCCCATAAACATTGTTGCCATTGGCAACCTTTATGGTATCACTACTCGGATCGTCCCCCTTTCCACAAAAATGCAGAAAGTTTTTCCGAATTTTTTCTCGTAGGACAATCCTCTCCTCTCGTATACGATTCCGATTTTTGTTGAAATCTTCAATCTCTTCGGCCGTCAAACCGTCGCCGTCACTGCCCTCATCATCGGGGTCATGACCCTCAGAACCTTATAAAATGAATGAAAGTGAAATTTTTCCCAGCATTAGGTTCACGCTGAAGACGTACAAAAAGTATTTGGCCTTTTGTTAGGAAAATTTACTATTCTGGAAGCAAAAACAAAAAAAAATCTTTCTTAATTTCTATCGTGCACTGAAGACACTTACACATCATTAGGGGGAGGAGGGAAAGCCGTTGTCACCCCATCCCACTGTTACCAAAGCGGGAAGCAGCAGATAAAACAAACTACCTAGCGACCATTTATACGGAGAGAAGACAAATTAGCTGCTGTTCTTTAAGTAGAAAAGAGAGAATCTAACAGCTATGAAAAAGAACAACATACGGTCCATATTTTCCTTATATTTGTTTGAAATTTTCAAAATAAATGTTAGATCAAACTCAAAAAGGAATTATACTCAAATTTTATTTTGTCAAATGAATTGAAACTAATAAGCGATAGAATCAAGAAAATCGTATTTAAAATCTTATTTACTTATTTACAAAGTTACATATATTTGAGCTTTGTTTGAGTAATCAAATGAAAACGGCAAAAAATGTATATAATTTAGAAGAAAAATCAAAAATAAATAAAACTTCACAAACCTTCTCCATCACCATACATGTTTTCTCTCCGGCTCCTACCACCAAATAGATTGGTCGGTTCCTAAACAATAAATTTCACATTGGTGATAGATATATGAAATACAATCCAAGCAAGACTGGAGCATTTCCTAAAACAAATCAAATCGCAAAGTCTTCTTATAAGGCAAAAAGCTACAACAGAATGTGGTGCCAGCGACTGCTTTATTGCTGGGAAACATCCCATATATGAACATATTCGATATAGTGAAATACTTGATTTTAGTCATATTTCAGCATAGTGGGGCACGAAAATATTGGTCATTGGTCTTGAATTTGTAATGTATATTTATCTTGAAAAAAGTCAGAACGCTGCCTTTCATCGAAAACCTGGGTTTATCTAATATTTGATTATTTTTTTCAGAATGTAATCAAAATAGTGAAATATCCGGTTTTAGCCATCCCTGGGTACAGCTTCCATCCTCACTCAGGAGTAGGACTGGGCAATTCGATTCAGCGATTCGAAGCACAATTTATTTGAATCAATCTTGAATCGTTCATAGGAACAAAAACTTGCCTAATAAACTATAATGGAGACAAGTTGTAATAGTAATAATGGGATATTTGTTATTTACTAGTGATTCGATTCAAATCGAAAAAATTATTCGAATCAGATTTAAATTCCAAATGATTCCGATTTGTCCATCCCTACTCGGAGTCAATTTTATTAAAAAAAAAAAAATACGAGACCGGATACAAACTTAATAATAAATAATTACTATAAAAAGTTAACCCACCTCTTTTAGCATTTCTAATAATCTCGATTGAAAATTTCCAGATTCTTCTTTGGAATGAATTCTCCCACTGCTACAACCTCCTGCTAAGTTTTGTAGGTTGGTACCCTGGAAAGGAAGAAAAAAGTTTTAGATAGTTATAGATATGTTGGATGTAAGATGGCCAACTCTTTTTTTTCTTTAGGTCAAAACTCTTCTGATTTTGCACTTTAATCAAATTATTTTTGACACTCGAATCAGATATTCCAATCAAAAGTTTTATACTGAAGATCAGAATCTTAATTCCTGCAGATCCAATATTAAATATATATTTTTAATAACGTATTCTTTGTCTCAATTGATGCAACTTTTTTCAAATACTCTTCAAAAGCATTAATCCGTGGCAATGGCAAATTTTTTTTAAATACATGTCTCGAGCGCTTTTAAGGGCTACTCATAAAAAAGTTGTAAAAAATTCTATAAAACCCTCTGGGCTGCATAAAATGTTCTCACAGGCATAGTGTTTGAGACCCATGATCTATATATTGATATATTGATCTATATAATTTCTTAAAAATTTAAAACTATCTGACCTTTTTCCTTCCTTTTTTGCACTTCTTTCCACTGTCCTGTGAAATGTGACACTCATCACACGACCCCTCTGCAGGAGCAGTGGCTGAAATGGGAGGGGCATTTGACACCACACATGGACGACAACCTAGATAGAGATGTAAAAAATTATTAGGCTGGTTTTGTTATCAAATTACAAGGTTACAAAACGACATTCGGGCATTCAGGATGAATAGGGCTGCAAACAACACAACAAGAGTACGAGAGCGCCACTTTCATCCGTACTCGTGTGAAGACCTTCTAGAGTCATCAAATACTCTTGTAAATAGCAAAATTTCTATAAATGAGAATATCTGCATGTTTACAAACTTTCTTCTACAAACTTTTTGAATGACCTCCTATGTACTAAACTTATTATGGACTTTCATAGTAAGTGTAGATGTAAAATGAAAGTTTTTTATACAAAATTATCACCATCACAATTCATCCCTGAAATACTCGTGTGTTGAAAATCACCAGAGTATGGTGTACTATTGTAGAGGAATCCTTATTTGCACCCCTGGATAAAAGGTACATTTTAACAAAATAATGTATTTTGTCGATTACATTAATTAATATTCTCATTATATTTCACCATTTATTGCTTATTCTAAAAAGTTCTTCACCAAATTTCAGTCAAGTATGACTGGAATGATTCCAAATACACGTCCAATTTGGTTAATTCGAAAGACTTATTTTGTTATGATTCAACGAAGGCTTTGAGCAAAAAATCTCTGTTAGTTATTTTGTAATTTTACATAGATTCTGAAAAATTTTCCTCCCTGCTATCATAAACACTTACTCTTCAGCCCAAACTCTCCGCTCGAACCTTTCTTTAGCTTGATGACTGGTAAAGCAGCTTTGTTCTCTTTCTCCGCACACTCTTGTTCTGTGAAAATATTTCAAGCATATAAATTTTATTTTAGTAGGATAAGAATTTCATCAGTATCAAAAGAATCATGTTTTTATGAGTGTCCGATATACCAAGTCCTTTTCTTCAGACGGACAAAAAAATTCCGAACCATCAACACTGATTTTCCATGACAATAATGATGATTTTGAACCTTTTTCCACAGCTTAATTGCTACCAGAGTATCGAAAGACATTTTAATCTTCTAACAGTAAGAAATATATCATGGAACGTTGCCAATTTGCTAGATTTCTTTAGGATAAAACCATTTTTCTAGGTATCTGAGTGGGCTTAGTAGCTGGCAGTTTGCCACTCTGGAACGAAAAAGCTTCGAGCTACACAAAAAGCTTCAAAACAATCGACACAGCCGTTTTATAGCAGTAGTAATGATTTTAAAGTTCAATATAATAATAACTACCAGGAACTTGGAAGACATTCAACTTATGAATGATTTATGATGAATTCAAGTCAGTTTTTGGGCGTCTGAGAAGTAAGACTGTACAAAAATCGATTGGATTTGCGAATCATAAATTATTTGATTTTATTTTCCCAGTGATTCGAAATCAACATATTCAACAAAGTATACTTTTTCACAAAATAGACGTATATTTTGGTGTAGAGCTGCGGTCTCAGTAATATTTTGTACCAGCAGACCGCTGCCAAAATGCCGTTACTATTACCATTCTCTGCTAACAAAAACATGCTCTTATGTCGCTTTAAGAAGCCACATGATGTACGGCTAGTTAAAAAAAAAACAGGTGACTATCTCTAAATGCAGGCGGTTGTGAACAGTCTAAAGAGCCGTTTTTGTCGTTACTTGATGCGATAATGCATCGACTTGCAACAATTTTAGGCAGTATGCCATGCAGGTATCATGACGAACCGACATTGCGAAAATTAAAGCGATACAATATTTTAGGAAACTCAATACCGGCAATTTGCCGTCCTACCCATATGCCGCCCAGCTATATGTTGGTGTTTGAATGAGTATACGAGAAAATCTTTTTCCTTATATATAATAATACCACTGATTCTAATAGTCGCTTTGTGAAATTATTCCATTAGACTTGAAGTCAACATACATTTGATTTTGTCCTCTCCTGCTCAGTAGCAGAGTATTTGATATACAGATATTCCAAACCAGTACTATCGACTTCACTTACCATCATGGTTGCAGAATCCATCAGAACATGTGACCTCCGACCCCTCTCTCGAACTCACACTGCTCTCACAGTAACCAGATGAATAACCCAGATCACTTCCTTGAAAACCTGAAAAACACAGGGAATTCTATAACACAGTCTAAATACAAGAGTCTAATAAAAAAGAATAAATTGTCTCGAAATTCTGGTCAGATTTTTAAGAGTGTCCAGTTAGCTAAACCAGCAAGGAATATGGCTCAAGTTATTTATTTTTAATCGTTCTCCGCATGTGACAACACTGGTTGAATTTCTTTGCGGGGTTGAGCATATATGGGAGAATGGATATACCTTGCTGGAAAATGACTTAGCCCTCTAGATATGGGCTTCACAACAGTCCTAACTTATTTCCTGCGCATCATAAGAGGCGACTAAATGGAAACAAAGCAGTGGTTGGTGGTTCAACCATCGCCGCTCAGGGCAGGTGCCACTCACTGCACTTTACCATGGCAGTTCAGGAAGATTCACATAAGTGGCTATGAAAAACCACACTCACTGGGCAACAGAAAGACTATTCTGTTGAGCTCAGTTTTGAAAATTTTGTCAAAAAATCTTTTGTTAAGTATGATGGATGGCGTCAATTAGACGTCAATCAGTGACGCATGCTTGACAAAAATAAAATGTCACGATCAGGAAGACAGCTTGCCTTGAGAAAAGAAATTTTTCTGATATCGAAAAAGTCACATACCAGGGCTCCTTTCTCCATCACTCTTTCCTTTTGAACATGTAAGATGACTGGTGCAGATATTGGTTGGTGGGGAGGGGGAATTCCGGTTATTGCATGACAATGATGTAACCTTGTTGTTGGAATCTTTGCTTGATTGAGTAACGTTGGATGGAGTTTCCTGGAAGAAAAATCGTATGTTTTGTTTATTGTTATAACTGTGAATGCTTTTGCATGATGACTTGAATAGTGCAGTGTGTGGTGGCAAACTATTGTTTTTTATCGAGTGCCCGAAATGTTCATGCCATTTTCTTCAAAGAACGAAGAACTTCGCAATTATCAACACTGCAGGAACCAACTAACGGCCACAATAGCAAAGAGCTGCTAAAAGATGTAGTACCAGCAAACAGGAAACATCCCAAACAAAACTGAACCGCCATGATAAAGTGCAGTGAGTGGTATCTGCCTTGGACGATGGTAAAACCATGTAACACTTCTTTGTTTATGTTAACACTATTCTAATGCCCGTACCTACAGGGCTAAAACATATTTATATGGATTATTGGAATACTCTATTTATAGTGGATTTTGAAAGCTTCTCTGTCAACGGGAATTTCCCCGGGGAAGTCAAAACAAACCCACCTCTGCTTCTTCCAGTTTCTTGGCTTCCTCTTTCCTTTTCTTCTGTCTTTTCTTTTTTTGTCGTTTCTTTTCCTGTTTAATTTCCATCTTTCTTTCTTGTTCTTCCAATTCTTCGCAAAGTGCTTCCAATTTGCCGATCCCAACTTTTTCTTCTATCACAATCTGAATGAATATTGGAAAGTTTAAAAATTACCCAATGTCGAGAAATGAAGTAAGTTGAGTGGTTAGAGTTGTCTTCAAAACATCTGCTGCTAAAACGACCGAAGTAATTAAATCGGAAGAAAATTCAGCAAATGAGCAGTATTTCTTGCTAGGAGATAAAAATGTCTCTTTTTGAGTGTTTAGTAGCCAGCATAGAATAAGTTCAAAACTGCTATGAAATAGCAGTGTTGATGGTTTTGAAGCTTTTCGGTCGCATTAAGAAAATGAATTTCAAAGGGAATGGAGGACTCTTCCACCTTGGTTTCTTCCACATAGTTTATTCCAAATCAAAAATCTAATAAAAAATCCACAGAAAACTTCTTGGCAAAAATTTGTACAATATAACTAGAATTTCATCATCAACCGATGTAAATTTTGATGATAAACTTCGTCGAACCATATTGAAGCACGCAGATGAGTATTTAAAACCTCCAAAACAATCCTAACTTTAGATTCCTAAGGTAAATGGCGCGATGGCCTAGTGGTTAAGCGTGTTGGCATCGCAGGTTGAAGATCTCATGTTTGAGTCCACGCGAGTCTGGCTTACTTATCTATGCCCACCACTCAACCCAGATTGTAACAACTTGGCCTGTAGGCTAAGCCAAACATGAAAAGTTCACATCTCTCCAACAATTGTAACCCTGTCCGTCTATAAGTGGCCGATGTTACAGGGCCTTGGACAGCGTGATCCACTCTAAGAATTGGCTATAGAAAAAAGTCGTTACTATGGTGTGTAGGCTTTAAAGAAGTTCTCTAATGTTTTTCCTGCATGGCGCAAGAACTAACAAAAAGAGAATAAAAAACTATTGCCCAGAGCTGATAGCACTCACTGCACTTCGAAACAATAGTTCAGTTCTGTTTAAGATGTTTTTTGCTTAAAGTGCAGTAGATGTTACAACTTTATGCAGCAGATCTTTGTCATAAAGGCAGCCGCGACTACCATCGTCTTCCAGTCTGAATTATAAAAAATGAATTTAAAATAAAAGAAAAGTTAACTCACCTCAAATACCCTCCTCATTGTCTCAACACTGACATAAAACAATACCCTCCAAGTTTGGCTTTCTGCTCGTACTCTTTGCCACAAGCGATGTAATCTCTCGTACAAATATAAACTTATACACGTCAGAACTTCCTCTTGGGCAATGTCGATTGTTTTTGCATGTCTTTCCCGACGCCTGGATAAAAGATGTAAAAAAAAATTACTCAAATAAAAATTAGAATTTAAAATTTTGTGATCGGCACCGTAGGTCTCTGATTAGACTTGGTCCTTTCTGCAGAAAATTCACAATTAACGACAAATTTGAAATTAATTTTTTCCCATATATTATAAAATTATTTACTTAAAGAAATAATATTAATTTGAAACCACAATTTGAATGTAATTTTACAAAACACATTTATCTTATAATATAATCTTAAAGCAAATAAATGGAGTATGGATGGAATTATGAAATATTCAAAAAACGGAATTAATTATTAGGAGTGGCCAAATTCGAATACCTTTTAGTTTTGAAGTCAAATTGAAATATTCTCTCATATCAAATCGGATATTTGAATTTTATAACAACAAATATAGACATTCTTTTATCAGCTTTCAATTTACATGAAAATTCGCACTTATTTTGGGAAAACAAATTCTGAATTATCATTTTGCTGATTTCGTATTCTTGAAATTGAATCGAATAATTTATGATTCGAATATCGCAAATCGAACCATATATTTTGGACTAGAGGGAATTAATATCGGTCAAAATTCTAATAGTAGGAGTGGTCAAAACTGAATATCTTTTGATTACAGAATCAAATAGAATAATTTTCCCGAATCGAAGTCATATAATAAACAAACAAAGACATTCTTCTATGAGCTTACAATTTATATGAAAATTAAAATTTTGTTGATTTTGAATTGTTGCAGAAATCGAATCGAATAATTTATGATTTGGACATTCCAAATTGAATTGAATTTTTTGGACAACTCTAGTTAATAGTTGAGATACATAATGTAAAAAAGCAATTAACTGTTTTCTTTTAACCACCATTCGAGCTGATCACTCTAAGAAAGACCCTGCATCATCGGACATCGGACATTATGGAAGTGGTTAGTGTTTTTCTTTTTTTAATACGCTGCATCTACAAAATGGCATAAATTTTACTGAATCAAATCACAGGTTTTGAAAATCTCGCAGGTTGTTTTTATTAATATGACCTCGTAGTACTGAATGTACACATTTCCTGTTTACTTGAAATATGTGTATAATCAGATACATAATTATATTAATACCCGCGTCGCATGGTTACCAATGAATCAGATTAGATTTAAACTATCGAAATATGTAAATAGAAAATGTACTCTAATGGATTCGAATCAATAACTTCACCTAGAGCGAGGATAGAAGTGGTGACAAAAGAAACCACTAAAGGCCACTTATGACAAAATAAAGAGTTAATACACAAGATAGCACCAAATGTACTCCAACTGAAAGTAAAAACATCCCAAACACATCTGCCCTCGATGATAGTAGAACCACCGACCACTATCTACGAGCCAACCTCATTAACAAGGAATCAGAGTAAAGCTTTTGACTTGAAAAAAATTACTTTGAATAATTTATTCCAAAGGCAAAAAGAAGTCCAGCAATCGCACTTACCCTCCAGAAATCTCAGCCTCTGCTCTTGTCATGAGATGGGCGATATAATTAGTCTCACAGCAGACATGAATATGGCGAGACTGATTCGAATTGACAAGGGATCCTCCACTGAAAAAAAGCGAAATAACATGTTTATGTTCTATTTTATTGAAATTCACTCTAAGCAAGGTTTGAACAACTAATATTGCAAAGAGATATATAAAATGCTGAATCAAAAATTGCTCCTGGTGATGGCTAGTCCGAATATTTTACTATTCCGAATACATTCTGAAAAAAATAATCCAAATGTGAAATATTCAATTCATTCCAAAGTTAGCCACATTTTTGATGAAAAACAGCATCACAACTAATTTAGTAAAAAATAATAATTACAAGATCCAGAAAACCATGGGCATAGTTGACAATTTTTATTGGTTCATTAATCGATATCAATTTGGAAAGCAAAAATGATGTTTTCCATTGAATTTGTGCTTATTTATACATTAAAAACAACAAATTTGCATAGGTCACTTAGGTATGTTCATATTTTTTAATGTATTCGAATATTCAATTCATTTTGGACATCCCTGATTGCACTCTAAGCGAGGTACATCCAACTATGACTAATCCTCCATAGCACAGGGTATTATTGCCATCACTCATAAATAAATGAACCCTAAGTTGAATAACATAACAATAAAAAGGAAAACACTTTCATCGAATATTCAAAATACCATGTTAACTATAGCTATGCCAGCTTGCAGCATCACACTGCCTGAAACAGTTGCAAACATATATAAAGACATGCATAAATCTTCGAATACAAAGCGTGTCAAACTGATCTTTAAAAACTCATCATCATTGTAACTAATATTACAGACAATGGTGTGATATCCCAACAATATCGGCAATTGTCAAGCATACGCTAATGCAAAAAAGTAACTAATATTGCACAATTAGCCTCTGAAGACTAAAAAAACAAGCTAAAAAACAAGAGCTTTTCAGTTCAGTTCCAAGTTATCACAAGCCTTTTCATGTGAACTTGATTGGTTTACAGTTTTGAAACGACAAGATATTTTGTCCTATTTATTACGATTTTCAATGCTTGATATATTTATACGCATATTTTTTTCTATTTGGTAGCTATTGCATATTTTTTGAATAGCTAATTACCAGTACTTTATCGCTTTTATTATACGTTTAATTAAGCATTTGTACTATTTTTCAAATGATTTTTTAAAAAAAAATTTCCTGCATTTTGCTATCTTTATTCACTATAACTTGTATACTACAATATAGGCTAAAAAAACTTTTTTTCTTAAAAATTACCTGGTCTCAGTAGCTTTATCAACAGTTTCTTTTTTTCCTTGTCCACCTTGTTGATTATCTTCTGCCGACTGTTCCGCTTCATGACCACATTCATCGTCTGAGTGATCACAACCTTCACAATCTTCATCGCAATGCTCTCCTTCTTCCTCCGCTTCTCTTTCTAGCGCCAATTTCGACTTAGGCCCGCAGAATCGGAGTCCTACGTACAATGCGCTACAATATCCAGCTTCCTTCTTTGGATCAATCTCATCCACCAGAATACCAAATGCTCGTGCAACTTTGCTCTTGCAGTCTTTGCAAAATCTGAAAAAGAAAAAATTGTCTTCAACGAAGTTTGCATACATACTACTGCAATAACATACTAATATATATTACATTCGTTCAAGTTTCCGAAAACAAAGTAAATGGCAATTTTTCGGAAAGAGATTCTTGTTTGTTCACTATATTACTTACGATATGTATATTCAATGTTATTCACAAAAATTATTCAATTTCATTCTGAAACAAAAAGAAATTCAATTTCAGCCCCCCCCCCCCCCCACGTGATAGTCTTTTCCTACCTATGACGTTTCAGGTAATCCTCCATAAGGTCCAGTATTCCCTCGCAGTCTAAGATTACAACTTCTTCCTTACAGTCGTTAGATAAATCATTCCAAATATCCATCCACGACCCGTTCCCATAGTATGGGGTAATTGGAGAAGCTGTTGATTGAGAAGTCGATGATGGAGGTAAAGAACTCAGATTGGTGCAGGCTTGCCCGTTGTTTGGTGACATGGCGAGTGCTCTGTGAAAAAAGGATAAAGTAATGGTGTAAATACACATGTGTGAGGCCAACATAATGGATTGGTTCGACATCCCCATCCAATACAACATACCAAGCTAAATAGAAGAAGGCATGGATACTACAGAGTCATGAAATAGCAATCAGGAATGCTGCATACATTAATCATCCCTCACAGGATTCGAACCTGTGTCAGGACAGGAGATGCGTAACTCGAAGTGTGTTCCAAATGATTGAGCTGATCAGGCAGTGAAAATTCGCACTTATTTTGGGAAAACAAAATCCAAATTATCATTTTGTGGATTTCGTATTCTTGAAATTGAATCGAATAATTTATGATTCGAATATCGCAAATCAGATCAAATATTTTGGACAGAGGGAATTAGTACAGATCCAAATTTGACCATATATACACAGAACAGTGTTTATGTGCCGAAATTATCGCTCGACAAAAATGTTAAAATATTGGAAAATGTAGGTTCAAAAAAATCAATATTGCTATAATTACAAACCTTCCGAGTCTTGGTTTTTGCATTTCCAAAGAATGAATAAAACATCGTTTGTTTTTCTTGATCTTCAATATGTTTTCTATCAAACCGTGCATGTGGACACTGAAAAACAATAGGACTAGTGAATATGTTGCTGGTGAGAAGCATATCGAATTGAAAAAGGGTAAAGGACAACGAAACTGTAGAAAAAATCCTCAATATCTCAGCTTTGTTGATGGTTTTTTAAGTTTTATTGTTCATTTGTAGTAAAGTGAAACGAAGTTTTTGAACATCAGTCATATTAAACTGGTACAGGTACTTAGTGGGAAATAGAATTTTAATCAGTAACTGTGGATGACATAATCTGAAAAGTCAAGTATTCCGGAATGTGACAACAAGTAATTTCATTTTCTATTATTCCAGAAAGGATTCATTTTGCAGTGAAACCCCCTATATATGCCAAATTTTACGATGCAAAGTTCGTCGTAAATCATGACTTTGCTGTAAACTATGGTAAAATATCAACAATTTAGTTCAAAATCTAAAATGTTGAAAACAATATCTTGGATACTGTTTGGATTAAGCTGTGAGGACAAGGCTTCAAGAACTAGTTAATTAACTTCATCAATATTGCCCATTATCAAATTGGATGCTTTTAATAAAATCAATAATTGGGTTAAATACCGTATCAAGAGATAAAGATCAATTGATTAGGAGTCGGTATTTTTCAGTGCAGAGATACTGATAGTTCTGATTGAAGGTAGAAATTATGAAAAATTAATATTTGGGTGGTGATAAATTATTTTTTTATTGAAATTCATTTCAATCCAGGTGTCTTCTACTCAGACACCTGGAGAAAATGGATTCCATCAGAAGTAAATTTAGCAAGTGGGCTATATTTCAAGATATGTCTTTTGCCAGAAGATTAAAATATCTGGTAAGAACAAAACAGTAGCAAATGATTTAAAATCATGAATACAGAACGCAAAATAAAGTGCAGCGATTGATATCTCCCCTGGACGATTGTAAACCAATCAACCACTTTTTACTTTCAGTATTTTTTTATGATGGCAACAAATTTGCTAGGCCAACTTCATAAAGCCCACTCTTAATCAGCCAGGCTCATTTTATTACGGCATCAATAATTATCACGAATTAATTATGAATTAACAATATGGCCAAAGGGGATTATTTATTAAAACTGAAATTAAGATAATTTGATTGAATTACAGGAATAAAATATTTAAATTACCAGAACAAAGTGGTTTCTCACATTAGGCATTAATCATATTAACAAAGTATCTTTAGTGAATAGACAACATACAAGATACTTTTTTTTGTCTTTTTTATTAAAATTCATTCTTCAATAAAGCAAGACAGAGAACGGTGCCCAAAGGAAACAATGTGAAAACATCAAGGAGCTACTAAAAATGTAGCAATAAATAGTAAATCTGCACTTGGAAGCAGAAAACATTCCAATTAGAACTTAACCATTATACCGAAGTGCAGTAAGCAGCGTCTGCCCCGGGCAATAGCAAAACCATCTAACACTTTCATATGTTTCCTACAATACCTTGGTGCACCGCTAAAGCCTACATATACAATAGTTTCAAAACCATGACACTCTCGTGTTTCATGTTTAGAAATGTTTTAAATCAGTCGATGATAATGATATATGAGAGTTTAAAGGTTAGTTTTGAATCGATACAAATAAATGTCTGGTTCGAGGGATTCAAATACTTGGTTCTGTGATTTAATAAGAGAAAAAGAAGGCTTTTACCAAGCTGTATTTCATTATTTCAATCAGATTGCCAAAATGGCAGCTACTCAAAAAATGAGTACCACAAGTGAAAATTTAGCAAATGGTCAACATTTCATAATATATATTTTGTGACTACAATTTTTAAATGTCTCTTTTTGAGTGTCTGGCAGCAGCAAAACTGTAGAAGGTTTAAAATAATCAATACTAGTCCATCTGAAGAAAATAACATGAACCTTTTGAACACCTGAAGCAAAGGAAGATTCTGATTTCAAGCCAGAAGTGCAGATTGACAACGCCTCGGAGGAAACTAACTGCCAATGAAGTAAATGTAGGCCATCTCCACATTAAGTTTCAGTTGGGCATGTTGAAATCCAGAGATAAATGTGTTTAAAGGCTGCGAATACTATCCATACAGAAATACTCACACATCATGGTAAAATAGCTTATACAAAGCCGTAGGGTTCGAAGAAACTGATCGTTTGATAGACATTGCTCCTCGTGACGTCACGATCAATGGATCCAATGCTGGATGTCCTTGGTCTGCTAGTTGGTGGAACATTTGCTCAACGCTGTAAAGTAAGAAATATTGTGAAAGTTTGATCAAACTAAGTGGCAGAATTTTGGTGTTCTTTGGGTTTTTGAAACGCCCATATCTATTTCTTCAGATGGAAAAAAAAGCTTCGAGGCCAACAATCCTGCTATTTCATAGTGAAATTTATAATTTTAAAAGTCATTCAGTCTGGTTCCATACACTCAAAAAAAACATCTTTTAGTCGCAGATATGTCATGAAATATTGCCCATTCGCTGAATTTTATCCTGATTGAATCCATTTTCTTCGGGTATCTGAGTGGCACAGTAGCTGTCATTCTGTTAGACTGCTTTTTACAGCCACTCATCCAATGGAACACCCTAGGCAAGACCCTATACTAGCGCCTAAAAGGCAAATAGAGTTAGTGTTACTGTGAAGATATGTTTCTAGTTTTTCTGGGCCTATGGAAGTTATTTACACCAGGGTTGCGTGATGGGCATCGCTCTGTTGACACCCTGGACTATGCCTTGGCAATGTGATTCATCATTGGGTCTGTCTACAAATTCTTTACATATAGATTACCAACCTTCTTCTACATCCAACACATGGCACCATATGAGAGAGAAAAGTTGTCAAATCTTTTCCGTTCATCATACACGCTTGTTTCACTTCTTCAACGTTTAAAATGTTGTAATTCTGGAAAAACATTTGAATAAAGAAATTTTGTCATTCTCTTTAAAAAGTCGAACTAGTATATATTTTCCATCAAAACATTGGCAAATAAAAGTGACAGAATTGAAAACCTGTGTCTCTTTACAATCAGGCTGAGGAATAGCTGAGGGGTGCCCGGTTAGCTCAATCGGTGAAGCGTTACAAATATGCTACGCATCTCTGATTGTAATGACGCAGGTTCGAGTCCCATGAGAGATGATGATTATATGCAAGAAGTCTGCTGGACGCCTCGCCGGTGCACGGTGGTTCACGTAAGTGCCGCTTACGGCTTCCTCCACCAACCAGTTCCATGCACAGGAAAAATGAGAAATGCGATAATCAAAAACCTTCACCCCTTATTCGGAACTGGTATCTGCACGAGATGTCGTGGTTTGCCATACGGTTGAGCTGTATTCTTGGCTTTCCTCTCTCGCAGGATAAAAATTATATCATATCCTATCCTAATAGGTCTTCTGATCTGAGTGATATTCTTTAGGGGTAGCAAAACTGTGGAAAGATCTTCAAAATCACAAACTTCAATACCATTATTAAAATTATGATTTTAATTAGTTCATTTTCTCGTTTATTCAAAATTGATTTAATTCGCATTAAAACAAAGATAACACCAAATTTTTTTAATAAAAATTGCTACAAGTCTACAAATAAAAAACATGCTGGGTAAATTTAATACCATCCCTGATACAAACCTTTATAAAAGTCCTGAGATCTGATTTTGCATTGTTATTTTTGAATCCTGGTTGTAGGGGATCATCAAATTGTAGAACGAGCTGTGAATGAAAAGATTTATTAAATATACACTCAATGTTCATCCAGGAAAGCCGAAAGCAATAACAGGAATAAGAACTCATTGAGGGTCTAAGGAAGTTCAATAACATATTCCAGAATGTCATTAAAATTGAAACTGGCAGAACATTCTTTACCTAACCAGAGGGCACCAATGTATACTAAATATCATCTCATTCGTGCATCCTTGTGACTTCTCTCACACGCAGATCCAGGAATATAAAGAAACGAGGAGGGACAAGTAATTCATTGCAATTCATCAATGACTAACTGGACTATTGCTAAAAGGTTTTATCAGCTTTGCCAATGATCAAGTGATCAAGAACACTCTAATAGCGAGTGTTTAAAATCTTGAAATTCAAAATAAAAAAGTATTATTATATCCGCGAAAAGTTATGAAAAATTCTCACCGTTAAATTTTTATCGACAGTAAGGGGGAGCTGTCGACTCTCGAATGGATATTCTTCATCATCACGACAGACAGCAATAAGTTTCACCATAGCGGAAGTCGGTAGCAGATATGGTTGAGAGTAAAACTATAAAATTTGACGGAATAGTATGGTGCTGTTCCAAAAAGTACAGAGTAATGGATTATATCTTTGAGAAAATTATGTACGACACAAATGAAGAACAAATTTCGTTCATGTTTAGATACGGATGAATGGTTCCGGTTAGGAATGGCCAAAATTGAATGACTTTGGATTTAAGAATACAATTGAATATAATTTTTTTTTTCAAAACAATTAGGTAGTACAAACAAAAACATATTTAATAAACTCGCGAATTGAATCAGTCCAGATAAATAACCAAGAGTACTGAGTATCCAAAGGATACAAGAAAGTTATATATATAGTTATATTATCACAGATTGGGTCTACACCCGTTTATAACACGATTATTTTTAAAAGTTGATGGAATATAGAAATAAAAACAAGTTTATAACAAGCAAAACTTGCGCGGCGAAAGCGTGCGCAAATTTTTTTTCCGATTACATCTTTTCGGAGTCAAAAGTAATAAATTTTGAGCATACATTACTGTGTCTCTCCTGTGATTCTAATGATATTTCCGTACAAAATTCCAAAGTTATCTTAAGACATATTCCGCCTTCCTAGTCATCAAAACAATTATAATTTTAAAAAATAAAAATCAACCATAACACTCATTTAAAAGACTGAAATTTACGACTTTTTAATTTCCTGCTGCTATTTTCTGCTGCTATTTTCTGTTTCTATTCAGCAGTTAGCTATTCAGAATAAATATATCAATACCATACCAGCTACAAGAAATGAAAGGTCAAAGTCGAGTTCAGCAATTTAGCATTTAAAATTAGGAAAATCTGTTTCAAAATACATTTAACGACTGTCAGGCAAAATTGGAAAAGCTTGTTAATTAATCTTGTTTGCGTCTCAATAAATTCTCAAGACCAGCAGAACATTATTTCAGTTTTGCTCTGTGCTGGTCGAAATTTAAATCTTTATCTGATCCAAACTCAGCCGAGAAATTTATCAATTTAACGTTACTGGCAGCTGGTACCGGTACAGGGCACCGTAGCTGTTCAGTGTTTAGGCTATGTACGATACCGTATCTGGTTTGGGGTCTAGTGAAGTTTAGTACCATATATGCTGCAAGCTTTAGTTTATTTATTTAACCAGCATGTGAAAAATAAACGGCAGAAAAAAATATAGTTAACAAGCAATAATTTACTAAACATCACATGTGGAGGGCATCACAGAGAACCCTTTGTGGGTTTTCGAGCTGTGAAACCAGAGTGCTCAAGGTAGATTGATTAAATATAATTCGAGAGGAACGGGAGTTAGAAATAAATGGGGTTGGAGAAAAAAAGTCGGTGCAATGGACGGAAGTAACTTATTCTGTAAATAAATAACAGTAATTCACAACAAAAAAGGATAATGATTCAAGTACAGAGCCGAACTGAAATAAGTATGACAATCATGCTTTTTATTTTTTTATTTTTTAGGAATCGAGTATCAAACTGTACGAATTGCTGATGGACAGAAGAAGATTGCTTTTTTAAAGTGATTCTTTCGATAAGAAGAATATTGACACTAAAACAAATTGAATCGGATTCAGCGTTGCATATAAATTTTTCATACAATAAAGCAAAAATGCAAGAATACAATGCTGCTACTGTGGAAATATTGATACTGTAATATTGAAATACTGTGGAGATATTTGAAAAAAATATTAAATTCAATTTAGTTTACTGTTTATTTTATTGCATTTTTGGTCAGTTTATTAATGTATCAAATAAGTAGTACTGGTGGTTCAGCCAAAAGTCAAAGAGGAAAAGCTTTTCATAGTCGTATATTTAGAGTACTAATAATTTGGATGACATTCCTAGCTGCAACTAAGCAGCTAGAATTTAGCTATACCAAACAGAGACTATCAGCTCAAAATGATAGCATAGGTAACTTAGCTATACATGCCCACACACAATAACATACATAGTTAAAATAGGCATGTAATTGCAGTTGAAACCATAAGTTTGTGCATTAATAAGCCAATATAAAAAAATATGAAATCAAGTCAGGATTCACGACTAAAACGGTTTGACTCAAATTCTCCTACCACATAATAAAATTCATATTATAGGTATACACTAACCTAAAATTTCATCATTGCTCATAGCCATCAAGAATATGTTTTTTTAAAAGTCGATTAAATGTAGCAGGAGAGCTATCCTTCAAGCATCTGGCATTATCTCCAGGGTTAGGATGAGTCGCTTGCAACATGGGAAATTATTATGATAATCGAATATATGGTAATAAACTCCATGAGACCCCTGGTTTGTTGGTTTTTTTTTATAAAGCAGAGAGTGTGGAACCTTCAGTATTGCATTGCCTCTTGCACTTGGCGCCAGGTACCAGTAAACTGGTGAAGGAAAAGCTACCGTACACTGTACCGTAAAATTGCTTTTGAATTTTCACGCTAATTCAGAATTAGCATACGGTACCTAACAGGTTACCTACCGTACAGGGTTAGACTAGACCCAAAGTCAAAAGTACGCTAAATTTATATTATATTCCCTAACTTAGATTCACCAAACCCAATCTACACGCTGACTTTTTTTTTTTTTTTTTTTTTTGAAGATAAATATACACTAAATATGAGCATAAAATACAAAACAAATTTGAAATAAACGCAGCAAATACGCGACGAAACCCCTCACGGCAGAATACCTAAAAATGAAATGGTGACGTCATTCAACCGCCAGAACATCAACGCCACGTGGTGCGCGGGCGTGTGTCAATGATCTTGCTTTGTTATGTGTTCTGAGTTTTTATGGAAAAAAAATTCGACTATGCACTTTGTTTCACTTATTATCAAACATTTTTTTTTAAATTTAAAAAATATATACAAACAAAAGCATAATATTTACCGCACATCCACACTGGCGTTACAGGAAAATATAGAACGTATCCGCTTGCGGCGCTACTTGAAAAAAAGGAAAAGCGATGGTTCAATGCTTGCCCGTTTCACCACCGTGCGTGCCCCTCAGCAAGGCACTTCGCGGGTAGCTGTAACATAGAACAGATACAGATACAGATCCGTGCTTAACGGCTGTTGGGCATAAGCCACCCGGTAGGTCACGGACAGGCCACAGCAAATAATTCGGAAACCCTAAAAAAGAATGGAAACTGTTCCTAAAAACAAAAATTTGCGATTCAAAAATTGTGAAAGAATATTTTCAATATGAATATGTGGAAACACCGGAGAGGATATATGGCTATGAGCCCTCCGACAGGTTCAAGGACAGACCATAGCAAATAATTCAAAAACCCCACAAAAAGGGGAATGAAAACTGCGATTCAAAAATTGTGAAAAAATATTTTTAATATGAATATATGGAGACATCGGTGATGATGCATATGTTGATTGCAGACCCCGAATTAATACCACTGAAAAAGACATATGAAACCCGTAAAAATCACCTTTAAATATGCGCCAAAACAAATGATGGTAAATGAGTTGGCTTATGGTTTATGTACGTTATACGCAGAAGAATCGCTACAAAAATCGATATTCTATTGTCTTGATTACTGCAAGGTACATCGCCAAAAAACTGTGACCACGCTGTTGTGGATGAGGCCTTTTATATAGAAGTTCGCTATAGACAAGGCCGAACGCAGTGCTAAAAAGAGAAAACTAACAGCCATGCAAATGGCAAAGAGCTACTACAAGATCAAAGTAATACCGACAGCTTATACCAACGAAAAATACCAGACGGATGCCGGATTTTATCGAGAGAAAAAGGCGTGTTTCAGATGGAGAAGAATGCTGCAATCTCGCTTAGACAATGTCTTGCTGGAGGCGCGCTCAAACTTAGCTTTAAAAAAGTATTATCCCAATTTTTGCGAACCTAGCGAGGGAGGGGATGGTCTGTAATATTTAGCCGGTCTCTAGTACCTGTGCCCCACAAGAGCAATGCGAAAGCGCCATGCCTGAGCCACAAACGAATCATGTCATACAGCACGCATCCGCCAAACATAATACTTTGTTGATGTGATGCGGAGATTCTATCGCTGGTCAATTAAGTAATAATTACATCGTAAACAAACTAAGTTGTTCAACTTGTCCTTCGAAGAAACTTTTTAACTCAACGAGCAGGTGGTAGAGCTTTCTGCAAAATTTGTTTTTATCATGTACAAGCGTTGATAAGACGAATTTGCCAAATTAAAAACTGTAATGTTTGCAGGGTAAGTCGGGCAATCAATTTGTTGTTGAGCCGCGTTCTTGCCTTTTCCCACATGAAAAAAAAAAATACTAGGCTGTGGTATTCTGACTTTTTTCTTTTTCTGTACAGTGGTTCTTTAGACGGGTTATCGACTCATTTACGTGGGCTCTAGGTCGAGTTAGGATACTGCTGATATATTTCAGGAGAGCAAAGCTGAGAAAGTGCAATTCTCAATAATTATCAACTAACTTACTAAGAGATTGCATTTACCGGAATAAAATGCGACCAGGCATTGCTATATCAATCTTTATGCTCTGGATGACAACTGCGGAAGCGGGTAGGTTATTTTGATTCAATAAGATTAACTGATGGCCGATACCAATGCATAGCTATGCCGAAAATAGAAAGCCGATATGATGTAATTAATCACTAATTCGTGATCTGCGAACCATAAATTATTAGATTCCATTCTCCCAGTGATTCGAAACCAACAGATTAAATAAAACATACATTTTCACAAAACGCATAAAATTTCGATGTCATTAACAATAAACGTTTTGTTTGTTTATTGCGATACTTCTAATTCGATTATTCGAATATATTCGTAAAACTTATTCGATTCTGGCCACCCCTCGTCACCCGTCAGTATGGAAAATGAAAGTAAATTCCTTCAAGTGAAGCTTGCGAGCCAATGACGCGAACGGTTTTTGTTCTAAGTTTTGTTGAGAAAACTCGCTATTCTCTGAGCAAAGATTCAGATTTCGCTTCTCATCTCTTATCAAAATAGGAGGGATGCCGTGCCTGAAGACCCAGGATAATGTTTTATTTCCGCGGAAGTTCAAAACATGATTGATTACGATCCTGAATATATTCAGTGTCAAAATTTTAATAATTTACCCAGTCGGAAAAATTTGACCAAAACATTCTTAAGTATGGGCGCCGCCGAGACGTGAGGCACCTGTGTGAAGGGGAGGTTCAAAGTCTTGCCTCGTATATGTATTTTCAAATTCACTGTAAACTAGCCCGATAACAGTAGCGCCTAAAAGTCACTCAAAATCAATTATATATGGCTACTATCCACTATCCAACTATCGCATGTTTTTGGCTTTATACCCCCATCCCTACACCACGCGCCTTCGTCGAATACTATCTTACACTAGCGTATTTTTATGAAATCATTCCAGATGTGTTTGTATTTGATTATTTGATCGGATATCAGGTCATCGGAAAGGGGATAAAAAGTTAGCCGACGTAACCGAGACCAGACCATCTAAAATCTTGATTTTTTCATTAAAATTCGCTCAGAGAAAGGCCACAGAAGATGAATCAAACTTGATAATTCTCCTGAAGCCACTAAAGTGCAAAAAGCTACATGTAATGCAGGAATAGGAACTAAGGAACAACCATCCCTGATAAAGATACCTATTCAATTTCTTTTAGCTTGGAACGGTTGTACTATTTCACGAAAGTTGGATGTTGCTATTATTTACGATGCATCGGAGTCCATGGCAAACGGTGCAAGTTTAGACAAGATAAAAGCCTACATGTCTGAAATTGTAAAAATATTCAACATTCAAACCAGAGACCTAAGATACGGCTTAAGGGTAAGTGTCTAGAAATTATCACGGGTTAGGTCTACACCTGTTTATAACACGATTATTTTTAAAAGTTGATGGAATATAGAAATAAAAACACGTTTATAACAAGCAAAACTTGCGTGTCGAAAGCGTGCGCAAATTTTTTTTCCGCGTTGTCGAAAAATTACATCTTTTCAGAGTCAAAAGTATTAAATTTTGAACATACATCACTGTGTCTCTCCTGTGATTCTAATGATATTTCCGTACAAAATTCCAAAGTTATCTAAAGACATATTCCGTCTTCCTAGTTTTTAGAAATTGATTTAAAAAGAAACAAGGAAAGAAAAGAATTGAGCCGAATATTAGCGAAAAGTTGGCAATTTCACCAAAATCGACTGCATTTTGTCGTTAAGGTTTAAAAATTCCACTTCCTTTAGCAAGTTTTTGCTCCTATCACCGATTCACGATTGATTCGAATAATCTGTACCTCGAATCGATTCGAATCACCGAATCGAATTGCCCAGCCCTAGTCATGTGTCACTAATGGCAAGTGCGGTCCATCTGTGACTTATGTTTGACGAAAACATTAATTATGACTGGGTTTTAGCAAAAAACTGTCGTGGGTTTCTAGCTATCCGAACCACTGCCACACTAGAGGGCACCATGCACCAGAAAAATTTAGTCTTGTGTCATGTGATGAGATTGGTGGTCGCAACGCTATTGCGACACGTTTTTCTCTTACTAGCGAATTCTAATAGGAAAGCATGATCTTCCCCGACATATAAGTATTGCTTTTTAAGATTGTCCGTGCATATTAAATAACACGGTTTAAATGAGATATCAAGGTGCAAATGACACTGATTGGGATGGAGAATTCAATACAAACATTGTAGCTTGCGGGTGGTGGATATAAATAGTATAGGATTTCATTTTTATACTGCGGGAGGGAAAAGCCGAAAATACAACTTAATCATATGGCGAATTTAGAGGCATATTTAGAGGGAGAACATGGAACTTCAACCCGTCGGCCGAAAAAATCTCGAAACGACCTTTCAAGTGAACGTACGAAATCTTCCGCGTGACTTTCACGCTCATGCGATTTTACACTCATTTAGCCTGTTATAGGGCTTGCCGTTCATTTCTTCAAAAATAAATTTTTTTTGAGCGTCCTCGCGATTTTGTACAGTGATATAGAACAAACGCACTTTTTCGAGGGAAAATCTTTTTTTTTGAAACGCCCGTTATGTCTTCATAGTCTGACTTTGGATTTTTTGCAAATTATTCCCCTCTCTTTTGAGTGTTCCAAATACGTCACTAACCTGTAACCCTGTCCGTCTATAAGTGGCCACTGTTACAGGGCCTTGGACAGGGTGATAAACTCTAAGAAGTGGCTAAGGAATAATAATTTAAACAATTACTATTTTTCAGGTGGGCGTATGGGGGTACACTTTCAATCCAATCACTCAGTTTGATTTTGAATCGTGTCTTTCAGTCGAACACGCTCTCAAAGCAATCGGACGAATCCGACCTATGGGTAAAACTGGAGTTATGGTGCCAAAGATGTTCGAATTCGCGGCAAACGGAGTTTTTAATGCCAAATTTGGCGCCAGAGGTGATGCTACAGTGACCAAGGTGAGATGACGTTTCTCCTAATATAAAACACCGTCAAGTATGATGATTAGGCAAAAGCGGATACCTGTGAATTCGAATCGGATTCTGATATTATTTTCGAATTGGTAATTCTACATAATCAGCAAATATCCCGCTTTCATCGTTACAATTTACCCCTATCAATAATAAGTCCATAACAACGAGTTCCCTAATATTGACACAAACAAGTTATTCATTTTCATCTTTCAGGACGGAATTAAATTTGCCCAAAATTTGCCGTGAAACTATGACCATTTCACAATATTTTTGTCCCTGTGGCCGATTCACGACCTAGTCGGATAATTTGGTTTCCAAATTGATTCGAATCACCTAATCGAATTGCCCAGCGGATGGGTCGCGCCTAATAATCGCTCTAATGATGATCTGAGTTCCCAGTCGGGAAGTTCTTATTTGTCAAGCGTGAGCCACAGATGGATCGCGACTCATGATGATCTGAGTTCCCGGTCTGAAAATGCCTATTTGTCGAGCATGAGCCACGGTGGATCGTGTCGAATAGTTACACGTAGGGGATCGAATCATAAATTTCGTGTAAATAACAGCTTGTCTCCATTGTGAGAAGAATTTATAGTTCAAGAAATTTATAGTTTTGTATTGCATTTTCAATTCACACTGAATGTCAGAGCAACAATTTTCATATTTTAGCGACAAAATATAATCGGTTCTGGTCAAACTTAACCAAAATCGATGACATTTTATCATTAAAATGAAAATTCTAGTTCATTTAGCAAGTTTTTGTTCCTATGAACGATTCACGGTTGATTCGAATAATTTGTGTTTCGAATAGATCCGAATCACCGAATCGAATTTCCCAGCCCTAGTTAAACGTACTTGATCATACATGCGAGAATTTTTTGTTTGGGTTAGGGTCAAAGATTTACTAACGTATTGATATCAGAAAAATTCCTAGCCAATACTGCTATTCCGGGCATTTTTGAGCTGGGGTAGCAACTTTTTCATCATCTGTTTGGCGAAAGTCTTAGTGAACTATGTATCTTAATTCTCATAATTTTTCCGCTTGCATTTCTGTGAATCTACAGGAGTGCGCACATTGGTGCAACTGATTTTAGGCACAAGGAAAGGGTTCAAATATTTTTGGATCTGCTGTGTGCGAGTTATATCGATGGGTATATTTTAAGTTACCTACATCAGTTTATGCAGTAACCTCATTTTTAATATTTTAATGTCTCACATCCAGGTTGCTATATTGATCATTGATTCCGAGATCTTGCCGTACAGTCAGACTGCATCTCAATTGAAGGCAGCTCTTCAAGCGAAGAATATTGCGACTTTTGCCGTAGCAATTGAAGACAGTGGTTTGAAAGCAACTAAAATTACTCCCTATTTGCCCATCATTCGCTCACCAGCGCTGCCAGTGGCGTCGAAAGCTGCTTTATCAAGTTTTACTGGTCTTCGAACGGCGTAAGTTTTTTCATTTTTGGTGGGGGAGAGGAAGAATTACAGAAAAAACTTATGTTAATCATTGGCAGAATGTTTCAAATATTTGCAAAATGTCACAGAACTATTTTGTGGCCTTTTTAGAATCAACTAATTGAGAATTCTGTAGTCGATTAGAATTCGCATTCGCATCTTGAGATTTGTAAGGTGAAAACCTCATTTTAGGACATGATTAGACAAGGACGATGAGGCTTTATAACCGCTCTGTGTGGCATGAAAGGCGACTAAAAGGAGCAAATGAAGCGACGAACGTTCATCATCGCCAAGAGCAGTCACAACAAACCGCATTGCATTATGACGGTTAAATTCTGGAATACTCTTAAAGTAGCGTGCAATTACCAGTTTTATGTAACCCATCGCTTGAGTCAAAAACGATGATGTTAGCGCATTGAAAACGACTGTTATTTTCAAGATAAACAATTGTTGTTTAGTCATTGTCGCTGTGAAAACTATCACCAGTCGAAAATAACAATACGTGTCGCAGTGCCATGTCACTCTTAATTTTCTACCTTGTACGATGATCCGTTTGAGATCATCATCCTGGGCATTATAGCGCGTTTACTTGGGGAGGGAGGATTCCAAATAGCGGAAAATGGCCATTCAGGCGCCTTAAATTGACAATGATTCTTAACCACCGGTCCGTGGCATATTTTTTTTACTGGTTCGCCAGATCATGAATACTTCAAGTTATCGCCACCAGCGACGGGCGAAACGTGTGAACAAAGTTTAAGATGCGGGAGCAATCCACCTCATACCATGATTTGGGAATTTCTACCAATATGTCGCTGAAGTGAGCAAAATTTTCAAACGTGCTTTGCGCAATATCATCATATATTTTAATCAAAGCATTTGAAATGCGAAAAAAATTTGCGAGACATTCGTGAGTGTTGGTTGGAAAGAGTTCACAAATTTTCCGCGAGCCTTCTGCTGGCTTGTTGAATTTATTTAATAGTTTCCACCCTATTTACAATGTACTCGACTCTTCTACGCAGTACAAGGTTCTACCAATTTCCTACGGCCTTTTACATTATATCTCGTAGGAAACTTGGCTCCTTTTTCATGAAACCCGGAAATCGTGGAAGTGATTTGGCAGCAATAATTAGACCGATTATTACTTCCTTCGCGGATAAAATCAAAAATCGATATCATAACATTTCATCAAGTAAGGACCAGTGATAAATTGCGCTTGTGAAGCGCAATTTATCTCTGGTCATTACATGATTTGATACAGAGAAAAGTACTGACTTTGTCCACTTCGCACCATACTGCGATTGGGCGGGAGTTCCCAGCAGTGTTCCTATTGGGAATTTTTCATGCTTCAAAACTTATGAATTGAAGGTTTTTCGGAATGCTTTCGGCATTTTCCGAATGGTTTTACAAAAATAATGTGATCAAATTTTCGAAAGAATGGTGCTTTGGCGGCACGATCGCTCAGTGATTCAAAGCTTGGCAAAATATGCTTAGAAAGTATTTTTTGCTAGGAAGGGTTTATAGAAGGGAAAATATCGCGATCATTTGATATGACATAGGCCCTTCTTAACTTTTATGTTTCTAAAATCGAATGAGTAACTTTTCAATAGGAATTGGTGTAATCAACTTCTTACTCCTATGCGTTCAGTGCGAGTGTCACTTATAGATCATGCCGTTCGGAGCGTTCTATCTACCGTCCCAATCAGAGAATTTCTTCAAAGCACTTTTGTTAAGTATGCGATTCTGATGCATCGCGTCGATGAGACACTTTTCATCGGTGGTGCATACTTGACAAAAGAAAATTTCTGACTGGCGTAATAGGTGAATTTCCATCCAGAAAAATATTGACTAAATTAAACGCGCGAGTCACTGATGAATCGGTCGGCACAGTCTGTGTGTGGCTCATGCTTAACAAAATAAAGTTTCCGACTAATAGCTCACTCTAAAACTATTTAGAGATCAGCCACGCCCCGCCGACACGATTGACCAGTGATATGCTCTGGATAAAATACGGTTAACAAAAATTTTCTTACTGCAATAGCGCCAAAAATTATGTTTTGTTCAGCATGAGTCACAGATGGTCCGTGCCTGAGCGGCGCGTTCTATATATGACTCGTACTTAACAAGCATCTTCCGTCAAAATATTTCAGATTGGGACAGATTACTTGACGTAGCATGATTGAACAAAATATTATGACATAAAATAATTTTTTAATGGGAACACTGTTTCCTTTTGGCGCCTTGGCACACACGTGTAAAAAGAAAATACAAGTCATTTGGGATTTGTCTGAATTGGAAACGCTCTGTTTTCGATAATTGATCGATTGATTAGGGAATTTCGTTTAAATATCAATTATTTTGAGGAAAATTTCATTCTATAATTCGTGTTCTGCGCTTACACGTATATGCGACACGGTGGCTAATGGAGTTTGGGAACGTCTGTTATGGTTTGTGATCAGGTAATGCCCGTTTTTTAAGTATATGGTAGGCTAGTGAGGTCCCTATCCGATTAGTCAGGTACTCTATAAAGTTGATATAAAGCAATTTCGTTTTTTCTTATGACAAATTGATTCATTTGATTGTCAAATTGATTCATTTGCTGTGAAATGCCCTGCCAAATTTGGCATGAATTCTGAATTTGCCGCAAAAATGGGAAGATATTGTCGAATATCGACAGTTTCGTCTACCCGGAATGTAAAAACAGTTAGTATTGTGTTTGTATAGTGGATTTCGAATACCGTATGAACTGAACTATATGGAAAGTCTAGTGAGTTAATAAATACTTCTCGGTTATTTAACGTATAGGGATCATAATCGCAAGTGCCGAGGCGTGTGTGCGTCTCTTTACAATCTGATTTTAAAAAATGGGAGCAATGCCGGAAACGTAGGTTGAACATCTGTGAAACTCCGCGATAGTAGAACTATTTAGTATAACCTACATCTGCACACTAGTTTATGTTGCACACTTGCCTAAGTGGTATTTCTCCATCATATAAACTTGGTCTAATTATTTTCTTTAGTTTGAAATCGCAGTTTACTTGTAGCAAATGTTTTCCTACCCCGTGCCAGAACAGCGGTACATGTTTGGATAAACCGACTCCTCCGTTCTATGAATGTGAATGTATCAGTGGATGGGTTGGACCTAACTGTCAGGCACAAGGTACGTGGGTTTTTGTGTCTTTTATTCAGATTTTTTCTGTTCTTAGATGTTAGCGGTCGGACAATGATGTATTTATGGGGGGGTGATTGCGGTCATTTCTCACGACAAATCTCGAACGGTATTTGAGTGCTCTAAAACGTTAGTGAATCGCATATCCAAATCTGGACTTCGGATTGGGAAAACTTCGAAGTGATCCTTCACCATATCTGTTTTACAGTCACCGCGAGGCGCGTTACTGAAGGGCACCCGGAGTAGCGCGTGAATGTGTTGCAGTCTAGGAACTAGGGGCGATTTGCTTTCCGAATCATTTCCTATGGTCTGTCCGTTTTATGGATCTTTCCCCGATCTTTGCACCTACAATATTTGGCCGGTGCCATACAATAGGAAAACTTTGAAGTGTTTTAAGAATATTACATAGTTTTGCTGCGTAAGTCTAGGTGTGTAACATTTTAAGCAATAAAATTGTACTGTGAAAACAACTTGAGTATTCCCCGTAGTCTGTTTTTTCGATTTTTACCTAGTCTATTCCGTTAATATCTGCTTCGATTTATTGATTTGACGGTAAAACCATGAAGCAATTAATGAGTAAATCACTGTGAATCAACTTAACATATCTTTAAATGATTTACAAACAAAAATTATACCAAAACGGCGTGCTTACAAATCAGCCCGAAAGTCGGTCGAGTGAAAAATCTGTCTGAGCGAGATTTCAAATTCGCATTGTTGCGTCATCATAAAGCATTCAGTGATAGGTTTCCAACCCGGAAGTAAACGGAAAAATCAACGCTCGGGGAAAGGTCCCTTCTAAAATCGTCCGTGGATGTCGTGCGCCACCAAGTGAGTGAATTACCAAAATATAATTTGATAAATGAGTGAGTTACCAAAATATATTTTGATAAATGAGTGAATTACCAAAATATATTTTGATAAATAATGTGGACTGACATTTGTGCTTGGGTGATGACCTTATTATGCCAGAAAGTGCGAATCCACGGGTATGTGTTAAAGCTTGACCACAGAAAAATACCTTCGCAGACATTTCTTTTATTTTGCAGACCCATGTCAGGTCTGTAGAAGCAATGGTGGGACTTGTATCCCTGGTGGTTCGTCATACACATGTATGTGCAATGATGATAAGATTGGAGAATACTGCCACCTACCGAACCCATGTCATCCTGCTCCCGGTCCATGCAAGAACGGATCATCATGTAAACCGAACGTCAAGGTTGTAAAAGACTACTCTTGCAAGTGTGTGGGGAATTTTACAGGAAAAAATTGTGACCAGAAACGTGAGTGAAAAAATGTTCTTGATAAAAAGCCACTATACCCTGCCCGAAAAGATAGCCATGATGATTCTCCTTTCTACCAATTTGATGATCGTGCGCGCTTATCTGCGTCATCCATTTGTGGTTCTTATTTAATCGAACAAACCTTTTGATGGGCTATGACTGTATCGATGCAAAACATTTCAAATCTTTTATTCCAGTTAAATGAACTATTATATAACAATACAATGCGAATGAAAACATTTTTGCTATGCTGTGTTTCTAGCGAATGCCAGGAGAATTCAAATTTTCAGCAAATTCAACTCAGCCGATAGCGAACAAGAACAAAAGATTGACAAGTCCCAGACAAAGCAGGATTTATTTCGTTTTTCATGGTTTTATAACCTGACAACGATAAGCAATTATTTCTTCGTATTATTTCAAAACATAAACTCCTTAATTTATCGCGATAAACTCGTGAAACGGCTGTAAATTTACACGAAAACTACAATTTTATTGAAAAAAGCGTGTCGATAACACCCCGGGCAACGATTTTCGACGGTGCGTTAAGTAAGCCCATTGTTTTGCAATAATCGTATTTGCTGCCATGCAGCGGTTGACGTGACGCTTGTGCAGCTGCTGGGCCGTCGTTTCTTGAACTTTCGTGTTCGAATATTAAAACATTTTGAGTGATTTGAGGTAGGTTTTTAGCAATTTCAAGTTTCCCCGTGTTTCTGCTGTGTTCAAAGTTCTTAAAAGCAGGTCACTGATTTAGCTTTAATGATCTTTATTGAAATTCAGTCGAAGGCGCAAAGCGCTACTCCAAATGTAATACCGGCAACTGCACCCCAAAAAGAAAACATTTCAAACATAACTGAACCGCGCAGTGGGCGGGATCTGCGCTGGACAATGTTAAAATTTTTTTGAGGGAATTTATCCGAATTTTTATGAATATAAGTTATCGTTTTATTTTGCTGTTTCAGCATTTCGGTGGACAACGGGTCTGCATACAGAGGCTGTTATAATATGCCTTGTTTTGTTACATTGTTAAAATAAGGTTATTAACTTAAAATATGAAGGCTGTTATTATAAGGCCGTGTTTGTAACGTAAGTCACATGTCACAGAAATCGGCGCCCAGGTTCGACGACCCTGCTCCAGTGGTACTCTCGTACCAGTGCCGGTGTGGTACCTGTTGGGGACCGGCCCATCGCTCATAACACGTCACTTTATTGGCCAATTCAAACATCAATAAATTCCGGTACCAATGCGCGCAAAGGTGCAGTAAGGCAGAGTTGGAACCGATTTACTAAATACACACAGAGCTCGATAAGTGCCGTGCAAGTTTTGTTTTATGGCTCTTCTTACTGCAAGTTAGTGAATAGTGTTCCCATTGTCCGCTTCTTTTGATATTTTATATCACGTAATTTCAGTGTTTTTGTTGAATTTTTCCCAATTTGCTCATGAAAATTTACACTCACAATTTAGATTTCACTCGTTTAAACTAATATATGTTTATTTTAAAGTTACAATTTTGGGATAAATTGGTTGGGAACACTACTAATATTAATGCCAAGTTAATATATAACTTCTGTGTTATTTTACAGCGACCGACCCGTGTTCGAGCAATCAATGCGGTGGATACAAATGCATTCCTTTACAAGGTACTCATGTATGCGTCTGTCCTCAGAACTGCAGAGCTAAGCCGGACTGTTCAGTTTGCACCAAGGTAGGCTGATTTTCTTATCATTTGGGTAGATATATTAAATGGTGGGTTGCTTAACCACTACCCGGGTCAGATACTACTCAGTGCAGTGTACTCAGTTTTTTTATCCTAATCCCGCGTTTCGTAGACGTTTCGGAATATTGTATTGGAAATCACTGAAGTTCTCTTAGTTGCAAAAATAGAATTATAGCGTTTTAAATTCCGATAATAGATTTGGCTTCATTGAAATCTCGGATTTTTTTACTACCCCTAAATCTTAACAATCCCAACATTCGGAAAAGCTTGAAGCCACTCATTCGCATTTTTACTCTTGTCTACATTATTCCTGTAATATATTCGAAAAATATATATAATTGTGTCGGCCGCAAAATATGGCGTCATTGCAATTTGAAATTAAATTTGCTTTACTTCGTTACAGTGACACGTTTTTTGTCTGTTTATGTTACAAACAATATATCACTGTTCGCTCGGTCACATTTTGCTCACTAATCGTTCTTGCGATTAAAGCAATGTACTTTATATTTTTGAGGTTGTTATGATAATTTAATAACACATAAAACCGCATCGAATGTTAATAAAGTCTGCAAAAACATGTTTTGTTGAGTATGAGTCACTGACGGTACGTCCATCTATGGTGCGTGCTCGACAAAAAAATTGATTGGCGTAATGCATAATTCTGTTTCTTGATATTTAAACTGCCTCGTACGGGTTTTAGAACTTCCCTAGCTTATTTCCTACATTTTGTAAGAAGCGACTAAAAGGAAGAAGTAGGAAAGTGGAAGACTGTTTTTCGTCGCCTAAAGCAGATAGCACTCATTGCACTCTGCCATATTGGTTGGGTTCTGTATAGAATGTTTCCTCTCGGGGTACATTTGCTTTTTTTCAATTTTATGTAACTTCTTCCCATAATAGCGCTTCCTAGTTGGTTGCCTTTGGGCGCCGCTTCTAACCTTGCCTGGAGTGAATTTCAAATAAAGAAATACAGGATTCGGTCAAATCAGAACCCTAATTTATATAAACATATATATTTTGAATGATTCTAGTGACATACGGTTACTAGTACCGGTAGCCTACTTTGTACCCGGCATCGTGAATTAAAAAAACCCTACCGGTTGGCCAATCAAGTACCATAATTTAAAAAAAAAAGCCAGTGTTACGGTACGGCTCGACAACAAATTCGAACAATTTTCAGCCAGTTTTTTTTTGAAAAAGTATCCATTTGTGCATAATCACGAAAATCATTTTGGCATCGTTTTGCGCAACGAGAAGCAGAGACTGCTTTGACAGCTTAACAATTCTTGCATCATAATGATTAAGAAGTATTTTTGGAAAACTTCCGGCCACGTGACCTGAATGACTTCGAAAAATTCAAATTGATTAATGATAGGTTTCCCGCCCAATGATCGACGATATTGTGACGTAACAGTAGCACGAGTCTTTATTCTTTTGGTAACAATTTGTCTAAGTTTCTCTTAGGACATAGTTTACCAATTGCACGCAATTTGCAATTTAACATAGTTTTCAATTGCTTCTACGCAAGGTATCTTTGCTGCACTACTTATTATCATCCTATTAAAAATTTTATCTTGTTAAGCTTAGGCACGACGGTGCGTTTCATCAGTAACCCATGCTTAAAAATATGTTAGAACAGGACTTCTCTGACCTGAAGGGGCTTCTAGTTCTAGCCGAGTTCTAGTCCTGATTGATCGCGCCGTCTAGTCACTGATAAACGGAATCAACGAATGGTAATTTATACGGCAAAGATCCGTTACAGGATAGAGTACCAGCAGCTACGCTTTGAGTGGAAAACAGATTGCACAGAATCGAACCACTATTGTAGAACACAGTGACTAGTATATACCCTGGGCCATAGTAAACCATTCGCTACTTATTCATTTCCTTGAAGTCGCCTTTTACGATACGCGTTATTTAAAGCTTTAAAGTAAATTCTAAGGGCGTATTTACACCACAGATTCGGCGATTAGACAACCAATCCTATTTAAGTTGGGCGTGGCCTTAGTGGGTCCTTAGTTTAAAAATGCACGCATAGAATGTTTCAATGTTTGAGACAAAACTTCCGATATTTACGGCGTAAAATTTGGCGTATATATCATGACTTTACTGAGAAATGAAACGCTTTAAGAATAATCGAAAAACGAAATTACTCTTAATCGGAATTCTTCAATATCTTCACTATTTGGATGAGGACATCTCTACCTCGCAGCAATCATTTTTTATCTAGCATGCGCTCAGAGAACACGCTACAAAAATAGACAAAATTCCATTAGTCAAAAATTGCAATATTTAGGAGAAAGAAAACGCGTTAATTGTGGTGGCAAAAATAGCAAAGTCATAGTTTTGGAACGGAAATTGCATGGGTTGTTCAAAAGTTCAAACCGTTCTTACGCAATACAGCAAATGGCTTATTATCGTCCAAGGTGGATGATGTCACTTACTACATGCTACTATAGCGCTTTAATCTGTGTAGAATGTTTTCCTTTCAGTGGTGAATTCCCAGTCACAAATATTTCGATCAAACATGTTTTGTTAAGTATGAGTCACTACATCTGTTGTGGCTCATAGCTGGCGAAATATAATTTTTGATCGAGTCAGCAGCCGGTTTTCCATTTCGTATATCTTTGTCAGGCCATCGGGAGCTTACTTTCTCACGTTGCTTGCCACCTCGAATATTAAATTGAATTGGAGTTGTAGAAAAAAAGGTTCGGACTGCTCTTGTTCAATATTTGAAGGCTTTACCATCGCTCGAGGTCACTCACTGCGATCATAAAATTTCGGTCCAGACCTGCGTAGAATATTCTCTTCACGGCATATAGTTTCCGGTTTCCTTTTTGCATAACATTTAGACACAAATCAGTAGTTTTCTCCGGAGTGCTGTTACCAATCTTCATCATAGAGTCAATTTAAATAAATAAAAAAATCGTCTGCACGATACATATCGCATCCAAATATGTGTTATTCCATCTCGTGTTCTGAAATCATAATTACAAATGATTAATTAATTGTTTTAATTTTAAAGAAATTGAAAGAAAATTTACTTTGCCTAAAAATAAATTCTACTATTAATTAACAATCAATAGAACGTGATATAATAAGCAACAATCCAAAATTCAAATTTGGAATTTTTATCATTTCGATATCAATAAATCTTAATTCTCCCAAGTCATTGCAGAACGTGTTAAGATTTTTTCGCGCACCTCCCTCCGGTGCATATTTGCATAATAAATTCATTTTGTGGTGAGTAACGCAAAACGCTATTTTTCACGCTGTCCATCACATTTTGAGTGCTTGCGACATACTTTATGACGTCATGAAATTGAAAGAAAATGACATCTTGGTGTCACTGACATCATCCACTTGGAAAAGGTCATCAAGACAAAGCAATTTTTCTAATTACATAATGTTTTTTATCGCAAGACAGTTAAAGCTTTACGGGTCTAATCGAATATTCGAATCTAAAGTCATATAATAAACAAAGAAAGATATCATTTTTTTGATTTCGCATTATTGCAGAAATCGAATCGGATAATTTATGTTTCGAATATTGCGAATCGATTCGAATGTTTTGGATAGCCCTACTCATTGCGTATCAAAATCATATTTCTCGCAGATTTTTCGAAATACTTTGGACGAAAAATCTCGAATTGAAGTCTTGGTTTTGTGAAATTAAGAAAAAAAAAACATAATTTTGTGAGCCCGTAAAATACGCAGAATAATTTGATATTGTTCTATTCTGAAGGACTTTTCTTCGGTTAATGTGGGGGATACAATGCATAACATGTTGAAATTATCTGACAGGACATCGGGTACTTCCATATCCGGTCGGAAGTAGAGAAATACCGCTTAAGATGAAGTTAGCCATATGCCTTGAAACAGAAAATATGTTTTTTAATATTGAGTAAAATATTGTGAAGCTAATTCCCAATGACCGATATTGGAATTTGGGTTCCCAGCTGATTAAAATTTGTTACCGTGAGATGACAAGGAAATCAGAAGACGATTTGAATCGCCGCCACGCTATGACGACACAATGCGTGTTATAAAATCAATAAAAACTGACATGAACTGGAAATTTTTCGGTTTCGTCTTGGAATGCATTTTTAGCGGAATTAAATAGGAAACGCCTTCCAGTATATTAATAAGTCAGTAAGCTGATAGTTAAGCCTGTTAGTTGGACATCACTTATTTGGTATTGTCGTTGTGTATGGGAAGGTGGTTGGCAGATGGGTTTTGTTGGCGCATTGCTGGGGTTTTATACCAACAACCGCTTCCAGTCAGAAACTTTATTTTGTTGAGCACGAGGCAAAGATGCACCGCGCTTCGTCGGTGCGATCCATCAGTGACTCAAGACCTTCTTTTTTGTTGGCCGGGTTCATCATAGCGTATTTAAGCGGTAACCTCGGCGGGATTGTGACATTGATTTAATTCGATTATTAATAGTCCCAGGATCTGTAATCTCATTTTGCAGGAAAAATTTAGGGCCCCTTGCGCTTATTTTGCATGTTTTATTCTGATTTAAGATAATGAAAAAGACATATATATATATGTTATACGTCATAATTTTATCTCAAATTCTCGCAATATAAATTTCTAGTTTTGCCACTGTGTGGGACGATCCGAAAACTAAATGAAATTTAAACGGAATTCAATAACATTCAATTAACCAAATGATGACACAGAAAGACGTCCTAGCATAGTATCGGCACAAACTTTTGTATTGTGTTCGAATCGTTCGGGGTACCGTCATCAAATAAGATATTAGGCGAAATGCAGGGGTCAACAAAATTGTCAATTTGTCACTAGAGGGTTAATAGTTTATCCAAACATTCGCCGAATCTCTTGAAGTCGATGATGTTTTAATAAGGCGGTCGTGAACTGAAGATTTCCATGTATATTTTGCGCATTTGAGGGTATTCTAAGCTTTGAACTGGCTTTGAACATGTATAAGGGGGCCCGTCGTGGCGCACGTCGAATTTGACGAAAATAGGCACGGGCTTTAGAGAATAGTCCTAATGCGTTTCCTGCGTGTCGCGATAGGCGACTAAAAGGATGCAAAGAAGTGATAGGGTGGTTTTAACATTGCCCCGGGCAGATACCACTCACTACACTTTACCATGGAGGTTCAGTCCCGTTTGGGATGTTTTCCGTTTGGAGTGTAGTTGTTGGTACTATCTTTTAGTAGCTCTTTGCTGTTGAGTAACTTTGATACTTTTACCGTCCTTCAATGCTTATAATGTGAATAGCAACGTATTTTTCTGAAAAAATACGCGTTTTTGAATGAAGTTGATTTCGAGTTGTGGAAAATTTAATCAAACTTTTGATTTGCAAATCTTGAATGAAATTGCATATATTGATTTATTTCTAATTTCATAGCGTAAATTCCAGAATTGGTAGTAAAACTTTATACTGCGGGGACCTTCTGTTATAACTAGATACACGGCGAAGTTGATATTATTGTTTGTCTTATGTTGATATAGTCCAGGCCGAGTGGAGTTCTGGTTGCGTTTTGAAGTCTCTGAAGTAGTATAAAGTTTTGTTAGGCAGAACTGTTGGCAAACGGGCTAGGCTAGTAATTTGGATTCTGACAGGAATAGGATTGATGTTTAAAATATGAGTCAAAATTATATCGCGGCAGAGATAGCGAAATCGAATATGTAAATATCTCAAATTCATTCTGAAAAAAATATTCCGAATATAAAATATGAAATAATTTTTAAACTCAGCCAAGTTTTTGATGTCAAACGGCGTTACAACTAATTCAACGCAATCTAGAAAAACATGAGTACAGTTTACGAGTTTAAAAATGTGTTTTTCCAATGAATTTGTACCAATTTATAAAATGAAAAAAAAACAAATTTTTGTATGCCACTATGAAATGTTTCAAAATCGAGAATTTTACTATATCGAATATGTTTGGTTCCGAGTATATCGAATATTTGATTTCGTTTTGCACATCCCTTCGGGCGCGGTTTGTTTTAAACCTGTAGATGTGGCTACAATACAGGCTTGCTTTGGTTGTGCGTTTTCGTTTGTTTTCTTCTCGATCATTGTTTTATACAATGCAATGCAACGGGGGGGTGAAATAACCGCGAAAACACGCAACTAATCCAACCTGTATTGTTGCCCTTTTCCCACTTTGCAACGAGGTCACTATTTATGTCAAATTTTACATATATCGTGATTAAGGTATTGGTCTGGGGGACGTGGACTAACTACTTATCCCTCCTCTGTGCCTTTGTGTTTGCGGATCCGTATGCAGTACATGCAAGGATACTGTAGCAAGAGTAATTAATACTAATTAGAAAGGTTCAAAGTCTTGCTCCACACTTCTTGAAAGAAGTCTGACTTTGGTTAGACTAAACGTTACAGAAATAAATTTGTGTAAGTGTGAAGCAAGACTTTGAACTTCTCTAGTTCATCATGACTAAACTCCAAAATGAATCAAGTTGAGATAATCGCAAAACAAAATTAGTTTAATTAGAATTCTGGAATACTTACTATCTGGGTAAGGCCACTCTATTAGAAAAATTTTGTCCGAACATTTTTATTAATCCGCAAGTGAACTCATGAACACGTTGCTGTTAACACGTCTACGCACGGCGTCCACGCACACGAGTTGAATTAACTGAAGGTAATTATGGAACGCACTGGAACTTCAGTAAGGGGGGCGCGGCGCCCAAAAGGGACCAACTGTAAATCACTGACACATCGGTGCCTCATGCTTGACGATATACAATTTTTGATCGGGGAACGTCTGCCTATCTGTGGTCCGTGCTTTATGAATACTAGTTTGACTGTTCTCTTTATTCAACTATATGTTATACATCACCATAGATGATAATCATTTCATCGCGAAAATCGTCAGAAGGATTTTTTTCTCCCGTGCATCGCGATTGATTGATTATTTTGGTTATAAACATCAAGGTCTAAATTCAGAAACAAAATGTGCCGGTGCCGGCTACAAAAACTGGTTTCTAAGGCGATTTAATGAGAAAATGAAAACCGAAAAGTATGTCGAGGCATTGCGCCAATGTTTACCGGGTTTAGGACGTAGCGCATAAAGATTTTCTAATATAGTTTTATTTTACGTTGTCGCTGCTATGGTTGACCGGATTATATGATTCGATGGATAACGAATTACCGTATTCGATTCGCTCGATACGTCAACTAGAAACGTTTGGGCCAATATTTTAACAACATGTTTTAATGCACAATTTTACTTTTAAAGTAATTGACAATTTTGTATAATGATGCCTTCGAATAGTCGACAAATTATTCGGTTCGATTCTGAGTTCAAAAGATTTGATTCGGCGCCGTTCCACTTTCTATTATTGAAACATTGTCGGATGTATTTTTATTCCGGAATATATTTGAGTATTACTAACCGAGTCGAATATTCAACTTCTTTTCTTTTCAAGTTCGTTATAAACACGCTCAAAGACCGCCTAAAAGGAACCAACCTGTAGCCACTTGAATATACCCTGTGGGCTTCAGAATAGTCTTACTGTATGTCCTGCGGGTCGTAAGAGGCGACTAAAAGGGAATAATAAGTGGTTTTATCACCGCCCAGTACAGATACCATGTATTGTACTTTACTATATCGGCTATTTTCCGCTTAGAGTGTAGTTGCAGATGCTGCTACATTTTGTAGCATTTTAATAAGAGTGGACTAGCCTCCTTTATACTCTGTCTTGGAGGGAATTTCAAAACAACACAAAAAATCCTTGTAGCAGCACGGTAGAGCATATTACCGTCGGTTGGCAGGATTGCGCTTTACCGACCGAGGAGTATCGTGCTTGTTTACAGATTTGCCCCTCTCAGATATTTGTTTTCGAAATAGAAATCTATGAAAAATTTCGAAAACTGGTGGAAATTTTCAATAGATTACCAAAAACAGAGAACTATAATCTTATTCCACATTTTCAAACCCATTCTTCACACAAGCCCTCGCTAGATCATAGACCAGTTTCATCAGACCTAAGGAAGCTGGACTATGATCCAGCGAAGGTTGTGTAATAAACTTGTTTGAAAATGGGGAATAAGTTGGTAGTTCTGTTTTATCAACGCTTTACTTTCTTATTCAAGAATCCTTGGGACCAAAGCCTCATGCGGATCCGTTTTCACGAGGCCAGTGGAACATAGGATAGGCAGTTCATCACACGTCCCACGAAAGAAACCGTTACCATAAAAATGAAATATGTTCGGAATTTCAACATATCCGATGAAATTTTGCACAATGAAGTCTTATCGAATTATACCAAATCACAGATACGAGGACTTGATTCTGAAATGCATCCAATCGATTGGTATCTTGAATCTAAAAGAGATATCGCAATTCATGGCCCACTTTTGCAAACAATTCTACATGTAAGCGTTCATATTATCTCCAATGATTGAAATTCCAGCGCAATCTTAGGAGTTGTCTAGACATGTAATCTCGTAAACTCTACACATGGGAGTTGCGTGTTTGCGTTCTTGTTGTAATTTCAAGGTTACCTAGTAGTGTAAGTGTGTGAATCGGTTTTGGACTTGATCTACCGATTTTGCTCTACGCGAGCCGAGCCGAAATAGCTATCTTGATAATGTTACAACCACGCTGAGCAAATATAATCCACTACTCTTAGCGGTTTAGTAATACATAGTGGTTTAGTAGTACATAGTGCTCACTTTCTAGTTGTGCATGTTATGTGGGCCCTTTAAGTGTCAGTGCTTTATAGTTGGTCCCTTTTGGGAGCCGCGCACCCCTTACTAAAATTACCTGGGGTTGTTAATTGAGTGAATTCAACTTGTGTGCGTGGGCGCCGTACGTAGACGTGTTAAGAGTTAGAGTTCACTCGAGGAGTAGAGAATAACAAATTATTATAAAAAAAGCTGACAACATGTTCATTTTGGTTTTAAGTTACCTCTGGACGTATAAGCACGGTCCATTTGTGATCCGTACGAATTGAAATTTCTTCGATAGCTCGTTTGTTATTGGTTATTGTAATTGGTGTGGAGATGGTAAACGTAGAAAATTTTGCATGGATCAAAGGGCGTTTCGTCCGTCCTCAACTTCCTTGCCCAGTCGGTAAGTCGCTGAGATGTTTTGAATTGAGTTCTGCTTCAACAAAAAAGCCACTTTTGGTGATGGAAGTATGTAAGGTATTAGGGTGGGTTTCAAATCTCAATCAGACTTCTCTTGTCCAGCTTCCTGGGTTGAGTGGTTGGCATGAGCTTAAAAATGAAATGAACTCCGAGCAGGGCTTGCGTCTGCTCGAATTCAAGATATCAAACCTTCACGGCTGACGTGAATCGCGATCACTGATCGCGCTCAAAATCGGTACGGGATATGGTTAAGACTGGGCGCAAACCAAATCTTCTGGAATTCGAATCTAATTCGGATAGATTTTTCGAATCTGATCGATTCACCAATTCCATATTAATAATAAATACCCTATTTTTACTATTACAACTTGTCTCTATTATTATTATTAAAATAAATGAAAATATATATATACATATCTAAATTTTCAATTTTTAATGACAAAATACAATCGATTTTGGTCAAATTTGACCAAAATTCATTGCATTTTGGTGGATTTTATTCCTATAAACAATTCACGTTAGATTCGAATAGTTACTGCTTCAGATCAATTCGATCAACGAATGAAATTGCCCAGCCGTGAACGGGTTTCATCAGTGTCACGTGCTCAATAGAACAAAACTCACAATTGGGGCTTGCGTGGAGAACAACTTTCTCGTACAATTTTAACCCACATGTTTTCAAATATAAACCGCATTTATATAAATATATTATGATGTAATTTACGCGTAGGATGGTTCAAAAATGTTTTGTAAGATTTCTTGCATTCCATACGCGTGTCTAATCTATTTATGTTTACGATAATTTTAATACTTTGTTTCGTAACAATAAATGAGTAAGATATTCATTGTTTTAACGTTTTCCATTCATAAGTCATAATACGATATTGACGTTTTTATATATTGAGTCTTAAATATAAATATGTTCGGGAATTTTCGAAATGTTATTTTACCGCCAAAAGTTGTATGAACTCGTCATTTCAGAAATTTTTATTTTTCGTTGAAATTCACCCGGAAAGCAGTGTCTAACGAGGAGCCAGCCAACGGCCACCTAATATCGAAAGAACTACTGCAAGATGTAGCATCAGCAACTGCACTCTAAGAGGGAAACATTCCTTTTGCAACAGAACAGATATGGTGATAAAGTACTGTGACTGGTGTCTGCCCTGGACGATGGTAAAACCATCTACCACATCTTCGAAGTGAAACTATCCTATTCAGAAGTACTATTCTGTAAAGCGTGATTCACAGATGGACCGCGCCTCGGCGGCGCGATCCATCAGTGAATCATGCTTAACAAAGTATGTCGAACAAATTTTGATTGTAAGTGTAAGGAAGTAAATCTTCCATGTCGAGAAGTCGTTGGTTTAGCCCGGGTCGGTGGCTCGGTCTGTTAAGCGCGATCGTATTGTCCGGAAGGCCGATGGTTCGATGCTTAACGGTACCGTTAAGCAAGGTATTTCGCAGGTTGCTGTACCATAGAACAGATACACAGTCACTAGTCACTAAAAAGGTCCGTGTCTAACGGTTGTTGTGTGTAAGCCCAGTTGTTATGTTCAAGTCGTTTGTTTGGTTGCTCTTTGTGTTACACTTTCGACTTTGCTCCGAGTGAATATCTGGCAAAAAAGGTAAGTTTCCACTACTCGCAGAAAAAATAATATAAATGATATACAGAAAAAAAATGTCTCTTGTGGTTGGCTTTTATGTTGTAATCCGGATACATTTTTAAGTTTTGACAACAATTTCTTGATTATTATACGTTGATTTATGCGTTTTGCTTTCACATCCAAATCTTTCATAATAAGCATTTACTTGTGGCGGCGGTCAGTTCCCTTTCAATGCTAAATATCTGATAAAATATAAAATTGTCGCCAACGCCAAATTTTGCATCTTCTTTGTCCTTCCTTTCAGTTATTTGAAAACCCCCCACAGAACATATTATTTTAATTGAAATTTGCCATTTTTTTCATAATGATGGGGTAGGGGCTATGTTGGTAAATATGATATTCTCTGTTGAAAGTGCGAAGCAAATAGATTCATCTAAGTATATTTCATCGGTTCTATATTTGAAGATTACAAAATATCGCTTTCTAAGTCAGTTCTTTGTCCTAAATATGTAGAAGAGTTGCAACACGATATCGTAAACACAAGAAAAACATCCACGTATATTCCACGATATTTGCTACTTCTTTTGCGCGATAAAATCGATGGCGCAATTTGACTAGCGCGAGGTGGATTCCGCTTTGGCGGCCCAACCTAAGGGTGACTCACACAAACACTCGTACAGTATTTTAAAATCGAAATCAAGGCCCAAAATGATTTACTGTATAAACTCGTTGAATTTCACAAACTTATTTAATGTATTTTTACAAAAGCATAAACAAACACTCTCGTTTCGACATGGATTAACTAAAAGTATAAATTATGCTCCGGGCAATTAATCATCATTGCTAAAAACAAAATTTTAAGTCAAAAACTAGATTTCGTGCGGTTCTATACGACTCTGTTTGTACGGATAGAAGTTGCTCGTCGGTATGTCTGAGATTTGCTGATTAAAATTAAACAACTAAGGGCGACACGGTAAAAACATTAAACCAGAGTTTTGAAGGTTGTGTTGTTCGCTTTTGTCTTGTCTCTGCTGCATTATATCGTTAAATTCAAAATGAATCTTTAATCGTAAACTCTGGTATCCATGTTGGATATTTTAACCTCGCGTTCGCGCTTGTTACTAACATTTCTAGAAAATATAACCACGTGTTCATATTGCACCGCGGTTTTATACTTTGGACAACTTTTGTGATGGGTTGCGGGAACTTGTATTATGAGATTGCTGCTGGTTTTGTCAGTTCATTAGAATAGAGCTAGAATTATTCCATTTTATTCTAGTAATAGCAAAGATTGCCAATCAAAAAATCATAGAAGCGAGGGTGAGGGCTGAACACTTTTTTTTAGAGGCACCACCTAGAGGTGACGAGATTGGTTGAATTAGAAAATTTTGCCTGTTTTTTTATTTTTTCATGTATATAATAGCAGCCGCTGATGGTAGATATAGAAGAGGTAGATATGGATCGGAAATTGGAGAATGTATTTAAAATAGTTACAAACCCCGCATATTCCCCATACGTTTTTATTGTTTTTGAACTCAAAATATTGAATACCCGCCAAAGATTTTCCCGCGCTCCCGGACCACTGATTAGTTTACGTGCAAAAATTACGTAATCAGTGACGTAATTTCTTGTTTTCAGACTACTCCATGTAATCCTAACCCATGTTTAAATGGATGCCGGTGCCAAGAATCCAAAAGACATGAGGGTGGCTTCTTTTGTTCCGGGTCAAAGGGCAACCTTGGACGTCTCTGTGATATGTGTAAGTGTAAAAATAAATTGCTGCTTGTGTTTTTTTTTATTATTGTAATTCACCCCGAGCAAGGCAGCGCCGAAAAGGAACCAACTAATGGTCACTTAATTGTAATGATCTGACACGATATATAGTACCAGCAACTGTACTCTAAGCGGAAAACATTCCAAACTGAACTGAACTGCTATTGGAGAGTGTAATGGATGGCATATGCCCTGAACGATGGTAAAACCATCTACCACTTTGTTGTTTCCTCTCAGTCGCCTCTTACGACACGAGGGGAATGCGTTAAGACCCGTACCTACAGGGTATGATTTTCATTCGCGATGGATTAATTCCATTCACTCTCTTTGGGCAAAATTGACCCATTTTGCAGCAGAACCATATTATATCGCGAATTTTACATTTATGGGTTTTTACAATTTCATCATTAAATGAGTCAAATTTAATTCGAAAAACGAGATTTATTGCAACCTGAAATCTAGAATTCCTTAGGATAAACATATCACGCGTTTTTCTGACGTCGTGAGATAGGGGATGGTAAGTCACAGACGAACCGCGTCCCTGCGGCGCGATCCATCAGTGAGTGACTCAAGCTTAACAAAAGATGCTCATAAAAATACTTTTTGACTTACGATCTCTGACTATACCACTTGGTCGTCAACGAGTTAAAAAAAAACCTCCCGCCGATATCGCCAACTGCGTGTTACTATGATAAGATTTATTGTTTCCGTCTCATTCAATTGTTCCTGAGTAACCGATTATCATCGACCAACCGTATCCTGAAGATAAGTCCCATCATCATAGCGCGAATCATCTTTGGTCCATGTTTGGCCGAAGAAGTTGATGTATAGGAAATACTTCTTGCAGAGCCTGCTAGTTGCTAGTATACATATTCGCGAGGTCTTTTTGACAAGGAAACCTATGCCTTTGGATACCAGCTTAGCTTTAGTTGTGAGTCTTGTAAAGGTTTGTCAACTTCAGATAAATATTTGTTTTCGAATCGATTCTTTTTCGAATCTGATGCTATTTAAGAATTTTTACATTTTTTTTCAAATCGACAAATTTTTCGACTTATTGAAGACAACAAACATAAAACTGGGTATTCGAAGCTGTTCTAATTTCGATTTTCAAAATTTTAGCCCCAGTTGCGAATTCTCAGTGACCAGCAATCCCAACGCACCAAAATGTAGACGAGTTTTTATTGATTGGACCAACCTGAAACCGGACACATAGCAATTGTAACCCTGTCCGTCTTGAAGTGGCTGCTGTTACAGGGCCTTGGACAGGGTGATCCACTCTATAAAAATAAATAAATATAAGGAAAAAAATGACGGCGCATACTGCAAAAGCAATATTGTTATTTCGTTAACATTTTTTTAATTGATCTTCGCTTTCAGCCATGTCCTAAGCAGTGCCTAAAAGTAACTAGCACACTTCCATGACAAAAAGTTACTATGTGAGTGGTATCAATTACTACACTTCAAGCTGAAAGCATTCCAGGCAGAGCTGATCCGCTATAGTAAAGTGCAGTGGGTGGTACCTGCACCGCTGGATGGTTAATTCATGACATCACTGCGTCTGAATTTTCGCAAAATCTTTTATTTTAAAAGTACACTGGACGCGAATGCCGACGTTGGATAGCCAACTTGCGCCGAAGGCTCAATAAAGTAACATGTAAATAAAAGCAATTAAAAGTACACAAATGGGTTCTTGCACCAACTTATCTATTCGGTGATATTTGCAGGAAGAGATAGAGAATTTGCATTTTTCAAAAAGTCTTACATAAAATCATTAATTGTAAATTGAAATTTCTGCGACTCTCAGGCAACGAAATATCCAAATTCCCATCCACAAATTCATTTATTCAAATAAGGCGGCAAATGTGAAAAGTCTCCGATATTCGATTAAAATAGCAGGTTTGATAATGCTTCAATTGTTATAAACTGATGATGAAAGATATAACTATTCGGCGGATTGCAAGATCACAATATTTCAATGCAAAGTTGTGCAACAAATCTCGTGACTTGCACCGTTAGCATTTTTGTTTTACTGTAGCGTCAGTGCAGTGAATCATTTAATATCATCGTACAAAGGGAGTGTGGAGGTGACTTGCCAAAAAATTATGTTCTGAACAAGTACGCTTCATTTATGAAATATAAGTTGCACCTACTTAATATAGCATATTTCAATGAGAAATATAAGTATAGACTTGGTTGAAAAATTGGCAATTTTAGCAAAAATTATTTTGCTCTTATAAAATGCGATACCTTATGCAAACGAGCTTTCAAAGTCAGCTTAGGTAACGACAACGCCCGTTCTAATCAGTGAAAAATTGTCGAATTGAACTTTACTTGGCATGGGTTACTGATAGAACGCGCCCCTCAAGGCGCCTCCCAAAGTTGTCAATCTATGAACCATGTTTGACAAAAAGTTTTGTAAGAGGGGGGAGTGGTTTCTATGAGATTTTTTTCAGTATTAAAAGGAATGGAGATGTTATAAATTCGCATTCATTCGTGTGGGATGGACTTCCATCAAAGCACCAGCGATATCGAAATACTGTAGATTCTTGTCTTTTGGTGTCAGCATTTAGCTCAAAACAACGAAGTTGTCTTATTGATACATTGCGTTCTGTTATAGGTTACTTTGCAATAATCATAGTTAAATACTTGTAAGTCGTAAATTCAGGTAATGAAGCAAGGTAAACGAATTAAGTTGCGTCGGGAAACGTAAAGAAATGAATGCGCAGTTTTGCGAAGTCAAAACATGCCGTTTCATTTTTCAGATTTGAAATAAACATATTAAAAAGGTGTATATTTTCAAAAAATATACCAAACTTTGGGAAGTTGTATCTGTTTTTTTTTATTTAAATACTTTCGATTCGAGTATTCTATTCGGTTTCCAGTAAAAATTTAATCTAATTTTAGATTTTGGAAAATATAGTTGGGAAAGTTTCGTTATCGATGAAAACACATTGTCAACGGTAAATTATTTTAAATTTTCCATCATTTTTTCATTGAATTCACACTCAAGTCCAAGCTCAAAAGGAACCAGTACGATCACTCGTATTGTAAAGGGCTCGTGTGGGCATTCCAAGCAGAACTTAACCTCTATAAAGAAATCTAGTGAGTGCTTGTCAGATAGAATCATTTTCACCAAGATTCGATTCGATGTTTGATTGAGAAATATATTAATGTGAAAGTGCAGCCGTTGCGTTTAGCCATGTTTATTAATTAAGGGCACCGTCGTTTGTGCAAAGGCCATTTGCCTCCTTGTATAGAACTGCGTTTTGAGGAGGCATCCGGCTTTTCACACGTGAAGGCAGCTCAATATCAACAAAGGCTTTGCCTATACATATTTCCTGTGTTTCGTGAGGGGGTGACTATAAGAAAGCAAAAGAGTGTTACCATCGCCCAGGGCAGATACCACTCGCCGCACTCTATTACAGTGGTTTTGTCATGGATCGCGCTCACACCGACTGGAATGTTTTGTCGCGTGAGTCTGGATGATTACACCGCCAAGGCACGATCCATCGGTGACTCGGATGCGACAAAGGAAAATATCTTTAGCGGTGATATGTGACATTCGTAAGATTGCGAAAGGACCATACGAAATGAGTAAATTAATTGACGAGACCCGAAGTCGAGCGATAAATTTTCTATTTTCAAATATAAACTATTTTGTCTTGGTCCAAACACGCATCGAAAGTTTATGCTACCTTTCTCCTTTTCAACATCTCCATCCCCCTCCCTCTGGTAGCCATGTCTACATTTGATTTGATCCTATTTCGGGCATACCACTATACATATCTCGGGTAACCCCAAATTTGATTATACACCACCGAACATGCGAACATAAATTCCTTCCATATTCTCTTGTGTATAAACTGATGCACTGTTACAAAAGTACAGTAAATTTACCGTTCATTTGCAGTATTTGTTGATCAGATTTGCAAAATTGAAACCGTTGTTTGTACAAGATTTATGCCAAATATGGAATGTTGGTGGACCGCGCCCTGGCGGCGCGATCCATCAACATCCCATAACTGGCCGCGAAAGTTCTATTTCAATGTATTCAATTAAAATTACTATAAAAAAACGCTGATTTTATCTCACTGATACCTTCTCCCTGATGTGTCTTCCACTTCCTTCAGTCCACTATGACGTAACGTCTATGTATTGTTTCGTAATAATCAAGAAATATATCCTTATGATTTGAATCTATCCGAACTGTAAAAAAAAATGTAAATGTAAATTTCATAGTTATTACCATCTGTCGAGTATTTGCCAAAGATAGACTGGCTTTTACTATTTTTCTGGCCTATTTCCTACGTATTATAGGAGGCAAATAGAAAAATCAATGAAGTGCAAGATGCTTTTGCCATCACCCAGGGCTGCTACCACTCACTGCTCTCTACTATTACGTTTCAGTTCTGTACGGAATTTCACTTTCAGCGCGGTTGTAAAACAATTGCATACAGACGCAGTGTTATTTTGATTTGATTAAACTTGGAATAAAGGGCAGGTCTGAATTACGGCCCGTGTGGCTAATTAGAAAAAAATGAAAACGCCGTAGATGTGCGAAAAAAGTGTCATGTAATTAACATATAATATTTTTATTTTTATAGCTTCGGCGGACATAACATGTGGGCCAGCATACATCGAAGTTAAAATCCCGGAATCGATCGTTAAAGCATATGAATCTGGTGTCAAAGGCGCGGTGGCGTATTTCTCGCCTAAATCCAAGAACTCTTACAAGTAAGCGTGTTTTTGTACATCATCCAATCGGAAAAATGTTAACTGCAAGTTCTAGGACTGGGCAATTCAATTCGAATAGATTCGAAGCACAAATCATTCGAAGGAATCCTGAATCGATTGTACTCGATCAGACGTATGTTCTGGAGCATGGCCACAGATGGTCGGCGCCTTGTCGGCACGATCCCACAGTGACCATACTTAATAATAATATATATATATATGCATATGTTTTGCTAAAAAAATTTTGACGCGGGTGCAAGGACGAAAGTAGTGCCTAAAAAGTTTTTTCAGCCAGTCTTTTAACAGCCTTTTACATGACAAAGACTTACTTCAAGATGTAATACTAACAACTAGGGCTGTCCAAAATATTCGATTCGATTCAGAATATCCTAATCATAAATTATTGGATTCGATTTCTGCAGCAATTCGAAATCAACAAAATAATAATTTTTAATTTTTTTACAGTGTGGATTTTCACGTAAATCGAACTGATATAAAGATGTCTTTGTTTTATTATATTACTTCCGACTTGGATATTCGATTCGATTCGGGTAAATTATTCGATTCGATTCTGAAACCAAAAGATTTTCGATTTTAGCCAACTACTACTAACAAATGTACTTGATATGGAAAACATCTCGTAGAGATCTGAACCGTTGTGATAAAGTGCAGTGAGCGGTATCTGTGCATGTTTCTGTGTCATTTTCTGCGACCTATTATATTCGATGACGAATTTCACATTCTTTTCAGTTGCCTGGCAACCTATGACGCAACGCAAAAGAAATATCTTCTGAAGATACCTACACCATTTGATGGATGTGGAACAGCAAGAACTGCTGTTGCAGGTGAAGCTCGATTTTTGTTTTGGTTTCGGCTTTGAAAGTGTCCATACAACTTTTTTTGTTAAGTGTAAGTCACTGATGGGTCATATAAACATACATACACAACAAGTAGAAGCTGTATCTCTGTCTGAACTCTTCTGCCGGGTTTTGTTGAGCACGACTGCATAGGGCTGTGAAATCTTTAAATCAGAGATTCGAATCGATCCGAAGCACAAATTATTGGAATAAATCATGAATTATTGTTTAATAACAAAAACTTGCTTATTGAATTGGAATTTTCATTTTTAACAACAGAAGGCAATCTATTTTGGTCAAATTTGATCAAAATCGATTGTATTTTGTCGTTGAAATGAGAGTATTTTTGCTTATGGACATGTAATAGGAATTTAAAATGTATTGTTTCTATGCTAATATTAGTGAATGGAAGTATAAATTCCTTGATTTTCAGACTAGTTCCGAAAGTAATGGGGTATTTGTTATTTGTATATATTTAGTGATTCGATCCGATTCGAAAAAATTATCCGAATCAGATTCTAATTCTAAATGATTCGGTTTTGCCCAGCCTTTGAAACTGATGGATCGCACTGCTGTAGCGCGTTCCATCAGTGGCTCATGCTTAACAAAATAAAATTTCTGATTACAAAATACCTCAGCCGTACTATGACGAATTCGTCATAGCCATTCTTCACGGCTACGTAAGACCACACAATCCATGCAGGAAGTTCGGAATTTCTTCTGTTGTTGTCGGGCTTATGTTGGGTTCACATATATATTTATAAAAGTTTGCTGTAAGTAAGACCCAAAGCGGTGTCTAAAATGAGCTAACTAACGGCCTTTCAAATGGCAAACAGCTACTATAAGTTAAATCATCAGCAACTGCACTCTAAGCGGGAAACATCCCATGCAACCCAAACTATCATGGTGAAGTGCGGTGAACGGTGTGTTGTTTACAGTCGGCAGTAACTGCATAAAATCTGGAATCAAATTTGAACTCAAGTTAAAAAGTAAACTTTTAGCGGGGAATATACATGTACAGGAATAATGAGTAAATGTTAAGCCAAAACCGTCACCCGCGGTTTGTGTCTGCACGGGAAGCCGTAATTCGCCACATGGTTGAGCTGTATTCTCGGCTTTCCACTCCCGCGGCGATAAATGAACTCTTATCCCTATCCTATTGACTCATTCACGCCATCTATTGGCACGTTCAATATATCGTATTTTTTTGAACATAGCCTTGATTATTATCATTTTACAAAACTTGCTTCAAAATGTAAGTTGTGAACTAAGTATTGTTAGTTTTGGTGGAATGATATTGTTTCTCGGTCTGGCCGAGCTTACCCGAATTATTACACTCTTGGTTAAGTAGTGGTATGAATTATCGAATCTGACTTACCATAACTCGAACACGAGATTTTCAGACCTATGATTTCGACATAACAACTGAGCCATCGCTCCTTCTGTTTATTTTTTTATAATCATTCGGCTGAGGGGACTATCAACAAGAAATGAACGGTGTTAGGGTTGTTGGAAAGATACAATAAGGTATTTACGGTCTGGCTAATCCTACCCAAGTCTTACAGGGACTCGAAACAGAAATATTCAACCCGCGTTTCCGAGATAACAAATAGGCGATCATGTCATTTATTTCACTTGCCTATCTCGCATATTCACAGGTGGCTACCAGTACCGCAACAACGTGTGGCTGAATCGACAGAGTACGTTAATAGATATGCCGGTACCGGTTGTTCAGTTTATATGTACATATGGTGGATCTCAGACCGTTGTTAGCACTGCTATACAACCTGTGTAAGTCGGTATTAAGTTATTAAAAAACTTTTAAATAATGTTTAAATTTACGTTGTTAAATTTGAAATATATCAGAATTTTGCAATTCAATTCGTTAACTCACCCGAAAAAGAATTATATGAATACGTCACTTTGTTTTTGGGAATATATACAGGGAAACCGATTTTTCCTCAGATTTTCCTGGCGTTCTGATTCATCAATGTCGTATGTCTCAACAAATGGGAAGTCGTAGATGATTTAACCATCGTGCAGATACAACTTATTGTAATGTGTTATATGTGTCCGATTCCCCTTAGAGTGCTGGCACTGTATTTTGTAGTACTCGTCACAACTCTGGCCGTCGAGTTTTCTTTACTAGATTTTTTTACTTGAATGCATGTGAGGTAACTAACTGTGAAAATCACCAAATTTTCAGACCAATAGGTGACTCATTGTTGGATTTTTTTCTGGCTCTAATTCAAGCCTTGCTAAGAATAAATCTCAAATTATCAAAAACTTTATGATTTTAGCTTACCAGCCACCAACACAGTACCAGTGGTTACGAACTCAGGAAAGTTCCGTGTATCCATGAACGCTTATAAGAAGGCGCCCGGGGTTAAAGATAGAGAGCTGATAACCAGTGGGAGTATCTATACGGTAGGTGTTTTTGAACATTCGCGTGGTGTATTTGGGCAGATTTTATCTAAGTCTCCTAAATTTTTATTGTATTAACTCGGTCCTAAAGCAATTTCGATTTGTACAACCAATCTTATTGTGATACTTATTATTATTACTGTTGTCTAAGTCATCAAATATAGTTGTTGTGTGGGAACCGTCTAATATTGAGCGATAAGAGATCGTAGGAACACATGAACCATTCCTCGCTCTTGGCAGCAACTTTGAGTCAATTAGGAAAGTCATGAATATTGTAACGGGCAGAAAGACAAAGGTCGTCAGCGGTACCAGGATTTAGTCTTTTGTGTATCTTTTTCATATGAAAATCCATTATAAATATGGTCGAAAACATCCCACTCCCACAAATCGCAGGTTTGATTCACGGCGAACCGGGGCGATTATTCATACTCACCCTCCAATGCAGGGTATAATAACTTCAGTATGCTAAGCCTAACCCAAAAGATCATGTCTTTACAACGAAACTGGCTCTGTTTATTTGTCCATAGGTGTTCATCAGTCGCTTCTCGTATGTACCATGTTCAGGGCGATCCGATCAAATGAGTGGTTAAAAAAAGTCACCCTCCTTCAATATAAAGCAAAATGCGTTTGGACAAAATTATCCTATGAACTGACAAACCATATCCAAAAGGTAACACTGATTTATCTAACTATAGGTCGGGCAACAAGTGTATCTCTCTGCACGACTCGTGGCCCCGAATCAACCAACATCCGGGGCTCTGGTGCTGAAGATAATCGATTGTTACGCAACAACAGCCCCGAACTCATTGGCGGGAAAACTAGACTTGGTTAAACAAGGGTAAGTAGTACATAGCACAGTGGATAAACAAGTGTAAAGACATCTAGCTCAGGGTAGAAAATGAGACTAAAGAATTTTGTACTCCGGGGCCAAAAGACTGTTTTTACTGAAATAATTCTAGACTAAACATGTTTGTCAAATATGTTATTATCGAACCGACATTTTACTCAAATTCGTTTAAAGGGAAGTGTCTGTAACACTTAACAGGAACCAATAATACTAATATTCACTCAAATATACTGGTTCCAGCGTCTGAAAAAAAAATCAAACGACCATTGTTATGCAGAGGGCTGTAGTAAAATAAAATACTACCAACTCATCGGTAATGCACATACAAAACTGCACCGCTTAACAAGAGTGCAGCGAGTAATGTTTTCTCTGCTCAATTCGTAATCATCAGTTTTTCAATGACTTCCTTCTTTTCCAGGTGCCCGGAGAAGAGTATCGGTGTAACTATCCACGGCGCAACCCTAAACTCAAGTGCGACAATAGGATTCCGGACTTTCCAACTGCAAAATAGCCAATATGTGTATTACACCTGTAAAGTTGATGTCTGTAACGTATTGGAACAGACTTGCAGGTCGACAACGGTGAGTTTTTATGCCTTTTTTTTAATATTCTAATATTTACTCTACGGGAGAGAAAAGGACAGAATACAAGTCTCGAACGGAGGTTCCTATTTACGAAACTCGATCAATCAGAAATTTTATTTTGTTCAGCATAGGCCACAGATAGACCGCGCTGAGGCGGCGCGATCCATCAGTGACCATGCTGAACAAATGTTTTTTTTTGGTCAATGTTTGTTCTGATTAATGTGTGTGATGCGCTTATCTATTGGTTACATGCGGGATCAATTTGTGATACAATTGTACAAAAGCTGTCTACATTAAGGTGCCTGCTTTTAATCCTGCGTTCCATTCAGTAATTTTGTCAAGGGTCCTCGAGAGTTCTGAGAGAAAATTTGCAAACGAAATTTATCAGCAATTCAATATTTTGCTGTTCGAAAATATGTAAAAAAAAAATGGACTTTTGCCGTTTTTGAAGCATTAAGAAATTGCCACCATAAATTCACATGAACTATGACCGCACACCTTGTGTCTTTCTGTTTTAAAATGCGATGTTGGGATTTCCGACGCTGGTGGCTGGATGCATACCCTCGCCCTCTATCCGCGCCTTGTATTGGCCGTTAAAAGTCGAATCGAGATTCGATTTAAAATGATAGGGCGAAATGCTCAACTCTGAAAATACAGATCTGAAAGTTGCAATACTGACGTTTCTCATAATTCTTCAGAACTGCACAACCGGTCGCCGTAGAAGAGGTGCTGACTCCGGGGACCCCCGAGGGGAAGAAAAGAAAAACCTTGTTCATGTAGGACCCTTGATCATACTCACGGAACATCAGAAACAAAAAATATCGGAATCCATCGCCGATCTCGACCAGCCTGTATATATATCCGGACAACTTATAGCTTTGGATGAAAAGGGTAGGTCAGGTCACGGCTCAGTTTAGTTTAAACGGAATTCAACGTATGGATAAAGTAGTTCTTTCACATTTCAGATAAATGAAATTGCTATATTTGGCCGCAGGATTCATTTCAAATTTTACAGCGTAAAATCTGGTATAGAGCATGATTCCTTGGAGATTAATCGAAAACAAATTACATTTAATCAGAATCAGAGCGCGCTATAACCCGGGATCTTAAAATTTTGAAGCCAACATGAACTCATTCTCGAAGCCCGCTTTGAGATTTTTATTTACATTGAAGTTCACTCCAGGACCTGAAGCGCCCAAAAAGAACTATAGTCCATTTACTACATTTTGTACTAGCTCTTTAGTAACAGCAACTACACTCTGAAGTCGAAAACATTCTAACAGAAGTGACTATATAGTGAGTACTATATAGTAAAGTAGTGTGGGTGGTACCTTTCTTGCCATCTTCCAGATCTGTGTTCTTTTAGTCGTCTCATACGACACATAAACATAAACTTGACAATTCTAAAATTCCTCATCCTGGACAAGACCATGCCTGCAAAACATTTTTGACATTTGAATAACTTGATATTCTTCGTTCCTCAGATATCACACTTGGCACACCGCCACCACAACTGGACACTGTTTCACAAGATCTCCAACTCGTTCTCGTGTCTCTGGCTAATTTCGTAGTTTTAGTTTTATTCTCTATTGTAGCACTATGCTTATTCGTTACTCGAAGAAAAAGACAACCCTCGTCCTAACGGTTTACCGTGTTTGAAAACTGTGTCACGAGGTTTATTTTTTCTCTGTTCAGTTGCAGATTAAAGCACCTTTGTAGCCATAACCATTTGGATTTAGGCCAACTAGTCATTGAAACTTGTTATGTAGGTTTTCTCATCTGTAACGCCGTGCTTGTTCATTGCTTGACCAAAACAAAAACCATTTTCTTAGGAAAATAAAATTGCGTCGGAGAGATCGATCAGTGACTACTTAACGAAACGTTCCTGGCAAGGATAGGCCAAAACATTTTTAAATGCCTCCGCGATCAATCGCCATGACGCAAGCTATTGATGAAAGGAGTTTCTGATTGAGATTGTATGTTTTGTGGGAGTCTTTCTTGTCCTGACCAAAATGTGTCTCACTAACCCTGTGTTTCTGTGCGAAATCGATCTTATTTCTGAATCAATATTTCTTTTTTGTTTGTTCTGGTTCAATTTAAAAGTTCCGTGTTTACACTGTTCTTGTATTTTTACCTTGTTTTAGGCTGATTCATATTAAAATCGATTTGATTTTACCTATTTTCTCGTTGTGATATAACTTTTATGATTTTACCTCATTTTATGCGTTTTTACAGAACTTCTAGTTTTTTTTACTTTTCCTTGTTAAATCTGTTACAGCCTTATTTCTGTACCATTATCGTACATGGTATCCGTTGAATTGTGAAGTAAAATAATTTCTATCGAAAATTTGTCTATATTTTTTTCATTGCTCCTCTGATCAGAATATGTCAGGCCTGTCTTAAGAGCGATTTGAAAAGATGGATCGTGTTACAGTATTGCCATGTGGCCGATTCTTGGCTCACTGATAGTCTTAGCGTGTTTAGGACAACGGTCAGGTGCCACGGGCGCTATTACTCAGCGAGGACACCCTCCTTTCAGAAAATACTGGAAATGCGTCTTGTATATTTCGATGCCACGGAACGCTGTTGCTGGACACCTGCAACTGCACTCAAAAGTGGAAACATCCCAAAGAAGACTGAACCACAACAGTAAAGTGCATCGAGTGGTATCTGCCCTGGATGATAGCAAAATCCTCTACCACTTTTTTATTTCCTTCATATGACACGTAAGTAATACGTTAAGAAAATTCTAAAGCCCACTCCAACAGGGCAAATAGGTGGATATTATTAAATTAACGTTTACTGTAAAGGTTGGAAATAATTGCCTGAAGAAGTAGGCTATAAAAATCGAATGTTCAATTTTATGTTAAAAGTTGGAACATCGAAAACACTAAATAAAAAGTTCGGGATGCAGGGAGTTGGTTTGCTACATTCATATCCATTCACATATACGTTTAGTAGCCTTATATTGTAGGGTAAAAAGTATTTTGACATATTTATTGAGGTAAAATTACAAGTTATACGGTCATTTTGAATTGGCCAAAACTTGCCCTGAAGGATTTTCGTTCGTACTTGTTTTTAATTAGCCACGCGTTATAATCGTGACAATGTAATATAATTTAGAATATCATAAATTTGCCATGTTACCATTTGAAAAAGCATTGAATTTCGCCAAATTCAAGTGCATTTAGTATAATATATGCTACAATATTTTATTTATTTTATTCATTTATTACTATATATATATTATTTATTTCTAAGTATGATTCTCAAGTCGGAAAAGGTCATTGGTTCATGATTTTTCCAATATACCTTCTGTGGCGGTAATTTTAAAGCAGAAATCAGCAAAAGAAATTTCTATATTTACTCTTAAAGCATGCCAGTATTAGTTTTGCTGTAAAGGTATTTAAGCGATACGAAACAACATTGAGAAATATTTCTCTCTCACATTGCAGTGATTCTAGGGCTGGGCAAAACCTGATCATTTGAAATTCGAATCTGTGATTCGGATAATTTTTTCGAATCGGATCGATTTGCTGATTCCATAAAAATAAACAATTGTCTTTATTATGAAAAATAAGAAGTTTATAGTTAAGAATTACAAATATTAATATAAACAGACCTTAAAGTAATATAATTTAAATTGCACTGAAGGCCCACGAGCAAAAATTTTCGTAAAATGCAACATAAAATTCAACCGATTTTGGTCAAATTCTAGCCAAATCGATAGTATTTTATCATTAGAACTGAGAAAATCCTCTTCGTTAAGTTCAGTTTTTGTTCACTAACAATCCACGTTTGATTCGGATGATCTGTGCTCCCAATCGATTCGAATCACCGAATCGAATTGCCCAGCCCTAGCACTGACCTGGATAAGTTTATCTGAAGTCCCATGAATCGGCGCGAGAGAGTTGAAAAAGATGCCAAAATCAGAAGTTCCGATCAAAATTGATCAAAGTTCATTGCTGGCGCGTTGTTTCCTTCTGAGCACAGGCTATTTTTTTCAGTCCAACTGTGGCCTGTCCTGCGTCGCCAAACGTTTTGACGGAAGGGATGACAGAAATAAAAAACTGAAATTCAGAAATTTCTTATGTAACGTTATTCCTTCTGTGTTTGTAGAGTCTTCAGTAGTAGGTCAGTAGTAGGTAGTCTTCAGTAACAGTTTGTAGGCCTTCTTCAATTAATCAGCTGGTCAGTATTGCAGACTGAGTACCGTATGTACAGTGCAGAGTACGGTAACTTATACTGTCACTCATACTGCATACACAGTACAGCATGTAGTACGGTATTATAAGTTATACGGTACGGTATACGGTACCTATCTAGCCCAGGCCTATACAGTATTCTGCACTGTCCGATTGTGCTGTGTGTGAGCATGTAGCCTATAACAGTATGACCAGGCCGAGACTATACATATTCAATTTCCTTCCTGCTACTATATTTTTACTTCAGAATTTGTATATTCAGTGAGTTTTCGCAAATTTTGGGAAGGTTTTCAAGGTACAAATTGACCAATCGCCATTAATACTGAATAGAAATATGCCTAATGGCTTATAAAAAGTTTAGCAATCTTCAGGTCTTGCACTATCCAGTATCTGACTATGCAGGGTGAATCAGCAGTTCTCAGTTAGCCAAAGCAGTTTTCATGTTGCTGTGCACATGCAAGATCCGACTCTTACTGCTTATCTGAGGTTTCTGTGAACTGACTGGAGCTCCTCTAGTCTAGCTTAATCATATTTCACGGTATCATATTTCCGTGTAGGAATGCACGCGAATGCAGAATGTTCCATCTGTCTAGGATGAAATTATTCTTTCAATTAAATGTTTTTTCCCCACAGAAATAAGGTCATAAAGCAGAAAGTAGACTGGACCCATCTGTGGTTCAAAAATCTGATATTTAGTACCGTACTATGCTTCCTAAACAACATCAAAATTAAAACTTTCTGAATATTCGCATGCCCACCAAAGAGTGCAATGCTGTAAGCACTGAGCATATGCAATTGGTTTTTTATTCCAGTTTCATGGAACCCAAACCCGGTGCCCGGTTAGCTAAATCGTTAAACCGCTGGGAATACGCTTCGAGCTACGCATCTCTGATCGTCATGACGCAGGTTCGGATCCTGTGAGGGAGGATGATTATATGCGAGAGATTTGCTGGACGCCTCGCCGGTGCACAGTGGTTCGCGCAAGCGCTGCTTATGGCTTCCTCCGCCAACCAGGTCCATGAGCAGGAAATATAAGAAATACCATAATCCAAAAACCTCCACTACGATTCGGAACTGGTATCTGCACGAGAGGTGGTTCGCCATATGTATTCTCGGTTTTCCTCTACCGCAGGATAAAAATGAAACCCTAAATAAATTCTGGTTTATATTCTCAGGAACTTCATTTAACTAACATTGACTGTTTCACTGTTGTTTGAGCAAAAATCTGATTCAGACATGGAGATTGTAACAATCAGCGTTTTGTCTGCGATGTTTTTAAATATTTTTGGTGTTATTTCTTATTTTAGTTATATGTGAGTATTTGTCAATTTTATTTTGAATTGCTATTATTTTTTTTTTTTTTGAACACCCATAATTTAGGCATGATAAATACAAGTTATAAGATAATAATAAAACATATTTGATGAATTGTGAAAGTTGAAAAAATTATATATTCTATTGATTTATGATTTGGTGAAGTTTAACTCGAATTGAATAGTTTGGTCAGTTGTATTGGCTTTAGGAGAGACTAATCCTAGCATAGATCTTGGACTTTTAGATCTTATCTCTTAGACGTTTATATCTTGTTGCCAATGAGGCTGATTGAAACAGTATAAGACCGAAATGGAAGATTGACTTCTATTTCTCCACACAGATATCTGGCGGAAATTTCTAAAAAAAAGTATATGAATCTGAGTGATTGACTATGACGAATTCTCGTCCTTCGCAACTCCCGCCTTATTGTAATTTTATGCATATATGGTATTGTGTTTTTCGAAATTTGGGTGAAATAAACTACTTACTCTTGATTTTTATGAAGCTTTCCATCGCTCTTTGAAAGGGTCAAGTCTTCATTTTTTATTTCATAAGTGATTGAGATGAACGTAACAAATACAATGAATCTGACACACATCTTCATATAATTCTAATTCTGAGACATGAGTATTCAAGTTGTCAAACAGATTTTTTATTGGTCATCTGATTGTGCCGTCTTGATAATCAATGCAATTTTCAAGTTTTTTTCTTATATATTTCAGGTATTATAAACGACGAACAATTGTTGAAGTTTCAGAATCCACTGTACAAAGTAGCAACAAATTGCAGGTAAGTTTTTTATTATTGTTTTCAAAAAGTTAAGATACTGTAAGGATATGAAGCAATTAAAGCTCTGTGGAATTGATGTAGCAAACATACGCTGGCACGGCAAATTAATCCTTTGAGTACTATATTATGATTGGCACTGGCCCAGTTTATAAAAATCAATGCAAAATTGGTAAAACAATGCATTTTATACCGTCAACGTTTTGTAAGTTTATGCAGACAGTCTGCTTTAGGACAATGGCAAGAGGTTGAAATGTTACTTTCACCAGCAGTGCAATTATTTTTTCTAACTACTTTGACATTACATGACTCCCACCGCTCGCTCCCGGCTCAGTTATCTTTGTCTGATTTTGATTTGGTTTTTATAAAACCGGCGATTCTAAATCCAAATTCAAATCTCATAACGTTATGCAATATAGCCTTACTCTATACTGCTTAGTGCTCTTATCAGTGGTGTAGAAATCTTAGGCGGATCATAAAAATTAATATTTAATGCGTGCACTGAAGGCGCATAAAATATTTCCGGCCCTTTTGTTGTGAAATACCGTTATCCTAGTAACGTAGCAAAACTCCAAATTTTAATATTTTGAACATTCTGCATTTTTGTAGATGCAAAGAGAATTAACATTTTTTGACATAAAAACATGTTTTGTTATCAAAATTCAAAACAACTTCATTTTGAGCACTGGGCAGCATAATCATAATTATGGATTTTAAAAATAGTTCTGTAAAGATTTTGTTTTACCTCAACAGTCAGAACAAAAAAAGAATAAAACAAGTAACAAAAAGAAGCAGAAGAAAGCAGTCGAAGTTAAACGAAAATCTGTTCCTAAGAGACCACCACGAACAGGTAAAAGCATAAATATGTTTATCTTTCCAGAATCCTAGCTTACTTATGTCTGGGTACGCCAATCATACATACATGCTAAGAAATCGCATGAATGGCCAGTAAGGGGAAACTCCTCCCTGCTATAAATCAGTGCTCCTAACATCAAAGATCCTGCAGATAAACTTTTACCACTTTATTTGAACAAGTATTTTTATCATAAACGTATATAAGAAACCCCTAACCGCAAATATTATTTTTCTCTTACATAAACTTGTTCAACCCTTCCTAATGTGTTCATTACTGTTCCGCCACCATCTCCTCCGGGAGATTCCGCATGGACTCATGATACTGAGTGAATCTAATTTTTTATTCCCAAAATAGCATTTTCATGGAATGTCATACAAAAATTACCTTTGCTGACATTGCCCAGCTCAAGTTCCACTTTGTTTTGCACCTACTCTGTAGTTTTTCACCTGACTGCGTTAAAATTTGGATCAATTCCCTTAAATCTTTCCAGGACCCCTTCAAAACTCCATTTTTTAGCAAAGTTAAAATAGATAGGGATAAATCTTTTGATGCTTTATTTCATTTTTCTATTCCCAGATACAACCAATGACTCTGATAGTACTGAGACCTTGGAGCAACAGTTAGCTCAGGTATTAATTATGGGGTCTTTTAGTTGCCGAAATGCCTTTTCTGTTTGTCTTTCAGTTCGTTATCTTTCAGGCACTGTTCAGCCTTGGAGTGAACTTCTATAAAAAATATTCTGTGCCAAACTTGACTTTTCGAAACGGACTCTGTCTAAGTCAGATAAAAGAGCTTTCTTGAATTGCTTGTTTGTTGCATGTAGGAAAATCGTGTATAGATGATAAAAGATACGTGAATCGAAGGATATTCATATAGTATTTTTGATTGTGTAAGTCAGTCGAACGGCTGGGCAATCCTGTTCAGATTTGATTCTGCTATATTTCGGCTTTTTACAATTTTTAATTCACAATTGTGACTCATTTCATTCATAATTTTTTATGTGTTTCAGACAATAATGAGTCAGCAGTTTACTCATGACATCATCAATACTACGGCAGTCAACGCAAAACCTACCATCAAGAAACTAATTCCTGCGAATCATAGCGAGGGACAACAGGTTTGTTGACATTAAGAGTGATCTTATACAGGAAGTAGATGCAAATTTTTGCTTCAACAATTTCTGCACCAAAGAGGAAGCAATGAAATGGTAGATGATTTTACCATGAACCAGGGCAGATGCCACTTGCTGCACTCTACTATAGCGGTTCAATTGTGGTTAAAATCTCCTGATTTCAGAATCGAATCGGATGATTTTTTCAATTGACTGTTCGGATCGATAGACTATGTGATAAAAAATATAGACAAAAAAATTGTGAAATGCATAAAAGTTCATGTTCATGTTCTGTAAAATATACATATTTATACATTTTTAATTCCGTTGGTTCTAAATCACTGAAGTAATTAATGCTTTGCAAATGGCCAATTGAATTAAAAAAATTCCTCTGTTCCTAGCTTTCATCCACAAAATCGAAGCATAAAAGGAAAGGAATAATAACAAAAGACACAGTTTATGAGCGTGATGAAGACTGGTCCAACGTTATAAGTAAAAAACATAAGAAGAAACTTTATCGGGTCACACAACAAGAGGCTGATGACCCTGCAGACATAAAATATGGATTTATTCTTGACGAAGAGGGCGGGATAGTGGAAATACCAATGTGCGAGATATCTTTCCCGGCTGAATCTGTCACAAGGCCGATGCAGATTCATATGCGAGTCGAAAAATATAAAAAGGTATTAAATTTTGTCAAGTTTGACTTTGATTTCGTTTTCTGATTTTGGATAATCATTGATAAATATTAGATTTCTAAAATGCCTAGAACTTAGACGAGAAGATTCAGACTTGAGATGAGCAATATTGTTTTGCGATACAAAAAGTAAAAGTTCTACGTTATTGCAAACATTTTTATAAAAGAACTTTATTGCAGTCATTGCTTTCCTGGCCATGTTGATCTGTGGCACGGGGCTTCAAAATTCCCCTAGCCTCTCATGAGGATGATGCATTTACCTAGCGCTTTGCACACTAACAATTTCAGAAGATTGTCACATATTATATTTCTGTTGCAATTTTGCTCTGAGTGAATTCTGAATAAAACTAAACAATTTCAAAGTTATAAACATCACTCCAGGATGGCAGTGTTTCAATTATTATAACTACTCTTTGGAGCAGGTCACCCTGACTTAAAGTCCTGTACAAGCAGCTTTTTAAAAGACTTGGTTGGAGTTGTTGCAAAGATATGATCTGTCTGGTTTGGCTTATCCTACCCATGTCGTTAGAACCCTGGGTTGAGTGTTAGGCATGGAATCATGACTCACTGGTACTCGAACTCGATATCTTCAAAGCTACAATGGCATTATAATAACCACTAGGCGATCGAGCCCACTTGCGTCAAAATTATCGATTGCTGGATGTCAAAATTATCTAAATGCCAATATCGGCTGGATGCTGCCTCAAATACCTGTTAAGTTTTGAAAAGTTTTTATTATCAAATTTAAAAATTCTCGTTCTTCGCATAGTTCGTGGATGACACTGAAGAAAAAGTCTATCTAACACCAGCGATTCATTTTTGCTCTGACGAATATTTGCAAAGTTCTTTTGAAGAACCAACAAAACTCAGTCGACAATTTACTCTGACGGTCAACACAAAGAAAATGATTGGAAGGGGATGGGATGGAAATGTTTGCTGCCAGGTAGGAATTCTTGAATTTTCTAATGTGCAGAAAAACTACCCGGGAATGGCACTAAGGTTGTGGATAGAGATGGGCAATTTAGGATACTGTACTATTCCAGAATTGTTCTATCCAATTCAGAAAACTGAATCTTATTCCTGGCATTCGGCATTTAACTTGGCATAAAAACGGAAAACAGACTATCCAAAAAGTTCAGGATGATGTCTTATTGGCTTGGTGATGTATGGTGTTACACATACTCTTATGCTCATTGATGAAATTAATTTGTTGTCATTGTAAGAAGGCCGAAATCTTGCTTTAAAAATGTTTTCGAATGTGTGCTGGCAGCTCTCTGCTTTTAAGTGGCTGATAGCTGGTTCCTTTCAGGAACTGCTTCCGGCCTTGCTCAGGGAAATTCAATAAAAAAAAGAATGATTTCAATCTTCCTGCTTTAGGTTATATTTTTTTTGTAGGTTTATATAATATATTGCCATTCTACAAATATCTGCTTACCTGACCAACACGACAGAGTAAAATCAAGAGAAACTTATTGAAAAAAAATGTTTGTCAAACGTGAGTCATGGATGGGCCAAGCCCTCTTGACATAGTCCATGCTTCTTGATTTTAAATATTGTGATTATGTAACAGACCAAAAAATACGAAAGACTGAGCAAATAGAACGAGAACTAAATAGACTCCAAATTGAACCACAAATTTAACAATACAGATTGCAAATGATTTACAATGCATAGTTGTACCAGTTGACTGTTTGTACATGTTTTTTTTTACAATTTCTTATTCGAGTAGATCGTTCTGAACAATCTAATCAGAGTTCATATGGGCGTCTTGTCAAGCATTAGTCAAGGATAGATTATGTCATTGAGACAAGATCCATCTCTGGCTCATGTTTGGCAAAATGAAATGTTACGCTGTTCTAGAATCAACTCATAGATAGATTTTGAAATGCTTTAATATATATATATATTTATATATATATGTGTTGACAAATTGTGTTTAAACTATTTAAATAAATAAACTTTATAAAATGTATTGTTGGAAAAAGTAAGTTTTCCACAACCTAAATTCCGGCTGTTTTATGCTCATCAAAAATTTCATCATTTATGTGTTAAAAAAACCCTTAAGAATTTTCAACTTTCGTGACATGATTTACTTCTAAGTTAAGTCTGTCGCAAAAAATTTTTATTTCTCCCAACTGCCTGAAGGCCGCTTGTTAATTTTTTTTATAGATCTTGTTAGATTGAATCATTATGTAAAACAAATTTCATAACTTGCTAATAACAACTACTAATAACAAGCAATAAGGCTTGCATTGTCTTTAAAATACAGTAATCTGAAAGTTTAATACCAAATCCGGTATGGACCATCGATAAATCTGGCTGAACATACTAAGGGACGTCATAGCTAGGTATTCCAGAATTCAATCCAAATTTATTCGCTTTTTCTGAACATTCTAGAAACACTCGTTATGCTCAAAAAAATGATATAATGACATATTATGTGAAATTTTAAGCTGTAAGATGCTGCATAACGTAACAGAAAAGCTGATAGAATGGGAATTTATATTCCATAAATTTCAAATCTCCAAGCATTATAGACTAGATTAAACTTCAAATGCCGTTTAAGTTAAAAATGATATCTCGTAAAAAAGAAAATGGTGCGCTAAATATATATTACAAATAAAACCAGCAAACAAATCTTGTAATGATACAGGAATAATTTCAATTATAATTCTTAGAACACCTACTGTATGTAACAATACGGTAGTCTGATTTGTAAGCTATTTCCTCTTATTGGTTATAGTGCAGTCATGTAATATAAAATGTAATGCCACCCACCAAAACATACATTAAACAGTTCGATTCAGTTCAATTCAAATGTTGATTGAGTTCAATCCAAAGAGATATTCAATTTTATCAATCCACAGATGTTGCTTGCCAGACTAGCAGAATGCAGCTACTCTTATTAGTTTTGTTGGTATGAAGGCTTTTTTTTGCCCATCTAAGGAAATAATATGAACATTTCGGACATGCAAAGTGAAGCAAGATTCCGTCAACCTGTTCTTTGCAATGGCTAGGGATATTACCTTTTAAATACAAGATTCCATTCGATTTGGATACATGTGCAGATTCAGATGTTTTAAGCAAATTTTTCTCAATTTGCAGTGATTTACCATTTCTTTCAAACATTCTCAACTTTAAATTAGGAATTTTATTTCCCCAAGCATGTGCCATGACATCAAGGTGACACAATCTTGTTTCCTTTGTGTGTCTGACACATTCAGTTGGTTTTATGCTGTTGTTTCAAAAGGATGAATCATTGTTGATAATTTGGAATCTTTTTGACAGATGGTACGAGCACAATATACTCGGAAGTAGCATCTTTATTGTTTTTTGTGTGACGTATCAACAATAAATTACCCTTTTAGTAAATTTTGATGACAATTTTTTTGTTTATCCGAGTAGCTGACAATCTGGTAGTCTGCACGTATTCACCAATAGTTCACACTCAACAAAACATATTTTCCACACGAGAAGGAACAAATTGAAAATTGTGAATTCTGAAATCAATGTTTTAATAATAGAATCAGATTTGGAAGTATTTAATTTAAAATGTTTTGATTTGATTAAATAATGAATCCACCATTGCTATCTGCAATAATTGTGGGACAGAGGCGGTTATTCTCTATGGGCCTCTCGGTCCTGAAAGTAAACTTTCTACTCGTGTAAAACATGAGACATAGCAAGTATTTATTGGGTTGTCATTACATGCCTGGTTTTCCTCATTCAAAAGATATCACCCAAATTTTTATGTTTTAACATGTTGGCAAATATTGTGGAATGGTTGTTTGTTCACCAACTTGGTAATTTTGTTTATTGCATTAAATGATTGGGAGATTGAATACGGTCGAACACGCGAAATTTTAAATATACTGATATTTATACCCCGCTGGTGTGTATATTTAACTTAATCCAGGTTCTTGTTTTTCTTGTGCATCGGAAATTTAATATCCCTTGCATCATGGTGTAATTTTTATCAGTGTACCGACATAGGATTAAAACGCTTCTTAACAATGCACATCCATTATAGCGATATTCAAACCTTCTGGGTTTGTATATTTAGTTAGTTAGCCAATATCCTCCCTTTAAAAATTTAAAATCAAGGGTATCCAAAAGACGTATTTATTTATATATATACAGTTTTTTCTGAAATAAATCTTTGTGTATTATTGAATTTTTACTTTAGATTAATTTTAGAACGTCTGTTGTGTCATTATTTTGGCATGCCATGTGACATGAGAATATCATAAGAGTCTGGAGTGCTGTTTTGGCCTTTTTTGGCCCAACAAAAGACTATTACGTTGGATTCAAGATTTCATTTTACTGCTTTTTATGCATTTTTGATCCTAATGAAACATGATCGAGATTTATATCAAACTAGTCGAGTTTTATAGATTGAAAATTAACATGCACCAACTAAATATTGAATGATTTAAAATCTAGATGAATTTTTAGGGTATTCTTTTATAACGAGGTAATTCAATAAGGCCGGGACATCCCAGTATCGGTCTCCTATTTTCTGTTTACATAATCAGTATAACCTTGTATGGTGTAATTTATCCGGGTTCCTGTTTGCAAAGCTTTGGTCCAGCAAGTGTCCGTATCTTTGGTTACATAATATTTTGTATGTAAGGAGAAATATCCATAGTTTATTCTGAACACTTTATACACATTAATTATTAATAGTATAAACCCAGTAAAGGAGTGTACTGGGAATTGGAAGTTCATAATTTTATGGTACTTCATAATCGAGTTTTTACTGCTTTTGGTGTATTAAAGTAATTCTAAACATCAAGAGTAAATAAACACAGTGTGACTAGAGCCCGACTGATTATACTGTATATCGTCAAACTGATATATCAACATAATTTTGCTGTTTACGGATAATATAAGCTTTACAGATATATCGGCAGATCACAGAATTAGCCTATAATATCGGCCAACCGAACTACACTGGTGGATATGCACAAACCTTTCAAAAGTTCCCCCATTTTTTGTCAAATTGCAAAACTGAATAACATTTTCTGCTTTCGTCTTGGAAAAAATGCAGCAAGCACAATACAGGCTGTTATTTTTTGGATAGTTATTTTTTTGAAGTGCTGAAAATTACTTTTTTATTCATTTGCCTTTCTTATGCAACAGACTTCATGTTTATGATTTATTTCCTTTTCTTTATTGAGGAGATTTTTCAACAAGTTTTGCATAAGATAAAATATTGGTTATCAGTGATCAAAATATCGGTGTGAAAAATGTCAAAATAGTGTTACAGGATTTTGATTTCTTCGAGTGTCTTAAATTGCCATGTAACTTGAATAAGTTTAAGTATTGGCCATTTAATATGGTCAAGAATTACCGTAACTTATTAAGTATTAATCAACTGATATTTAGTGACTAAATAAAAAATCAAATGTTATCGTCATTTTTCAGATTGAGAAACAAGAATCTGACGATACCTGGGTGACAACAGGGAGAACTGAGTATTTATTTGGAAAACCTGTGAAGATTGTGAGCGATGAACTGGGAAGGTAACATATTTAATATATCAGGGACTAGGAATATCCTTATTCAAGCAGGTTGGCATCATTTCATACGAAAAATTTGACCAGATACTATTAAGAATTGTTCGTGTTCGGGTAGGAGATCTATATCACTTTTAAGACTCTTTTAGCGAGAGCATGGTACTACTTGTGTATTTTTATATATACCTTATACTGTCAAGCATGGTGGCCCAGTGGGGAACGAGATGGCATCATAGGTTAAAGGTTTTAGGTTCGAGTTATCCGGCTTGATTAACTATGTGATGTTTTAAAGAGCGAAGATGTGTTGAAATATTATTGCTATTATTCGATCAATTTTTGTGATGGAATCAAAAGTCAATATTTGATAGTGAAATATATATAAAATTGCCAACCTAATTCCTCTTATGATCTTTAGTTAACAGCAGTAGGGGGGCCAAGAACAAATAACTTTTGATATTTGATATCAGAATAGTATGCAATTTTTGAAAAATTTTTAAAATACTGTAAAATTTACTTAATATATTTTTTGGAAATTCGTGCATTTTTGATCTGTTGATTTCGTATTGCTGGAAAAAATTGAATTGAACATCTATTGAATTTGGAAGTCGTGAATCGGATATTTTGTACAGCTTTTATTGGCGGTGGCTACAAGTTTATAAACCAACCTGTTGCTAGTTTTGCCATTGATATTGAACACCGTACTTAATATCTCAGTCCATTTCCTGGTTGGTGATCTGTCTTTATTACATTTGCCTGTAATATATGCTTAATATATGAGGTAGGGATGTCGTTATACTTTAAGTTAAATTAATGTATATTTCAATGTCCAAGTAGATGAAATAATGTTTTAGTATTTCAGATAAAAATTTGCTGATGTATATTTATTTTTTATTGAAATCCACTCTGAGCGAAGCCGGAAGCAGAGCCTGAAAGGAACTAACTAACGGCCACTTGAAAGCAGAGAGATACTAGAAGAAGTAGTACCAGCAACTGCACTCTAACAGAAAACATCCCAAATGGATCTGAACCGCCATGGTAAAGTGCAGTGAGTGGTATCTGTGAGTGAGTTCCGCAAATTTTGCAGTTAAGTCATGATTTATGTCAAATTTTATAGTGTAAAATTTGGCATATATCATGATTTCACTGCAAAATGAATTAATTAAATAAAAAACAAAAAACGAAATTATTATCACAATTATAGAATAATTGACTATTCAGATAGAGACATAGCTAGAAGTTCAGAAATAAAACTCTGGACTAATTCCACCATTAATATTGAATATACTTTGTATCTCTCTCTGTTTCCTGGTGTGTGTGGTAATGAGGTAGTTGGTTGGTGATCTGTGTTTCATTACAGTTGCCTGTAATTTATTCATTCATCAGGTAAAAACATACATCACGCCTACACAAGTTGACAGAAATGCCAGCTACTCTGCTACTCAGACACCCAGAGAAAAGAGCTGCCATAAGAAGAAAATTTAGCTAATATTAAAATGTCTCTTTTTAAGTGTCCGGTAGCAACCAAAGTGTTGAAACAAATTGGAAATCATTAATGCTTCTATGAAATAGCAACGTTGATAGTTTTTAAGCTTTTTTGTTCATTCGAAGAAAATGACGCAAACAATCTTAAGGCACCCAAGAAAATCAAGATACTGCCACCCTGATGCCAGCTATTGAGACACCATGAGTAAATGAATGGGTCAGAGCAAAAAAAAATTTACACAGCTCCATAAACTGACTGGCAGAATGTGAGGTACTCAGACACATGAGGAACCTAGTCGCCGTCGAAAGAAATAAAATATTTTGTGACAAATCAATTACTTGGCTACTGATTGAATTAATTCGATTACCTACAAAATATAAAAAAAATTCAGGAATCGTAAATAATATTCTGATTTTCCCATCATTAGACCCACTATCAGGTTGGCCTGGCCATGCCAATTTCCAAACCGGCATTTTTGATGATGCTTAATATTTAATTCTCGATTTCAATTTTTCAAGGAGGATATAAACATTATTAGACCATGTTATGTCCTGTTTCATAGACATCATAACGATGCTTGAAACCACTCGACAATTATTATGGATTGTTTGTTCAGTGTTCGAGAGTATTCATTCGATGTTGCACCATATCTACCATTGTCTGTGCAATTATGGAACTACTGTCTCTGTGCTGGGGTTTCACCATTAGGGTCCAAAACCACCATTGAGGTACATGTAGGGTCCAAATCGTCAGTTATAAGGCCGGCAGAATACCAGCTACGGCGATACTGGCACTCTGAGAAAACGATTGCTTCTTGAAAAAATATTCTTAAGAAAAGTGGCATATCGTACTCAAATTCTCAAATCATGTCACTCACAAGACAATAAAAATCCAGAAATACTATGGAATGTAAAAATATTTTAAATCATCTGCGAACTTATATGTGATTGCATTGTATTGATAGCTTTGAAGTTTTCTCATTTCCTTCAAAGAACATTTCATTTGGTTCTTTGTGATGTTAATAATTATTATTTGTTTGAGGATAATTGCCTTTGTTTGTTCAATTATAAAACAAGTGTCTTTGTGTTGGGGTTTCACCGCACCACACTGTTGATATAATGTAGGGTTCGAATTCATATCAGCTACGAGGCTGAAAAAAGGTTAGATACATTGTTATAACTTCAAAGAAATTTCACTAAAAAATGTTTTATTTCCAAGTCATTATTACTCACAGGATTAAAATGCCCTTTTTGATACAAGAGCTGACAATGCTAAAAATTTACAAAAAACTCCCAAATCAATGATCCATGCACTGCTTTATAGTTGAAGAGTTTCGGTAGTTCTGAAACTTTCTTTCAGTGTATGTCACCACGTTTGCCATTCTTTGTACATTCATAGAATCAATGTCTCTTTGATGTTCCACCATGTTGCAGCTAGTTCCACATAGTGTTCAAAATAATGGCTACTTTGATAGTAAGACGCACAAACTTAGTACAAAGAAGTCACAAAGTCCTATGAGTTTGCAGTGGTTGTTTCTTTTTCGCGATCATTCTCTCTGTCATGCTTGAGTCGATTTCAAAAGAAAAAGACATGTTGCTGAATACTGACTAAACGGAAAATCCAAATGTTACTCATAGACTATTAAACTGCTACTCAGAAATTAATAATTTTTTTTTCATTTGGAATTCGCTTCGGGCAAAATCGCCTCATATCAAAACAAGCATGCAATACACCAGGACAATTCCAATAAACAGCAATAATTCAATTTATATTTCTTGCAAAAAAAATTTTGTGGTGTGTTTTTTTAAGTGAGAAAATTCTTTCTCATTACAGCTATCGGGCAGTGCTCACAAGAGGGCAAAATGGAGCAATTACTAGAGACCTTCGTGTCGCTGCATACATTGCGAGGCCGAAAGTACAGAATCCAGAATATCATTTCATTCATCTATGCATATTCGACAGAAGTAACGAGACAGAATACAAGGTGGAAAATATCATGCAGAAATATTTATTGAAAATGGAACCAAGGGATTGTAATGTGCCGTGAGTATATATTTTTTTATAGCCACTTCTTCAGATTGGATCCTCCCGACCAAGGCCCTGAAAGGGCGGCCACTTATAGATGGACAGGGTTACAATTGACAATTGCTGGAAAGATATGATCCTTTCCTGTTTGGCTTAGCCTACCCAAGTTGAGTGGTGGGCATGGATAAACGAGCCGGACTTCCGGGACTCGAACTCAAGATTTTCAACCTGCGATACCAACATGTTTAAAAACCACCAGTCCATCGCGCCCACAATTACAGGTTGATGCAGTATCACCGCCTCAAGTATACGTGTTAGATGATTTTACCATCGCCCACAGCAGATACCACTCACTGCACTTTACCATGGTGTTTTAGTTCAAAACAAAAGTTCAAACGCTTAGTTTAAACAAAAAGAAAAAATTACACCTAATTTTTGGGCATGCCTCATGGTATGCTAGAATGCTTTTTGATAGCAGAAAAGTTGTGGCATACCGGTATTTCAACAGCCGTATTCCGGTACAAAATATTTTTATCTGGAAAATTAAAATTAGAGATAATTGGAAAATTGGGGTCTTTGCGGATGTCATCAAAATTGAAAAGAGTCTTTATAAAATTATAGGTTTATAAACATAAGCTTCAGGAGAGTTTTTCTTTGTGCAGGGTAGACTGGTGGAATATCAGCTACTCTGGATTCCATCAGAAGAAAACAAATGGGAAATATTTCATGATGAATCTCTTGTCTATTAGCAACAACGCGTAAAAAAATCTATAAAAATTTCAAAATCTACTACTATAAAATAGCAGTTTTGATGGTATTCGTGCCACTTCTTCAGATGAACAAAAAGGCTTCAAAACAATCAACGCTGTCAACTTATAGCAGTATTGATATTTTTAACCCCCTCCTACAGTTGCTACCAGACACTCAAATAGAGAGCCACAGTTATTTTGTAAAATATTGTCCATTTGCTAAATTTTCTGCTAGTGGGACCCACTCTCTTGAGCTGTCTGAGTAGCAGACCGATACGACCAACAACCAACTAACTCCCTTTAAAGATTCAGTTCTGTTTTCTGTTGGGACCTAGGGTTTGTTGGTTGTTGTTTTTGGAACGCTGCTTTTTACTCTTGTAAAATTTCAATAACAAAAAATGGAATTTGGTGTACAATATACTTTCATATTTTTTAGTTTCGGATCTGATCTTCAATTTCGTATCAAACCGACACAGAAGTATAGTCCGGATGAAAGAGACGTCTTCATGAGATGGACAGAAATATGCAAAGCGTTTGTGAACGTTCATTTCCAAATAAAATTGACTAAAAATGAACTAGATGACCCAAATTTTGAAGCAGAATATCGTACTCTTGTATTTTTGGACATTTTAAAGGTTTCGCCTAATCATACATTGAAGCAATCAGAATATTTTCATTTTTACTGGATTTCGGCCGTGTTTTATCCAAAACGCAAAAACAAAAAACAACTAAAAACAACAAAGGATGGCGAAAAAATTTCAGAAGATGATGGTTTTGCTTCTGGATCGGAATCTACGAATGCAGACTTCGGAAAAACTACTCAAAATTTTCAGAGTTCTATTGACACCAAACTCGTACCAATCACTCAAGCGACTACAAACGCAGACAGGAAGCGCCGAAAGCGCAAGAAAAAGACAGCAAAAGATACAGCCCAAATAGGCAGCACCATGCCCCAAAATGAAGCTTCTACATTCAAGAAGCCTTTGACACCTAGTCCTGCACTGTCCGAGCCTAAATCTGCAGTTCCTGTTAATGTGCAATCAAGCGTGACTAGTCTACCAAAGACTGCCAATAAGAAGCCATCCCAGATGAAACATGGCAGTATTTCAGCCAATCAGAAAGTATCTTCAAATTTAAAAAATCAAAATCTCAATTCAGGGACAACACATGTGAAGCCACAATCTAACAAAGTGCAATCGAAAACCCCCACTGTCCGAAAAGAAAATTCCAATTATACCAAGACCAACAAGCCACAAATATCTTCAACGACTGAAATATCAATTTCTTCCAAACCAAGCATTTCTAACAGCAATGAAAACGTGCCTAAAGAAACCTTCGATTCATCAAATCAAAAGCCGTTCAAAAAAGTTTTTCGTTATCGTTCACCAAGCAAGAAACAAAAATCCAATTCAAAGATTGAAGAACCACATGAGGGAGCTAGTAAGCCACCACCGGCACCTCAGTCACAAAGTTTGATCAAAGATGAAAAACCTGCGTCAAATTCGAAAAAGTCATCCTCAGACATCAACAAAAAAATCAGACCAATTGGTTCCGAGCGAAAAACAGAGAAACTCAAAGATGCAAAACCAGACACAACAAAACATCAACCAAACAGATATCACCAACCACGGTTTCCATTCAAAGGTAATCCACCAAGAAATAACAGACAAGGAAAATTCAATGATCCTGCACCCGTTAAAAAGTCTGTTTCTGAAAATACTAATACCTCAAAGGCCCAACCACGCACCACAGAAAGCACTAGACAGGCTTTGAGCTCTATCAATAATCTGTCACAGCATGTATACAAAGATATGCATGAGCGACCACAGCCTTCGAATATTGATTCACAGGCCTCAAAGCCTCAAAATTTGAACGGAAATGGACCAAAGCTACAACCGACAACCTACTACAACCAATATGAAAGAAGAACAAATAACAGAAAATCCACGAATACTAACGGACATTTCCCCTCAGCTGATCCTTCTCCACCGGACTTCATAACCCGTCCTATTCCCACCCCAAAAACGCCACCAAGACCACGTCAACAGCCTTTTCATCAGAATGGACCCAGAACGACTGACCGCTCCTCAATTCGGAAGGAACAAAATTACCAAACACTACCCAATGGAAGTGTGGAGACTTCGCATCCAACATTGAACGGGGTGCCTTCATCCCCAAAGGAAAGAAGACAAAGGCAACCAAGGGATAGGAGGAAAGGTATTAAAAATTAATATAGTTTAGTAAGATTATCACAGCTTTTGTAATTTCCTTCCCTTGCCTGGGGCTACAATTTCTTTGGATTAATCTAAAAGCTCCATAATTGACAAGAAAAATAAATTTTGTTAATAATCATCAACTCTGTTATGTCATAGACATAAGGAAGTGTTGATGATTTTTAAGCCTTTTGTTTTTATTCCTTGCAATCACCCAGAGCAGATACCAACTGTACTCTACTCTAGAGCCCGACCAATATTTCTTTTTTGACTACCGATAACCGATATTTTATCTCATGCGAAAGTCGTTGAAAACTCTCCAGAAGAAAAGCAATAAATCGAAATATATGAAGGAACATGTCTATTGCATAAGAAAGACAAATGAACATATAACATTTTGATGTGTTATTTGATGTGTTGATTTTTGCGAAAAGAGGGTGGAATAAGATTCTATCTCACGCGAATAACAACTGCTGGGGATTTCCCTAGATGGAAGCAAAAATAGTGTGCAATTTTTGCCATTTGAACAAAAATGTATCATTTTAAAAGAATTGCGTGTGCCTGTATGGGTATTTTTGTTGGCGAAATCATCCGCCACTTTTGTGATCTGCCCATATATCAGTAAACAGCAAAGTTAGGCTGATATATAAGTCGGGCTCTACTGTTGTAGTTCATTTTTTTGGAATGTTTTCGACACAGGACACAGTTGCTGGTACTTGACTTTGTAGCAGCTTTCTGTTGATTTTTTTTTTTGGAACTGTTTTCAACATCGATAAAAATTTTCATGCTTTTCCACAAAGCTATTGTGCTCAAAAGCACACTCATTTTATCTATTGAACAAAATTATCTTGACATTTATAATCAACACAAATACCATTTTTGACACTATTTCTTCTGTTTTACTAGGTCGTCCTGCTGAAGCAAATCATATCGAAAGCCAATCATCTCACTGAAGAAGACAAATATCTCACTCTGACCGTAGACGTGCAACCCCTCCCTGCCTACTACCTTTCTACTAAATATGAAGCCTTTTGCAAGAATATTTTTCCGAATATGGATTTGTGACTGATTCGGCCTCTAACTTTGGTATCCTAATCAGAAATTTGAGTTAGACAAGCATGAGCCACAGATAGACCGCACCCTAGGGTTGCAATCTATCTATGGCTCAGGCCTGACAAATTTTTTTCTAGTATTGTAATAATAATAATATAATAATAATAAAAAAATTCAAATTCTGAAAAATGGTTTTGTCTGGTTTGTCTGATGCCTTTGCTATTGTTCTTATGCTGCCCTGCTATTTAGAGTTTTTTCTGCATTAGAGCACTTTTCTGATTTATCTAGACCGCTTAGATTGATCTGCTCTTCTCCATTGTGCTCACTGTTTCTCTATCTTAAGCCGTACAACTAGAACTTTGTGTTCCCTTTATACATACGCTGTTGTGTTTTCTAAAAAAAAAAAAACAGATGTTCCAAACTTTGCCAATATATTATGGGATGCCACTTTTGGGCTCAAAATTCTAACAGACTCTAATATTTGATCGATTTACTTTTTGTGATTCAGTAAAATTCGACAAAGGTTTTGTGCGAAAATTACATCGTTTTGCAATAAATGAAACTATCACTTCACCGTTGCAGAGCTGCCGGTTCTAAATTAATTTCAACATTTCTGTATGCCGTTTCAAGTGATTTCCTGTACTTATAAATGCTTTGGTTCGTGAATCTTAACCGTAGGGATTTTATTTCGTTCGGGTGTCTGCTTTTTGCATATCTTTCTAGCTGATCAAAAAGCATCAAAAATATCAACAGTACTATTTCATAGCTGGTAGTGTTGCATATTTTCATCGGAAGAGAAAAACATGAAAAAAAAAATCACGAGGTTAGGCGGATTGATTCTGATGAAACTCATTAAATTGTGTATTTTTAATCCTTGTAGGTTGGGAAATGTCTTATTGTAAATAATTTAACTCAAGCCTAGCAATTTTTTTCAATTCCTGCCCATATATGAAACTATATAATATAAAAATGAACGATTGCTGCCGTAATAAAACTATATAAGACGCCATGGCTTGTAGGCTCAATGCTTGATATTATTTATTTTAGTTTCAGAAGAAAAATTATTGCTCTATGTACTGTAATCTTTTAAGTTTCAAAAAGTATGTTTTACCTGTGTTTTTAAACGAATGTTCTGTATCTTATTTTTGTTAAGTTTCATTCTGTTAACAGTTATCCCCTGATTCTAGTCAGAAATCTTGTCCCCAAATAAGGCTCTGCCAAGGTGTGGTCCATCAGTGTATCATCCTTGGTAAGACAAAATTTTTGATCGGAATTGATTTTTGTAAGATTCAAAATTTAGATATACCGGTATATGCGATACCTTTTAATATAACATATTTTAACTGGCACGAGTCACTGATGGAAAGCACTGACAAGCTGTGATTAATCTATGATTGTCAATATGACATACCGGTATATTTGTTTTTCCCAAGCGACCCAAGCGACATAAATGTTTTGCCTGCGAATAACGTAAAGATTGAATATAATCTGGGGAAACGCATCAGTTTAATTGGTCTCACAGGTTTATGCATTAATTTGGAACGGCAATTATATTATTGACCGTTTTGGTAAACCTTCGGTATATACCTGGAGTCTTTGATCAGGGCCTTGTATGTTCTGAAAATTCTGATTTGATTTTAACAGACTGTTCTCGATATTCATTTGGTTCATTTTCTTTCATATCAATATATATAATTTTCTTGAATCACAAACATAGCTGGGTGATATAATTCATCACTAATCCATAATGACAAAATGCTTTTTCGACAAGCGTTTTTTAAATTGAGATAGAATTTACTGCAATAAAAATTTTCAATTTCTGCTTTGAACATGCTCTGCCGTACTTATATATATTATTTCAAGATTATATATATTTTGTTCTAGTTCTTTATCAAGTGCCTCAATCGTTCCGCTGTAAAGTCAGTTCAAGCCAATTAAAATTTATGATGATTTTATGTTATTTCCAAGTGGACTTAAGCATCTTTGAAGCTAATTTTTCTGAAATTTTAAAAGTTGATTAAAACTCGGAGACTACAATGTTTTGAACAAATTTTTAAGGCTACAATTCATCAATCCACTAACCTCACCAGATTTAATTCTGTCAAATATGAGCCACAGATGGACCGTGCCTCGACGGCACGTTCCATCAGTGATACATACTTGACAAATCATACCAATCCTGCATTGTGTGTGCCTTTCACCGAAGTTGTACTATCATGTGTCCCTCTGTATTTTCTTAATGCAGGTTCACTCTAGACGAAGCAGGATCTATAAGGAACCAGCTAACGAACACTTTCATGACAAGCAGCTTAAAATATTCCAGCAACTGCTCTCTAAGCAGAAAAGATTCTGAACCATCTATTTCTCTATTTGACCATTTTGTTTGCTGGCGAGAATTAAAATGAACATTAAATAATATATTGATGATTATACAAGATTGCCATCACCCAGAGCAGAAATCACTCACTGCATTCTACTCTGATGATTCAGTTCTGCATGGAATATTTTCCTCCTTGGAATGCAGCAATTGGTGTTACGTTTCGTGTTTACTCTCTGCTATCTAAGTGGCGTTTAGTTGGTCCTTTAAAGCGCTGTTTCCTGTTTTGCTTAAAACAAGTAATTTTAAACAAAAATGTGCATCAACACATTGGCAGACCCCAGTGTTTAGCGTCTGGGCTCTTTATCTCAGGTAAAGAAGATATATATACTGTAAATCATTTTTCTTTCAGCTTCAAGACATTCCACAAAATCATTGATTATTCGAACAAAAAATTTTATTTTGTCAGGTGCGGATCACACATAAATCCTATTCTGGTAACACGATCCAACTGTTGCCCTTCCCCACATAGTCTCAGTTAACCTGCGATAGAATCATGATGAAGGCCAAGTTTCACGCTGTAAAATTTGACCAAAGTCATGACATTCTGTCTGCACATTGGGCAGAATCTTCTGATTAACTATAATTTCGATAATATGAAACTCTGATTCACTCTATTTTACTCTCAATTTGGGGTCAACATGACATGTTTGCAGAAACAAACAATTGATTTTCTTGTAATTGATAAATTTTTTTAAAGAATATTCCACAGACGTCAACAATTTTATGTTTTACCATGAACATATCTGTATTTTTAATTTTTTTGGTGAAATTAGTAAATGGTAACTCCATTTTTTACTAAAACTACTAATATTTTGCCTATAATTTTACTCTATTGATTTAACTGATAATTGTCATCGAATTTCAAGTGTAACATTAAAACTCAGATGGACCCCGCCTAGTCGATTCATTCGTTACGCTTAACAAAAACATGTCTGACTCGACTCCTATCGGAATATTTTAATATCTAATACTCGAAAATATAATAAGTGTGATAGAATAATGTTTGCGATTTGAAGATGTCTGTAACTAACTGAGTGCAGAATATTGTCTTTCTTGGGATGTCGGAAATGTCTGTGTCATTTTCTTCAGATGGATAAAAACGTTCAAAATCATCAACACTGCTGCTATTTCATAGCAGTGTTGATAATTTTGAACCTTTTTCTGCAGTTTGGTTGCTGCAAGACCCAAAAAGACATTAATCTTCTACCTAAATATTTATTACGGTAAATTTTCTACCGATGGCAGACATTTGGGTGTCTGAGTAGCTGTCATTCTGCCAGTTTGGTCTGTGATGACTTAGGGTTTTGGTTCAAATGAATTTTGTTTATTCCGAATTATTTTATTTTGTAGTTAGTATGGCAAATTCGATTTTGTGAAAACTTTTATGAAGTTTTTTCTCTTTTTTATAAAAAATCTGGTGTCAGATAGTGGCGATCGAAAGTACCTAATCTTGTTGTTAAGATAAAAAATGATTATGGCGAACATGATAATGATTATGGCGAACATGGGTTTCGACACCAGTGGACTCTCAAATCATTCCGTTTTGTAGAAAATTCGTTCTGCATAACTATTATAAGCTTTTTTCTGACAAATTCGATGACAAATAATACTGTCGATTACCAAATAATACATTCTTTAATATTTTGTGTTGATGTTGGATTTTGTTTGTGAAAATTTATGTAAATTACACTGTTTTAGAAGAATATATTAGTTCGATGAAAAAATTTGTTTTTTTCTTTCTGCTAGAACATAATTTAAGCAGCGTAATTTAGCGTAATTTAAGGCTTGCTGGCAGAATTTTGCTCTTTCCATGGGGTTTTCAGGAATCTCAACGCAATTTTTGTCATGGACTGGACGAAAAGAGCTTTTTAATGAAAGATTTTTTTTCATCTTATAATAATTCATTTTTTTATCTATATTTTTATCAAATAACTCGTTTTTGATAAAATTTCACATGATAAAACCATTTACTTCGAGCGTCGGAGTATTCGATTTTAAGCAGTATATATAATCGCCAAATTTCGAGAAAGAATTATGATTTCTGATTTCAAAGGTCAATCGACAGGCCATAATTGGTATAAATCTCATCAACATGGCGGTTTTTTTTTTTTTTTTTCGAATTTTACTCCTCCCTTTTCAAGGTTCCGAAAACGCCACAGTTATTATGGCAACGAAGAATGGAAACATCGCGCTAAAAAATTGGTCTACTACGAAGTGCAAACGCGAATAAATCGTTTATACTTTCAGCAGGTTCGTTATAATCCAGAATGGGCTTCGGTCACTTTTGCTCACGTCTGGCTGTGCTTTATTACTGGATAGCGCAGCATTTGGGCGACACTCGATTTCCCTTTCGAAAGCGTAGGTTTTTGTTGGACAGAATAAGAATTCAATTTTTCCTGCGGGAGACGGAAGCCGAGAACATGGTATAATCATATGGCGAACCTCGACCTCTCGTGCAAGGACCAGTGCCGAATCGGGTGTGGAGGTTTCGGCTTAATATTTTTCCTGTGTGTGGACGTGATGGTGGGGGAGGAAGCCGTAAGCAGTGCTTGCGTGAACTACTGAGGCGTCCACCGTCCCTCACAGGATTCGAACCAAGGGTGTTAGAAATATGCAGTTCGAAGCGTTCCCCTTACACATTACCGGTTGAACTAACACTAAAATAAATTCAAACCTGAATTTGCTGCAAAATACGTTTTAAACCAATCACAAATTTAACATTTGCCTAGCATGAGCCTAAGATGGATCGCGCCTCAGGGGCGTAATCCATCAGTGGTTCATATCTGACGTCGATAAAACACGTCGAATTTCCTGACTAGGTTTGCACTGGTATTGAACATTTCTTGTCAGTAGTTTTCAGACCAAAGTAATGTTGTGTTTCCCCCTGCACGAAATGAACCGAAAACAAACTCCAACGCCGAGATGAAAAATTACGTAATTTAGCATCATAAAATATATAAAAATTCAGGATTAAATTTGCAACACACCCGGTAAATTGCGCAACCATGAGGCATAAATTTTTCAGAGCCAAAAATTCGATATATTTAATTTCGGAAACAAATAGAGATGAGATTATTTGATGTTAATAATCACTTATGAAATGTTTGTTTGCAAAATTGTTTATGACTTAACAATTCTCAAAATTGTTTATGGCTTAACAATCTTATCCACTTAGCAGATAATACATTGCTTGTGACGTATCAACTTGTAAACAATCGAGATCGGATTTGTTGTCTGCTCCGGTCAGTGAATAACAAAGAAAGGTTGTTTTCGTTTTCCGGCTGCGACTACGGACAAGTCTTTGTAAAAATCTTTTCAAGTTTAGTCAGATTGCAGATGCGCGCCAAGTATTTGACATCAGTCGGTTTCTTTGTATGTGCTGCTCCCGGTCTTTCTTCAACGAGCGAGCGAACTTCAATTTAACTGGTCGGTTGCAAATCCATGTCTGTAAATGACCGCGCTTGATAGTGGGGCGAGTTATATAGCCTATGTGTTGTGTATGGGGACTTTCAAAAATAAATATCTATCTATCTACCTATTGTGTCAAGTGTGAAAACCATTGCGCGTAGCCTAAGCTAAAACATAGAAATCACGTCGGTCGGTTTTAAATGCTAAACCATAATTATGTTTTCGTTATCCTTTTGTTGTTCGCCCTTACGTAATGACCCGAAAACAAGCGGCCCTCGGCGTCAATCTTTGCCAATTATCCTAGATAAAATTGCGTTGTTTATCCCAAAAATATTGGCCGCGTTAAATTCAATTATCATCCCGCCTAGGTCTTGACTCTTGGAACAATAAACTTTTATTTGGGTACTCGTTTGGCGTTTTTAGGTCGAGCATGGTGCTATGGTCCCTTTGTCAACTGAAAAATATTAAAAACGACCTTTTGAGTGCTTAAAAACGTCTTAAAAATTTTCGCGCTCCCGGCTTTGTAGTGATAAACAATAAAAACGCTGTTTCGAGAGACTATTTGCGTACCGCGCCTATTATGATGTCATAATTTGAATTAGAAATACTTTTCAAATTTGACCTCCCCTCATCAAGATTCTGATTAATCCAATTTTTTAGGATAGTTTTGTAACTTTGATAATAATTTGCAGCGGATACGAATGTGGTCGTAATGTAACAAAATCGGGTGAAATACGTAACCGGGACGTAAAAAAAAAGCCAATACAAACATTTACGTTTGTCCATAACTCAGCAATGCTGCTGACTTAGCAGATGATACATTCCTTATGACGCATCACTCAATTAATCAACCAAGACAGGATTTGTTGTCTACTCCCGTCAACGTTGTTTCAATTTCCGTATTTTGCAGTTGATGAGAAGTAATCTTCAAGTTATATCGCCAAACATGAGAAAATGTTGGATATGCACCACCATTTGGCGACTAATCAGTGGATCTTACTTAACAAAATATATTTGGAATGGAATAAATATCGAATTTCCCAATCAAATGCTAAGGTCCTCTCAGATTCGGTAAGATGATATTTGATATGTTCCGGTGTAGATTGAATCAGAAACCCTCAAATCGGCGTTCTATTTTTTTAAAGCAGTAATTGGCATACACGAAACGACCCGAAAACAAACAACCTCAGGCGGCAACCTCTGCCAATCATGCAATCCGAGATAAAATTGCGGTATTTATCCCAAAAATATTGGCCTCAAATTCAATTATCATCCTACATAGGCGGTGCAAAAGTAAACAAAGCCCAGCGATAATTTGCACGAATATTCGCGTTCGGGAGCAACACAGGCAGTTAAAATACGTACCTGTGACGCAAAAGCTAATGCAGCATTAACATTTGTTTGTAAAAATGTTTATGACTTAACAATACTGCCACTTAGCACGATAACACATTCTTTGTGACGTATCAATCTTGTAAACAATCGAGATAGGATTTGTTGTCTGCTTCGGTCAGTGAATAACAATGCTTGTTTCATTTCTTTTTCAAATTTGTTGGCATATTTCGTTTCTTTGGGGAAAATATCAGAAACTTTATTTTGTCGACCGCGAGCAACTGTGCCTAAATTGGGGGTATGTCTATCTGTAATTCATAACCTACTTGATAAACTTATTTTTGCAGTTGCTGAGGAATGAATTTGTCGCTGATCATCCAACATACGCTTTGCAAAAATAAACATTGTTTAGGAGTAATCCGCAGCCGAAGCTTATTCGGTTTGAACACAGTCGGGAAAAATACGTACCTATGACGTAAAAGCTAATGCAGCATTAACATTTGTTTTGCAAAAATGATTATGACTTAACAATACTGTCCACTTAGCGATAATACATTCCTTGTGACGTACAATCTTTTTGTTTTTGTTCGATTTTTGTCTGCTTCGGTCAGTGAACAATAAAAAGTGGTGTTTCATTTACCGCAGTCAGTCGTGGATAGGATTTTTTAAAGAAATCAATTTTTCGCCTTAGTGACGGACGTGCTATTTGATCTTCTTACAAAAGTACGGATACATTTTAGGGCGATAAAATTTAAAAATTAAATAAAATTTAATTTGAAACCGTTCACGAAATCTATGTTGAATAAAATAATTTGAAGCAATCGCGTACCCATTTTATTTTTTGCTCATGCCACAGTGTAAGAAAATCCTAGGCAAATATAGGGCATCGTTTTAGACGAAATAAGCCATTGCAACGAGCATCAGAAGCACGCGGTAGCGTATTTTTTTTTTTGTCAAAATAGCATTTTTACCAAGTCCAATCATACCAATAATATTTGCGCACTTTTCAATACTGGTATTTTTTTTCTAAATTTGGGCTCATTGTTGCAAGAAAAGCAACTTTCAATATATACCGAACTCGAACAGCGCTTTTTCTGCCATTCCTAATTAAGGTATATTATAACATCCATTTTATGCTTGACGTTGATTGATATTAAAAAATCTTGTAAGAGTGCTCGCAATTTGGACACTAAATATTTATTATCCATGAATCATTTGTGCTTTTTTCCATATTTCGTGCAGCAGCGATTATTAAAATCAGTTGCAGTTACACAACCTTCTAGTACATATCTACTAAATCATACATCCCTAAAATACATTCAAACTAATCCCCAAACCCATGCGTTACGCCTCGTCTAAACCCCAGACCCAAAGTGACGTTAATTGATGAGATTTGTTTACCATGTTTGGAAAGTCTGGAACATGGGTGAATAATAAGCCCCGTGTTTATGACTTTCAACGATGGAATGTGAGGTATTCTCGCTTCACATCGGCGAAACCGGATTAAAATATGGATGTGGGAGTCTATATTGGGAAAATAGCGTTATTGTGGGCGTTTTTAAGTGAGTTTTGTTGATACTTTTGACCGTATATTTCTTGTTTAAGAGCTTAAGAAGCTTGATTAGGCCGAGTTTTGGAGTTTGGATGGTCTTTGAAGAGTTTTCGAAAGTCAAAACTAAGTTTATAACAATATATAATATGTGCTCTGAAGTAACAAAGTAAAGTAAGTGGGTTAGTAGCCAGACGAGTAGATCTTTCAAAGATTTTATGCATTTCACGAGAGAGGAGAGCTCTGACGAACACATATCGTTGGATTATCTGTAGAATAAACAGATAGAAGAAAATGGTGGAGGGATTTGAATATGGGGACTTTAATTGATTACCAAATATTAGTCGTAAATAATTGGCCGAAAAAAAACAAAAAATGGAACTGTCGGCTATTCGGGAATTTCGAAATATTCAACAAGACTTGGCGAAGGCCGATTGGAACATGTGCACATCTAGACTTGAAATAGCTCATTATTAGGCTTCCAAGCGATGCTCGAAGACTTGTGGAATTGCTAATTTTATTATCGTAGATTTTTAATTTTATTCATCTTTTTATTTGTCATATAAATGGTTGTTGGTTAGTTCTGTCGCTTCGAGCTTTGGTAGGTGTGAATTTCAATTAAAAATTAAAACAATGCCAAATGGTTGGTTACTTGTACACCTGAGTAATATAATCACGAGGCTACAAAGCATACCAGTGTTCATCAATCATACATTTTTTAAAACGACATTTATGCGATGACTGTAAATTCTTGACAGTGACTCGGTCAAAGGTTGAATTCATTAGGTAATAAAAATTTCCGTGAACTTGTCGAAGTGATAAAATGGAAACAGCAAATATTGCGACAATCCTTGTTTATGCGGAACATCATCGAGGCCATTAAAAATGCGCATTGTACATCTTTATTTCATACGCGGTGTTGTTTACAAAAGCATGCTGGCCTGTCGTACAGCCAAGGACGGGTACAAATGTTTCGCTCACCGAAGCATGATCATGTCGATGGCCGTGTATTTGAAAAGTATGTGTGATTCTTAGTCAATATAGGTTCCTTTAGCTAGCAGAAATTTTAAAGTTAATCAGTTATCGAAACTATATAATCTCAGGTACAAAAGCTGGAGTATCACAAGAAGTTGATAAGGTTAGGAACACGTGGCCTGATGCTGACCAGTCGGTAGGGCTGGGCAAAACCGAATCATTCGGAATCCGAACCTGATTCGATTAATTTTTTCGAATCACTAGTTCTTTGTAAATAACAAGTATCCCATTTTTACCACTATAACTTGTCTTCATTGTGAAAATAAAGAAATTTATAGTTTGCAGTGTATTTTCAATTCACACTAAGAACAACAATTTTCATATTTTAACGACTAAATATAATCGATTTTGGTCAATCGATTCTAATTAATTGCCCCCTCTTATATATATAGGTATCAAAAAAAAAAAACTTTATTCTAGATATAAAAAAGATTTCTAATATTGTCAACTTTCTGAATTTTGAATTTTTGTTATTAATATACATCTCTGCATTTAGAATATCATCTTTAGGTATTTATCGCCATATTTGGCCTCGTATCGCTACAATGCGTCATCTTTATAACTGTGACGTCATAGACCATAATACAATTAGGCGACGACAGCGGTTCGATTCAGACGACAACTTGTTTGTATACAGACAACTTTGAACGCCAATGTGTCAGTGTGATATCATATGTCTGAAATATATATTTTATGAATAGGCTGTTGAAAAATTGGTTGAAATTACATATACTTGGCATGAAAACTTGTTCAATGAAGAGTTAACTCTGTACGCCTGATAGGATTTATAAATTACAACATAGGAGAGATTGTCAGTGTGTGCGATGTAAGGATTCAAATCAAGATACATGTCTTATTCGAACGATCACTTCTAGGAATCATTATAATTTGACGAAGGTTTCAGGCGAATTTTACTTAGAAAATTCACAAATATTTCAAAAATACTCGAGAATATGTTATAAAGGTAGGCCATTTATTAGGAATTGTCTATAATTTTCTTAAATATAGTGAATAGGATATTTTCGCTTCGAAATCTAATATATCAGGAAGTAGCAGCCAAACGTAATGGGAACCGGGATGGGTTCGAAAAGAATATAAGCGCGTTTTAAGGGATTCGAAACTTTGTCGGATTTGTTGCGTTTTTAACGTTTATTCAAGCGTATTACTTTTAAATTATCTGTCTTGTTTCTTTTAGCTAAGGAATCAAAAAAATTATTTTGGTACTACGGTAGGAATTTTCAATATTCAACCCACAAAAATGTAATAGAAGATAGAAAAATGCTGGTTTTACCGGTCACGCGAATATGCTTGTCACTCTTGTTTTATGAAGATGTTTGAACACCATAAAAATTAGATCTATTTAATTCTGGTGCTTATTAGTTTCGTCTGTCGATGGCCTATGATAATGTCAGTGCTGTGTAGAACGCAAATGTTTTTTCTTAAAGAATGAGTCACTGATAGACCGCGCCTCGACGGCGCGATCCATCCATCGGTGACTCATGCCTAACAAAGCATATATCTGGATGGAAATTTTCCGATTAAGACCTCTATTCGAACTATATTTGGAACTCGGGATTGACGCAAAAATTCATAAATTCATCTTTGTTTACGACAGTAGAGATACCTGTATTAAATTTGCCTAATATCTAGCTCGAGGGTCAATAAGAGTTTTTATACAAAAACCGCAGATTTTAGATAAAAATATTAATGACATATTTTAGGTATCAAGATCTGGAAAATTCTATCGTACTTGAAGAAAAAAGAGAGACTTTGACTAGAACTATATAGTGAGATCGGGTGCCAGGCCTTAGTTATTTTGCTTTGGTTGTGCTCTGTTTGGTGGCAATACGGATGCAATTTTTTTCTAATTTTTGGTTTGAATATTGATTTGCTTTTTAGAAGTAGAAGTTAAATTTACTTTTCAGCTGCGAAATCTGCATTTTGTACCCTGTGGGTACGGTTTACGCTTTAGAATAGCCCTAACGTATTTCCTGCGTGTTGTAAGAGGCGGCTAATAGAAGGCAAAGAAGGTTACTGGTACTGCATCTTTTAGTAGCTCTTTGCTATTAAGTGGCGGTTGGTTGGTTTCTTTTAAGCTGTGCTCCCAGCCTTGCTCATAGTGGATCTCAATAAAAAATAATGATCAGGAATAATTTGAATTCAACAGGTATTCCCAATCTCTTAGTGAGAGTTATACGAAACTTTCGAAAAAAGATATTTTCGATATTTTTCAGTTTTGAAAAATAGTTTTTACGATCTAGCCATCACGTTACAAATGGATTATTTACTAAGCCTCGTGTGATCCATTCTTTGGATTATGTCGTCATAAAAAGAGGTCATGGTCAACTTATTATAATACCGAGCTTATAATCATTTTTCAAAGTCAGCCGCGCATCATGGGGTCGTGTTTATCTAAATTTGTATCAAAAGTGCGCATTCCAGTAAAGTTAAGGTCGTTCAAATTTCATTTTTTATAGGATTCCTGCAGAAAGCCTCTTTTTGAATTTGTGAAACGTTTAAAAATAACTTAGCTTGTCCGCGCTGAAAGGACTATTTTAGTTTAGATTTAAAAAAGCCCTCTAACCAATCAGAAATTTCATTACGTCAAGCATGAATCGCAGCTCTGCGGCGCCCATTTACCGTCTGTGACACATACTCGACAAAAGATGTTTTCATGATTTATTTTCGATTGGGTATATTTCTAAACAAATAGGCTACGTCCCGTGTGTGTCCGCCATAAAAGGCTTTTCCGTCAAAGATAAACCCTTCTGCCGAATTACCAACCCAATCATTTACAAAGCACATTTACCATGTCTACTAGGTTTTCATGATTTATTTTCGTCTAAACAGGCTAGTATTAACACTACAGGGCTGAGATAAATCATCTATACAGGCTGGACCCTAACTGGCATTGGCAATAAATAGAACGTGTTAAGGGGTCGTGCCCATCATACACGCACTGCGGCTTCATCTGAGCTCCCTAAATCCTTGTTCGGGTTTTAAGTCGTGGAACAGAATATAAATGATTTATATGTTTATTACCTGTCTTGAGCGTTAAAATTCATGAGCTTTTGCGGGTTTGTTTTTTGATATTTCATCTTCAGACAGAAATTATTTTGTATTTCGGAAGACGTGTATTACCTTTATTAGCAGACGCTGTACTTGACAAAGATGTTTTCATAATTTTTTTTTTTTTGATTGGGTACATTTCTAACCAAATAGGCTACGTCCCGTGTGTCTACCCTAAAAGGCTTTTTCCGCCAAAGATAAACGCTTCTGCCGAATACTTACCAAAGACAACCATTTTCTAATAGCATTCACACTACTGGGCTGACATAAATCAGCCTGGACCCTAACTGGTATTGGCAATAAATAAAACGTGTTAAGCAAACGTGCTAATGGTAAACCCACTGCGGCTTGATATGAGCTCCCTAAATCCTTGTTCGGGTTTTAAGTCGCGGAGCTGAATATAAATGATATATATGTTTATTAGCTTTCTTGAGCGTTAAAATTCTTGAACTTTCGTGGGTTTGTTTATCTTCAGACAGAAATTATTTTGTATTTCAAAAGAAGTGTATTACCTTTTGTTAACAGACGCTGTAAATAATATCTTTGATGTATCTGTTTATCACGAGCTTTTTTAGAATGATAAACAACATGTTTCCTAATATTAATAGGCCTATTAAAATGACTCAGAAAGCGTTTATTTTGACAGGAAAAATATCAATTTGCATATATATATATATATAGATGAATTTTGGATGATTTTTTATCAAAAACAATTTACGATTAAGCAAACGGTTGCTTGTTCATTTCGTTAAAGCGTAGGTTTTCAGTGTTTAAACTGGATGAGGAATGCATGAATGTACGGTTCTTACTCGATCTGGTTTTATTTTGTGTCTGATAAACCAGGAAGTATATTTTGTCACCTACGGCGCAATGATGTATTGCACGACTGTGTGTGGTTGATATTTGGTCCATGATCAACTAAATTAGGTGCTGTAGGGGTCTTTATAGCAAAAACCTACTACAAGATTTAGTACCAGCAATTGCACTATAGACGGAAAGCATTCCAAGCTGAACTGAGTCGCCATAATAAGGTGCAGTGGGTGGTATCTACCCTGGGGGAAGGTAAAACTATCTAACACTTCTTTGCTTCCTTTTAGTCGCCTTTCACGACACGCAAATACGTTAGGGCCAAGGCGATGCCATATTGAGAGCAGCAAGTTAGTAGCTGTGATATGAAAAGGCCGGTACAACGTACAGGTACATTAATGTACCTTAATTAGTACATTAATGGTCTGCGGCTCTACCCTACATATACAATATACTGCATTGACACTATTGATGAGATGTAGCTGCCCTGGGCGGTGGTAAAACCTCTTTACTTCACGGCAATAGATATCACAGGATATTTTGGAAATGACTATATGAGACCGCATGGTTACAATCACAAAATTTATTTTGTCAAACATTTTCCACAGATGGACCGCGCTCAGGCAAAACGATCCATCAGTGACTTATGCTTGAGAAAATATATTTTCATGAAAATTTTTCTAACTAGAATGTCCGCATTCTCTCTCTCAATACTTTTGTGTGTCGAATATCACAATCTTGTATCTCGGGAAAAGAGAAATAGTCATCAGATTCAACTGCAAATACCTCACATATTTATGATATCGCATATGCCCTATTATGTAACTATATCTCCAAATTTTGTCCTTGATACTATCGATTAAATTTTATATCCCAATAAAAATATTTTTGCAAGTACGAGCCAAAGATGGACCGCGTCTAATCGACGCGGTCCATCTATGGCTCATGCTTGGCAAAATAAAATTTCTGATTGCGTGTTGTTACTTGTTGATTACTTATTTTGTAATCCCTTATTTGACATTTGTAAAAACTTTATGGATGAGTAATTCGATTATGACGGATGAATGAGGAATTACTAAATATAGCTCTAGCGAATTTGTGCTATGAAAATTTAGCCTTATAAATACATTGTAGAGCAACGCAAAATTTGATTAATGGGATAATTAGGATTCGCAAATATTTCATTTTGATGTTGCGGGCGATAGCGAAACGTACTCTGTTTATTATGGCTCTATTTTGTATTGTATGTAATTTTCGTTTGAAAACAATTAAAATTAGGAAAATTACTGTGCAACATAAATCGTATAACGTTCTCTTCAATGTGCATTCTATTTTTTTATTATTGAAATTCACTCTGAGCAAGGCCGGAAGCAGTGTCGAAAATGAACCAAGTAACGGCAACTTGAAAGCAAAGAGCTACTATAAGATGTAGTACTAGTAACTGCACTCTGAATATCCCAAACGAAACGGAATTTAACTTTATTGAAAAATTTCAATAAACGAGCAAAACTTTCAAAGTTTCAAAATAGATGTGAAAATCCGACACACATGATGCAATTTTTTTTCAAAACCCTGGTTAAATCATGTTGAATTACAGAAAGGAGTATGCGAATCATCCGAATCGGACATGTATTCGAAGCAATTCGAATCATGAAACCAAAAGGGACATCGCTATCCACATATCCAAAAAAAGTTGTATACTATCTTGATTGTCATGCAGCCTCGCATTACTTAACCATGATTAGATTGAAGCTGTTATAATTTAAACTGATTTGGAAGATTAAATCCCTTTAATATTGATGGAGCACTAGAGCATAATATATTCTAAAGTGCAAGTTCAACCGCGGCAATTGCTTAATTATATACTTCATAATCTAGATGCATCACGTTCTGCGAAGGACTACTACTGTTTTGCATATATCCCTTATATGCTTCGCCCTTCTTTCGCGCTCTTGTCGTTTAATTTAAAAAAAATTATGCTGCAACACTCTGATATATAATATGATATCAAGTACCAGCTTTAATGCCAACAATTGCCTAAATGTTTATAAACTAGATGCATCGTGGGCGACCACGATTGAAACGATGTAGCTTGCTTCATTGCTGTATTGCTATGTGTTCTGTCGTTCTTGTATGGTTTATTGAGAGCGCGCGCTTAACAGTAATGTGATTATGTAATCTTAACGCTGATCATAAGCAAGTGACCGCTGGTATAGATTTAACTCAGGGTAAGTGCGTGATCAACTGAGTGATGATATAAAACAGAGCATATTCAATTTTTTTTAGGTTCATCATTTATAACATAAATTCTTAAATATTCGCAATCATGATAAATATACTATTTTTTATCACATTCATTTCACTAGCTTAATTTTAGCACAAAAACTTTATAATATTTTCCGCAAAATGGCCAGCACAGTAGCATCAAGAACTACGGAGCGTCTCAGTCATGTTGAACCAGAAAAGAGTGAGGGAGGAGGAAGCCCAAAAATTACGAGAAAATTGCGCGGAAAGAGAACAAAAGTCGGAGGCAAAGTCGTGTTATCATGCGCAGCCAACGTTGGTGATGACACAAAGATCACGTGGTTCAAAAATGGTGCAGAATACACTGTTCCGTTCGTGACGTCGGAGGAAGAGGGCGGTCACAGAGTTTATTCAAAAATAAATGAAGGTATATATATATATATATATAATTTCCCATTCCATTCGTTTTTATTTTTATAAATTTTTCGTGTGTGTTCAAGTTGCCAAAAGCCAAACCTAGTAATGTTAGGCTATATCTCGGTCATAGATAATCGTCCGAATATCTCTTGCAAAGTGCGAAGTCACTGATGGATCGCGCCGCCGAGAAACTACACACCATTCTCGAGTCAAAAATATCACATCAACGGGTTTTATGTTGTAAAGAAGCTACATGTTTTTGTTCATACTATCTGGCCGCCAGATTCAGAATCATGCCATAGGGGCGTCTGAGGCGCCATAGGGGCGTCTGAGATGAAGTAAAGAAGTGGCGGATAAATTACCCCATTTTTTATGTTTTTATCGCTTCTTCTTAAAGTGGATCGCCCTGACCAAGACCGTGTTCCAGTCGCCACCTATAGACGGACAGGGTTAGAGTTGTTTAAAAGATATGACCTTTTCTGTTCTCCTTGGCTTACCCAAATGATTACACCCTGGAATGAGTTGTTGGCATGGATTAACGAGTCGGACTTGGGGGAGCTCGAACCCGAGATATTGCCCAGGGCAGATACTATGACCCGTATTTTTGATGCACATTTCTAACTGAATGTTGTCGTTTTTCAGATGAAATCGAGCTCATCCTCAACGATGTGCAGCGAGAAGATGCTGGGTATTATCTGTGCGTAGCTTCGAACTCACAAGGAGAAGCAAGTTCTATGGCCGAACTCTCTGTAAAGGCGTGGTAGTCGTAAAAAAAGTCATGACGTCATAACCTGTTACGTCATCAAAGTTACATGCATTTTTTCGATAAATGGTATTATATATATTGCATTTCACCACATGCATTTTACGGGATTATCACTGTATGCTGCTGATGTTTACAAAAAACTTTATCGAGCGATGATAAACAGCGAAATAACACTGGCCATTTAAAGCCCGTTATCGGAGCGATCCATCAACGACGCGCTTTCCATGGATAGAAGTTGACTAGCACAAATTATTCAAATTAATCGTTGAGGTTCATAGGAACAAAAAACTTGCTAAAGAAAGTGGGATTTTCATTTTCACCGACAAAATTCAATCGGTTTGATTAAATTTGAAACAAATCGATTGTATTTTGTAATTAAAAATAAAAAATTTCGCTTTTAGACATGGAATGTAATTGAAAATAAATTGCCTTTAGGTCTGTGTATGATAATATGACATTTTGTAACTACAAATTTGTTAATTATCATAATGGACACAAGTTGTAATGGTAAAAATAGGATTTTAGTTTTTATTAGTGGTCTGATTTGAAAAAATTATTCGAATTCTCTAAAGATTCGGTTTTGCCAAGCCTTACTGGGGTTGCCTCCTTCAGACACAGATATTATCAAAATATTCTTTTGATTCATTTCGAGTCTGATCTTTTTTTTCAAAATTCAATGCATATATTCAACACACGTTAAGGTTCACAAAATGTATATTAAATTCCAAGATATTGATGAAATTTCTTATTGAAACCTTCTTTAATCTGTCGAACCATACAAAATCACAAAATTGGTTTTCGAATAATAAAGACAACGATCGGGATAGATTCGAACCTCGAACCGTCTACTCTATGTTTCCCCCATGGCATCAATAGCTACATAAATATTTTCTTTTGCAACAAAATAAATTGTTTGCTAGTCTCTTGAAAATAATAATATTTTCGACTGATACTTTTACTTTTATTCTTTTTACTTTGCATTTTCCATCCTGAGATTTTATCGTGTAAATAAGTATTAAATAAATAGACAGCGTATGCTTTTGTTTATATCACAATGTGTTCGAAGAAAGTCATTCCAAGAGTTGAACGCATTTCTATAGTTCAAGGGTCTTACGACACGCATTTGGTTGGAAACTATGACAGAACGCTGACGAAAATTATTGTAGATGACAATCATCAAAAGGGATAGAAAAATGAAGGAACTTGTAAGAGGTATGGTAACCCATTGTCGTATACAATTCAAATTGCAACTCTAGAATCAAGACTAGGCTTTAATCAACTCTTCCACAGCTAAGCACAAAGTGAACTGAATAGTAAATACTAGATACAAGGCAACAAGTGAGCCAGACGTAAAGAAAGATATCAACCAATTTAGGATCACGTAACCAAGGCGGTAGCTCAGCAATTACTAACTAACAGATAAGATTCAAATCCACATAAACAGTATTGGAAATTAGATACATCACAATTACGTACTGAATCAATTTTTACCACAAGGGGATATTTGATATCATAGTATGTTGAAAGCATGCAATATTCAACTTTGCCTTGATGTGGAGAAATATTTCGAGCAATATTAGGGAAACGTCTTTTCGGGCGAGGGCACAGGTAGCACCATAGGGTTACAAAGGTTGTCACAATGTGATATTTTTTGATTATGTATTGTATAGGTGAATCATAATTGATACATTTGAACGAGTGTCACTTATCCGAAATCATCTCTATACGCACCGGTAGCGCGCTATGCTTAACGTAAAATTTGGGTAAATGTTGTTAATTTTTTATGACAACATTCCAAGAAGACAATTGTTCACGTAAACTCATTCAAAATTGAATCTTTCTAAATTGTATTTTCGTTTTTCATCTATTACTAGACATCGAATGATCCACTTCTCGTCTATTGCGATCGGACATTCTAGAACCTAGAGATTCAAAACTTTTTTTTGGGTTTTTCGAATTATTTACTATGACCTGTCCGTGAATCTACCGGGGTTGGGGGGGGGGGGGGGGGGGGGGGGGGGGGAATTATGCCCAGCAATCTTTAGACACAGACCTTTGTAGTGAATGTGTATCTGTTCTATGTTACAGCTACCCGCGAAGTGCCTTGCTGAAGGGCATGCTAGGTGGTGAAACGGTCAAGCTTCTAACCATCGGCCTTCCGGACAATACCATCGCGCTTAACCGACTGAGCCACCGAAAAAGATTCAAAACGTTTTTATTTTAATGCCAAGCGGGGTTTTTACGCCACCTAGAGTGATTTTCAAAGATTTCAATGAAATATTACAAACATGGTTGCAGTTTAAGTATCTTTTTGCGTTAAAGGTAATGAAACAAAGGTTCCTTCGCCTTAATAACAATCACGTGATTACATAGATCAAACACACATAGCTAACCGTTCGGTAGGGTTGAAAAAGAAATATCTTTATAGGTGGCCGCTAGCACAGGGCCTTGGTAACGGTGATCCAATACAAGAAGTGGCAATAAAAAAAAATAACCAAAATGCCTGGGCAGTAGTGACATGGTTTCGTGACCACAACCTGTTACGTCGTTAAATTTAAATGAAATTTGCAGAAAACATTTCTCTGCAAACCTCATTTCACCACATGTACGGGATTAGCACAGTTGCTGCGGTTGCTGACTTATTTTTTTTAAAAAGAACCCAGCTTAGTGACAATAAGCAGAGAAATACCATCAGCCATTTGTAGACCGTGTTCGGGGTGATCCATCAGTGGTTATTCACAATGGGATTGCCGCTTTCATACATAAATATTTCCAATTAAATAATCAATCATCTCATTTCGAGTCTGATTATATTCAAAAAATAAATGCAAAATTTAATAGAGGGTCAAGGGTTTAATAGAGGGTCAAGCTGCGACAATTATTTTTTTGATTAGGCGAGAAACATATAAATATTGCATACAAGTCCTTCACACCGAGCATAAAAGTTGCGACAAAAAGTCTATACCTCGTGGCTTTCTTAAAAGCGATATTCCAGCATGGGATAGAGAATGCACAAACTTATATGAAAAATACAAAGAAGCTTCTGACCACGGAACGGCTTCACAAGCAGCCACTGAACTAATCAACACATTGGTCATGAAACGACAGAAAATGTGGATGGAAACAGTAGGCAGCATTAACTTTCAACATTCATCCAGGAAGGCTTGGTCAAAAATAACATCTAAAATGATAAATGGGTCGCGTGGCCTCCAAAAAATGAACCCGGGTTTCAGCAGTATTATTGGTTAAATTGAAAAAACTTTCTAAAAACTGTTTGTCCAAACGTTTTGACAACAGGGCCCAGGTGAACCACGCTTCACCATTATATTAGTGAGTAAAATCAAGAGTATTTCATGATTTCAGAATCAAATAATTTCATCAACCGAATTATTTCACTCTATTCAAATATTCATCTTAAATAAACATATTTATTCCAAATTCAAAATAATTGTTTCCTATTTTTCTGATCTCAAATCAAATTATTCTAAATTGTCGTAATCGAAAATTGTTAATAAGTAACTAACAGACATTTGCAGTTGCTCGCTGGACCTGAACAAACTTCTGCTTTTCGTAATAACAATAACTGTGAAGGAAAAGTGGCGGTACGACAACAACGGGATGAGAGTAGAACTTGGCAAAACCGAATCATTTGGAATTCCAATCAGATTCGGATATTTTTCGAATCGAATCTTTATTTCCGTCTAAAAACAAATGTCGCGTTTTTATCTTTAATATTTGCTGGATTAACAAAATATTGAATTCTGAAGCTTGTATTTTTTCGCTAAAACTTGACACTTTCGTTTTATGTAGTAGATTTTTAATTCTAACCAGTCAGAAAAAATTGATATTTAGTCAAGCATTGGACAACGATGGATCGCGCCATCAAGTAATGGGCCATCTGTGGCGCGTGCTTAAAAATAATACTTCTAATCGGGTATGGCTGATATACGACTAATTCGAATAATTTGTGCTTCGAATCGATTCGAATAACCGAATTGAATTGCTCTGCCCTGAATGAGAGACGCTGAGTGATAAATGTTCGAAGTTTGCTTATTCAAATTATGAATGTAGAAGAGAGGGAGAGCGAGGCATTTTCCCTGACTAAGAAATTATACAATGAAAATTCGCAATTATTTGATATCAATTTTAGGGAGGATGAAAAAAAAATGTGCATAAAACTTTTCTACCTTAACTTCGACGCGCGATATTTTTTAGGGGGTTGAGAATTTCGGAATTTCTTCTCCAAACGTCCGTGCGTTTTTTTAGGATTACCTGCAGAAAACAAATAAATAAATAACAAGTGGTATAAAAGGCGATTGGCCACAAATATTATCCCTGATATCATGTTATTTCAGAATTAGATCTTAACTCCCAGAAGACTGCCCTCCCCCCTGGTTCTTCCTGTTCCACTCAGAATAGTTAGCACTCCGTAGGTTGAAGCTGTATCCCGAAGCTGTCTAACCAGGCATCCCGAGAGCTGCATTTATATATATATTCCACTATTATAGGAATGTATGCATTTCGCTTTCATTTCAGTATATCAAGACCTAGCTGATCGACCAGGCGAGGTTTAGTTTATTCCAGCTTAATTCAACCAAAGATGGACGCTTTCGGGTTCTTATTTGCCGTCTTCTTCACGATATTATTCATCCTGTGAGTAGTTTTTTTTAAATTATTCATGTATATTAAAGATATAGTTTATTTTGAATAATCATTGAAATGGATGTCTAGAAGTTAAATGAAGTACCATTTGCATTCCCCCTAGAACCATTGCACTCAATAGATTGCACCAATCATATCGTGACCCTTGTACCTAGGAGGATTACAATCAGTAAAATTGCACTCAGTACGATTTCATCTAGTAGTATTGCACCCAGTATAGTTGCGCTCAGTGGGATTGTACCCAGTCCTATTACACACAGAAGGATTGCAACCAGTATTATTACAGCTAGAAGGATTACACTCGGTACGATTGCACTAGTAGAATCGCACTCATCACAATTGCACCCAGTAGAATTGTGCTAGTGGAATTGCAATCTTTACGAGGGTCTCGTGAAGTTTAGTACCATATTCCCGAACGTCATCAAAATAAAAACTGGCAGAATATTCTCATCCTAAATAGGGGGCGCCAATGCTGCAAGTATCTGACATTGTCACCCGGGTGAGTCGTTTCCAACATGGGAAATTTTTATGATAATCGGATATATGGTACTAAACTTCAGGAGACCCCTTTACGATTTCATCCGATAGTTAATACACCCGGTACCTACTGCACAGGTATAATTACACAGAAAAAGATTGCAACACACTAGGATGTCTCACAGTACGTATGTATTCTAACACGGTTGTAGGATTCCATTCAGTAGTATTGAGCCCAATCCTAGTAGGTGCAATCTTATCAGATGCAAGTAAATCTGTGTGTAATACTACTGTTGGTGCAATTGTCCTGGGTTCGATTAAAGATAGTTGCGATTCATTTGGGTGTAGTTCTACTGAACAGTGGGTGCAATCCTACAACGTCTTCTAAAAAACTATTATCTGTAAAAAAAAAATTGTAAAATTTACACAATCACATAGACAGTCAGAATATCTGTTACTCTGCTACCTAGACACCCAAAGAAAAGTGGACGTTGGTTGGTTCCCTTTGGGAGCTGCTTCTGGCCTTACAGAATTCAATTTCAATTTCAATTCAAAAAAATAAAAAAAGGGGTCCCATCAGAAAAAAATTTGGTAAATTAGCAAATTTTGCATGATATATCTATCCATTTATAAAAGAATAAAATGTTTTTTTGAGTGTCTTTAAGCAATCAAACTGTAGAAAACATTCCACAATCAACAATACTTCTATAAAATCAATACCTGGTTCTTTGTCACCTGAAGAAAATGACGTAAATGTTTCGGACACCAGAAGAAAAATAATATTTTGCCACCTTGCAATCACACAGTACAAAACTTTCATCCCTGCTTGTGAAAAAAATATGTAAAATAAAAAGTGAGGCTGAGGAACAAATCTTAGAAGGCAGTGGTTGTGGAAATTACACTTTTGAAAATATTCAGAAATTTTTTGCAATAAACTTCAAAATTTATAGGTCAAATTTGTGTAACTTTGGAAAAACTTGAATTTCTGCTTTTTTAGAAGTGGTAAATGATTTCATAAAAAGTTGTATGTTGTTTTATCATTGCCCAGAAGAGATACCCTTCCCTGATATTTATTATATTTGTTCTGTTCTTATTGGAATGTTTTCCTTTCAGAGCACAGTTGCTAGTAATATAATTTGAAGTAGGTCTTTTCTAAATAGGCGCCCATTTTAGACACTGTACCAGCCTTGATGTGAGGGAATTTCTATCAAAAAAGTGTTCCCTGAATACCAAATTTAGCTGAAATAATTGAAAAATTTTTGCTTTTGCACATTGAGAAAGATTAAATATAAAATTTTATTAAGGTGGACTAAACATCTTGCACCCTATTAGGTCAGATAGCCACATTGTCCATATTGTCATATTTTAAAGTCCTCAATTTAAATAAGTGAAATGCCCGGATTTACTCAAAATAGATGGTCTGCTGTGAAATCAATTCTACTTTTTTGCATGTATTCTTTTGTTTGGTTAATGTATGTGTGTGTTGGTGATCAGGTGCTTGTAGATTCCGCTTGTATTTGTTACTTTTTTTTATCGAAAAAAAACTCTCATTTTATATTTTCTTTGTGCACGATAATTTAAGACCTAATTTAACTTTTCGTCTGATTTTCAGATGTTTCCGCTAGTGTTTGTTTATATTTGTCTTTTTTGTGCAGATATCGAAATAAACTCTATCTATCTCTAATGCACAGTAATGTTGATATATATTTCCTAAACTTTTGATTCAAGTATTGATGTTGTTTGCAGTCAGTGGAAAATTGTAAACATAACTGAAACCCCAAAAGCAATGCCACATCTCTATGTTAAAAATACTTTAATTAAGTTAATCTTATACCTAATGACATTGGCTATTCAGAAATACATTCTTTTTCTTCAATATCGTATGTTTTTTCAGATTGCTTCATCGTTACATTGCTACAGAAGGGCTTCACATTTTTGAAGTATGTACTTAAAATACTTTTATTTCTAATATAAAACAACAAAAAAAAAAACAATGAAAAATGTTGAATCTTGTGGATGAGATGGAAGGGGGGTTATTTTTCAAATAAAATTTTCCTGCTACATTTCACACAAATTCTGCTTACCGGTATTATTAGTTTACTATAAAATTACAAAACCTTGATTGGATCCCCATTACCAAGATCTGCTCTTTTGTCCGGTTTTACTACCAGTGCAGTCATGCTCAATATAATTGGTATAAGTTTTTTTCTTCAGTTTTGAAACTCACTATTACCTATTGACTCTAGAACTCAATTGGAGGCACTTTCCTGTGTGCCCTTCCTGAAACTTTGCTTAAATAATTTTTTTAAATCAGACTGCGAAATGTGCCTAAATTTTTGGCCTTTTTCTACACAATTCTCACATCTGAAAATCAGTGTATTAATCATTTTGGAGAGCATAACTGAGAGCTGGGCCTGGTACTCAAAATATGAATCTCTGAATTTATTCAACATTCATATTTTTCAGCCTTGTCTGAATAATTTATTCTAAGCACCCATCCTCAATATGTTGTGGTGGTTAAGTTCTTGGATATCATCTAAATTAAAATTGGCAGACTATTCTCTTCCTAACCAGAATGCGCCAATGTTGGGCATGGGCATTTTTCCCTTGTTAGAAATTTTGTATAGGTAAATGAGTTCAATTCAAGAATAAATAATAAGGGATGTATCAACATCACACTTTTTTGATTAAACATTTTTTCTTATATAATAATCATGTACTTCAAATTTTCTCTTACCATTGTCATGTAAAAATAGACTTAATTCCCCAATTTCATTTGCACACTTGCACGTAATATCGAATTGTTTCGCCAATGTATCGTTAGGAAACTAAGAATAGCATTCGATATTCTGGATTCAACTCAATTATTAGATTAGATTATTTATTTTGACCTTGTTGCTGTGACAATAGGATTAAAATAAAAACATATTTAGGTAAATTTTAAAGTTACACTTAAAGAAAGATCAGACGAGTGGAAAAAAACTCAATTAAAGTTTAAAAGTACATACTCCTGCTATTTCTGGCATAGTGCAACATTATGAATCGCCACCCCTACCTACCCTACCAAGCCACTCTTAATGTGGTTGACTTTAATGATTTTCTGGGATATAATACTGAACCTCATGAGACCCAAAAGTTCAATATTTTAAATTTTCAGAGTCCATCAAGTCAAACTGGTAGAAGACCACCATCCAAAAGTAATAATAAGAATATTTTGATAATTCACAAGAATTTATGAACCTCATGATTGTAAATAACAACTTGTGTTTTGTGTTCAAATATTATTGTAGTTGAAATGGTAAAATTTTAATAATGCTTTTTTTTGAAGTTCACTCAAGGTGATTCGAATCGATCCGAAGCACAAATTATTCGACTTACTCGCAAAACGTTCATTGGAACAATAGCTTGCTAAATAAAGTGAAATTTTCATTTTTAACTAAAAAATCCAACCGATTTTGGTCAAATTTGACGAAAATCGATCACATTAAGTAGTTAAAATATGAAGCTTTTTACTTTTGTTTTTATAATGGAGGTAATTTGTAATAGTAAATATTGGATATTTAGCTGGAATCAATGATTCGATCAGTTCAAAAAAATTATCCGAATCAGATTCAAATTCCAGATGATTCGGTTTTACCCAGCCCTGCTAGTCGGATTCATTTCTTACTGAACTGAACCTTTATGTAAAGTGAACTATATATTCAGAGTGGAAAACATGGTGACAAAAGCCACCATCACAAAATGACCTTCAAAGTGCTTTATGATGTATGAAATTTCTTACCATTGGAGCACAGACGTCATTTGCAATATTCGGTCAGATTTAAGCCCCAAAATCTGTTCTCAAAACTTTTTGGCGCATTGACAACACTGAAAATGCTACTTTTTGGCAAAATTTTGGTCTCCTTTCTCAACCTCCTAAATACGCCACTGTGCCTGATGCAAGTACGGTAATAATAAAACTAATAAGTCTTCTAACATACCCAATGACCGATTGGCTCAATCCATAAAAAGGCATCGGAGTGCGCTGCAAATAGTTTCTTTAATCATCTTGGGTTTGAATCCTGTGTGAGATGATTATATGTGAGAAGTTAGTGTTTCTGTAGGCCGCGGTGGTGTGATGAAAGCGACGATGCTGCTGAACGTAATACCTAATGAATAACGTGGGTTCGAACCCCACTGTCAGAGAGCAATACATGCGGGGTGCCGCCAGGCAACACACTGTAACCCACAGCCTTGGGACGATGCTCGATAACCTTACCGGTTCCTCCTTGGTTCCACACTTGATGGAATGGCAAGACGCAAGATAAATCTTGTAACCAGATATAATTATAAACATTGTTAATTGCGGATAAAGTTCATTTAGCTGGATGACTCACTTGCACTACGGTTATCCAAATTATTTGATTCGTGGACCTGAAATTATTCGAAGTCATTTTCGGAGCGACTAACAATGTCTTCGCACAAGGAAAGTTAGCAAACGATTAGGCAGTAAACTCTCTCGCTGGATAAAAATGAATTGAATTCCTATAAAATCCTAATAGAAAATTTTTCCTAATTACAGATAGAGAACGGAAAACAAAACAATCAGATGAGACATCAGCAGCTATAGAGGGAAGAGATATTAGGGTAATGTGTAATTTGTTGGTAACACGGCAATGTTGTCAGAGCGACATATATATATATATATATATATATATATATATATATATATATATATATATGCTACTAAAAGATGTAGTGGCAGCAACTGCACTCTAAGCGAAAAACATCCGATGCAGATCTGAACAACCATGGTAAAGTGCAGTGAGTGGTGGTATCTGCCCTGGGTGATGATAAAATCATCTACCACTTCTTTGTTTCCTTTTAGACACCTCTTACAACAAGCATGTCGGAAATTCGTTAGGACTATTTCAAAGTCCTACATAAGCAAGTTTTGATCCTGTGAGAATAATTATGCACAGCAAATTAGTAGATACTACGGCATTGCAGTGTGTCTCACACTGCAGAACAAGCAAAAATTTTTGCCTATTTAAATATATTTTTCATTGAAATATAAAACCTGCAATGGGGACTGCCCGTACTGAAATCATAGGGGGTTAACCACCTGTAATATTTTCATATAACTATCATTTTTTTCGACAGCAACGACAAGTTTTGAATGTGGGTGGTCAATTATCAGTTTCCATACATGAAGCATCTATAAGAAATGGACAACACCAACAAAGTTTGGTAAGACTTGCTAGTATACTGTTACTTGTTTTAATATAGTTGTTGTAATACATCTTTGTTTGAACTACAAATTAAAAAAAAATGGATTAAAATTGTGACCTATTCCCACATGATTAACGAAAGTGAAAATTAAATTATAAAAATGTCCAGAGATTTTGGTATTTTTAAAATCAAATGAGCTCTGTATGGCGAAATTAAACGAAAAGAAATTTACATAAAGGTGATAGATTTTTATTTTCATGTTAAAATGCTTCAATATTAAAGAGCACATTAAAGGCATTACATGACCTGGCAATATTTTATCACAAAATATTGACTTTTTCAAATATTTTCATTGGATGAGTCCATTTTCTTACTTTCCACTAGAGGTTGTGTTTCACCGTACTTATGGTCGTAGTATTTTGGGCATCTTCTGCAGGATGACAATAAAACTACTATGACCTGCATTTCCAGGAAAATGTCACCAATGATCGATTGTTGGGATCAAAAGATGGAGTATTTTTAGATTTTCCCATTCAGGAAGAATCATTGGATCCTAAGAGCCGGATGGTAAGTTTACTAGAATAGACCAGGTGGTCTAGCTGTCTAGTCCTTAGTGGTTAAAATGCTTATTCAGTATTACGACCGCTATTCATGTTGGTAGTCTTGGTTGAAACTTCTATCGTAGTCGTTTAATCCGTCTTGATGTTATCAAATCACCGTCTTTCAATGGCCTTGTAAGAAAAAAGAAGTCTTGAAACTTATCGTGCAGTTTATTTCTAAACTTTGATCAAATGAGAGTAACAGCTTAAACTTAGTAAAATTATCAACAACTTGTTCCAAAACAGTGTTCACTTATAAAAATAATACAACTAATTTCTATCACATGAATACTAGCAAAACCTAATGGGAACAATGCTCGAAATTCACAAAACGTTGAATTAATATAAACTCTTAAACAGAGCCAATTTACTTATTTTCCGACCAATATTCCTTGAACATTTCAGCAAAGACTTGAATATCAATTTACAAATAAATTAACAGTGTCTTTACAGAAAATACAATAAAAATAGCCCTATCAAAATACAAAATTCTAAATTTCAGCCAAACCAACGTGTCTACTGAATGGCGAATCCCAAATGTGGAATATATTTGGCACTATATCAAATGGAGCTTAGGGCTTCCTTGCAGCAAGCATTGCTTTGGGCTTCCTGCACCAACCATGTCCATGTACAAGAAAGAATGTTAAATTAAAAATCTTCACGCTCGATTAGGAACTGTCGTCTGCATGAGAGGTTTTAGTTTGCCAAATCGTTGTGACCGTATGGCTGGCTTACTTTTCCAGCAGGATAAAAATCCTATCCTATATCCATTAAAATTAGTGGCTGCAAAAGAAAATCATATGCTTAAATCAATGTATTTTTTATTCTCACAGGTCATATCTCCTCCTACAAGTTCTTCGCCACCTTCAGAGTCTGGATATGGAAGCTTAGATGTAGGTAGTATCACTTTCAAACTAAAATGGTTTAATTCGGTGGTTATGGTTTGTGTAATGAAATGATATGTTCTCACTTAACCAGCCCATACAATTAAAAAACCAAGCAATGCCAGTTAGCCATGTAGGTAGGGAGTTATTAGTCCTAACATATTTTCTGTGTGTCGCGTAATAGATGGCTAAAAGAAAATGAAGAAATGGTAGATGGTTTTATCTTAGCCTACGGCAGCTACCAATCCCAGCACTTTACTGTGGTGTTTAGTTCTGCATGGGATAATTTTACTTAGAGTGCAGATGCTGTACGTTTTATGCACTGCTTTTGGCCTTACTCAGAGGAAACTTGTATATAAACAATTCAAGATTATCAATGTATTTAATTTGCACATAAATATGAAAGTTTTTTATGCATTAAGAAAAAATGTCAGGGCACACATGAATAATTTCGGACAGTTTCCTAAGTTTATAATGTATTGTTTTGATTTAGCCTGAAAGTGCAAGAAGTTTGCAAGATCATCAGTTCAGCAGTCAATCTACGGGCAGGAGGTTTAATCCATCAGGCCCACGTATGATACAGAAGCCTATCAAACCTGGTGAGGGTTTTATTTATTTTTAAACCAGTATCAGGGAAGTGAGAGTCATTGATAAAAATAGAGAAATAAAAAACACTCACTTTCTCATGGTAGTTCAATTTTGCTTGGAATTTTTTCTGCTTTAAGTGCAATTGCTGGTACAACATTTGGCTGTAACCCTTGGTTTTGCAAGTGGCCAACATAAATACGTCCAATTTATGACATTGAACCCCTTGGAATTAAAAATATTTGATATGAATAAGAATGTATCATTCGACTGAGGACAAAAAAAGTATACTATGAATATATTTGCAGGATTCGCCACTGGAATAAAAAAAAATAAGCATTAACTCAATAACAGTTGATTAATACATAATTGGTGGTTCACGTAATTGCAGGTTATGGAGTCGCGGCATCTATTCGACTGAAATTTTGGTGATAGAGAAAGATAGCTATCTTACTAAAAAATACGAGAAAATAAAAATGTAAAAGAAAAGACGATTTACCCGAGTCTGGATCTTGAGATATGTTAATTTCGAGCGATGAACTTATCCACTGCGCCATCCATTCGACTGTCCATTTACCATGTACAGAGAAAATCAGTGAATGGTCAGCCAAAAATCCTAACCCCTATTTATATATGTACCAGGTTTGTGGAGACTTAAGTCAATGACTCGACTCAAGTCACACTGGAGTCATTTTCTTTAATGACGTATAACTCGACTCATGACTTGACAAAGTTCACACGCGACTTGACTCGAGGTTTGATAGGAATTTAGCCCGAGTCTGTAATCACCTTTTGGCTACCATTGGGTGACGCATCAGAGAAGAAAACACGCCTCTTGGGAGGATATTTGAAATCTTTGTTCATCTACTCAGTAATGATGATTTTAAGTGGGTACTAATAGAGTAAGAAGTGGCAAATTAATCTGTCATTGTTGTTGAAAAGATTAAAAAATCGGCTTGTGACCTGACTTGTGATTTATAAATGCATGACTCGACTTCACTTGCGACTTGAAAAGTTCACTGACTCGACTTGACTTGAGACTCAAAATTTATATTCTTTAAGACTTGGGCTCGACTTGCAAATTGATTCACAACCCGACTTGCAATTCGTAAATGCATGATTCGACTTCACTTGCGACTTGAAAAGTTCACTAACTCGACTAAACTTGAGAATTGATTTTGGTAAGACTTGGGCTTGACTCCCATTCCGTGTGTTCTTCATTGTTGTTGTTTCATCATTTAGGAATCACAACACAACTTGCTTCAAACGTCATCACTGGACAAGGCCATGACCAACAAATGACAGTTATAAAATTTTCTGATGTTCCCAAGGTACTGACAGAGATTGAAAGAATTTATTTCATACAATTGCATTTTAAGATTTCCAATATATGAGGATAATTTTATAATTGATCAGGCCAGACATTATTCACTGCTTTTTATTACAATAGTTTGGTTCTAGTTTTGTTTGGGATGTTTTTCTTGGAGTGCAGTTGCGGGCATTGTAATGGGTATTTGATATTTGCCTTTTGAGTTTAAACAGAAAATGTTTTTAGCATTCTTTAAAGATTAGAGTTTGCTTTATTAAGGAGATTTAATGAGGCTGCGCACATTTTTTCTAAATCCACGATTTGCTGAACAAAAGTTATTTCATTAGATTTTTTCCCGGAATTTTCAAATAAACTGCGTCAAAAATGCTTAAAAAATAGATGGATTTGATAAACTATTCGCAAAAATCATTTATTTTATTTCTGATTCCAGTAGATAGTCAATTTCAGTCAAGAAGTTATTGTATTACTCAGCGTTACTCATTGGTTTTCTCAAAAAAAGACAACAATATATTTTATTCAGATAGTTGCAGCTTTTCTTATGTTTCTCAGCACAAGAATAGTTTTGGTAGAAAATATAAAATCTGAAATAAGCAAATGTTGTAGATTTCTTGATTTGATATTCTGGCCTTTTTTTCAAATCAAGTAAACATCTTGGGTTTGAATTTAGATGAGTCTGGATTATAAACCCACACTGAACGCTTAGGGTGTAGTCAGAAAGTCTTCTTAAAAACATTTGTGGGCTTCAGAATTGCTGTAACATGTTGACATCACAGGTTGATCTCAGGTCTGAGTCCCGGCCAGTGCGGCTCGTAAATCCATGCGCAGCACTCAACCCAGAGTGAAATAACTTTGAGTAGGCTAAGCCGAACCGTAAAATCATATCTTTCAAACAACCTTAGCCCTTCTCATCTATAAATGATGCTTGGTCAGGGTGATCCAAAAGGGTGGCTTTAAAAAAGAGTGGTATGATGGTTTTACCATCACTCAGGGCAAATACCTCACTGCGTTCTTCTAATACGGTTCAGTCTTGTACAGAATTTTTCTGGTTAGAGTTGCTGGCGCAGTTTCTCATTTACATAGAATAGGATTGCATTTTTCTTCTGTGGTGAAGGAAAGCTTAGGAAACAGCCTAATCATATGGCAAAACACGGCCTCTCATGTAGAGACCAGTTCGGAAAACGGTTGAATTATTTTGGCTTATCATATTTCTTATTTAATTGCACCAATCGTTTTCTTTCACAGGATTCGGGAACATGTGTCTTGACGAACAAATATGAGTAACTCGTATTCCCAACGTATGTTGCATGTCTTTTTGCTATATGTGTGGATGTTATGTGGTGCCATTTGAGAGCTGCTTCTAACATTGACTATTGGGAAACAAAATATAAAGGTAGATAGTTCCACCATCGTCAAGAGCAAATCCCACTCACTGCACTCACTCGTTGTAATGTTAAAGTTCTATGAATGTTTTTCATGTAAAGAGTGCAGTTGCTTGTACTGGATTTTGTAATAGCTCTTGTTGTATAAGAGGCTGTTAGTTGATTTCTTGTAGCTGCTGCTTCAATTTCTAACACAAAAAATGACAAATTAAATATTTTAAAATTCCATGTTTTATTCAGATTATCAATCTCCAGCCAAGAACACGTGATACGTTTATTGATAAATCACTTGATCCATTTTCCTTCACCGTTGACCGAAATGGGTGCAGAGTGGAGACACCTTACGCTGAAATTCTTTTTCCATGCGATGCTGTTAGCAAAAAAATTGAAATAACTGTTCGACCAGATTATTTTAGGATGCCTGAAAAAGTATGTATGGGAGTGGGGAAAAAGCATTCCTACTAAATCAGATTCATTTTTTTGAAGCTTAATACACTGATATATATATTAAATGCATAAATGGAAGAACTCAACTATTAAGGATACAATTAATATTTCTTGACATTGAATATGAAAGTTTTAAGTAGATATGAAATGCTTTTTGGAATATGCTACACATTACTGAGGTCTCGAGTGTGAATCATGTGAGGGCTGCTTATATGCGAGAGGATTGCATGAACTCCTAACTGGCACATTGCGGTTCATGTAATATGTTTTCCCCTCTTGCGAGATACAAATGAAATCCTGAATTTTCCTTTTTTTTTCAGTTGAAGGACGTCTCTCGTATCTATGTGTCACCGGAAATATATTTTGAATCCAAAGACGAAATGAAGTTTAATTATGACGTCACCATACGTCTGGAAGTTATGTATTCTGCGATAGACCCCAGAGATCCAATTACTCTGCAGGTAAGATTTGGATGAATAGTTTATTGGAAACGCTGTTCAAATTCATTTTGCATGTTTATTCATAAAAGTGTGTTTATGTTTTCATGTTGTCACTATTTTTTTTTAATTTCTATTGGCAATCTTCTTTCATATACCTATTCTCCACGAGCTTGGAACCTGCCCCTTTCTGTTTTGAACAAGTAGAGATGCGTAAGTCAAATTATATTTATAGTGCTCCAACAAGTGAGCCAAACAGATTAAATCAGAAAAGACCATATCTTGCCAGCAATTCTAACCCTGCCCGTCTACATGTGGTCACCTTCCTTGGTCGGAGTGATAGACTCCAAGAAGCCACTATTAAAAGAATCATATCAGCAATGCCTGGTTAGCTCATTCGGTAAAAGTGTTGGGATTTTGCTTCAAGCTGTGCATCGATAACATCCTGGGTTTGAATTCTGACAAGATCATTATTTTTGAGAGGATTGCTAGACACTTCGTCGGTAACAGATAGTTACGGCTTCTTTCACTTACCATGTCCATGCATCCATGAGGCAATAACCTCATCCCTAACTTGCAAGTAGTATCTGTGCGAGAGGTCATGGTGGGAGTATGATTATCCTGTTCTTAGCTTTCCTCTCCTGCAGGGTAATATGAAATTTTATCCCATCCTCATCTAGTCTGGTTTATGTTAACGCTGGTATGGGATTCCTTCACCAACCATGTCTCTGTACAGAAAAAATCCACAACCCTCTGGTGCAGATACCAGATCTGAATAGGGGTGAAGGTTTTTGGGCTTATCATATTCCTCTTTTTTCTTGCACCTGGTTGGTGGAGGAAGCCATAACCAGCGCTGATGTGAACCATCGTGCACCGGCGAGACATCCAACAAATCTCTCTCATATAATCATCATCCCTCATGGGATTCAAACCTGTGTCACGACGATCAGAGATGCATAGCTTGAAGTGTATTTCCAACACTTTACCGATTGAGCTAACCGGGCACCCAATGACAAGTTGCAAGACGAATCTCGTAACCAGATAAGATTTTAAACATGGTTAATAATTATAGGGTGGCAAATGGCACAATTTCTGTTGTTATTGTTTTGTCAATCTACCACTACTTGCTTGCTTGTTTTAGTCGTGTAAGAAATACATTGGGACAATTCTAAAACCTGCTAATTTGGACTAAATTTTTTTAGCATCCATAGTTCATTTTTCAAATACTGAAATTTACCTTGTTAATAATCCGCTCCTTGGAGTGGATCACCCTGACCAAGTCACTGGTGGCCACTTAATAATGGACAGTGTTAGAGTTGTTGGGAAGATTATTATCTTTTCGATTCGGCTTAGCTTACCCATGTTATTGAACCCTGCATGGAGTAGTGGTCATGGATTAACAAGTCAGGACCCACCAGGACTCGAACGCAAGATCTAACCACTAGGCCATTGAGCCCACAGACTTGATTAAGCTCTTAATTAAAATTCAACAGGTTGAAAGGAATGAGGGAGGCGTTCCAGAAAGTTATTTCAAAATACAACATGGAATTGAGACAAGAGCAACTTTCAATGTGAAGGAATTTTGTGGGTAGGTGAAGTGTGAAAGGATACTGGGAGTTGGGATAGAATAGGATTTCATTTTTATCCCACAGAAAGTAGAGAATACAGTTTAACCATATGGTGAACTGCGAATCTCAATTCATAACTGGTATCTGAACGAGAGGTTGTGTTTCGCCATATGATTAGGCTGTATTCTCGGCTTTCTCTCCCGCAGGATAAAAATGAAATCCTATCCTAATCTTACTGGTTCATCATCGGTTCCAAACTGGATGAAATGGCAAAGCGCAAAATAAATCTTGTAAATAACATTGTAAACATAGTTAACAGCATACTGTAAAAGGGTTCATATTATTGCCTTAAAATAAAATCAGGAAGAAGGGAAGTTTTTCTTTAAAAAAGAAACAGATTTTCTCTAGTATTTCTAGTGAGTTTTGGAATAATGACAGTGAACAAAGAAAATAGTCTATGTGGGATTTGGATGGCATTACTAAATACATACACAATTATTTTTTGAACGAAATTTAATCAATTAAGAGGTACTTGTCCATATTTTAGTTAGATTATAGTTTTAAATTAAAAAAAAATTTGCAAATTCGTGTATTTTAACATGAAAATTTGTGACTTATACTGACGATTGTACTTCTTTTGTAATATAGATTCTCCATGATGGCCGAGACATCTGAGCTAGAGAGAGCACGACGTCATTTATGCTCTATTATATGTCTACGACAACCTCCCACAGAAAGACCTAAAAAGCATTATGTGCATTGGTATATATATGACAACAACAGCAAGAATACTCTAAGTAAACCGCAAATGATTAAAAACTTGGGTTTCTACATTTTATCAATGGAGGAAACTTTCACTGTAAGGTAAGTTTCTTCATTGTATTGTTTTTTTATTGTATTAGTTGTATTTACATATTTTTTGTTTTCATGTACAATTTTCCCCTTTTCCGATTGCGTTTTAACTTTAATTATATTGTGAGTGTATGTGTGTTTGGATCCCCTTCATTTCATTTTTTGTGGGGGGACTTTTTCAAAGTCTTCAACCCTCCCCCCCCAACTTGGAATTAGTAATTGGTTGAGAGGTCGTGGTCCCCCATATGGTAACAACATTCAGGAATGATTTTGAAAATTTCGTTTTTCCATTTTTCTCAAGTTTTCTGATTTTTCAGTGAAACCAGGGTATATGCTAAATTTAAAATTTTTCAGGCATGGGAACAATATTGTACTGCGTTTTATGTCAAACAGGAACATTAGAATTCCAAACAGCACGGTCAACTTGGTTCAATTCTGGAACGAACCCATTAGCACCGATAAAAAATTCACCATTGATGCTCGTAAAATAGATTTTTCCGAGGATGGTACACAAAATGATGATGATTTGGAACAGCCATTATTGAACTATATAATAACGGAAAGACCATCCGAAAGAGACGTGCTCAGAAATAATGTACCATTTGATTGGATGATATGCTTACCTACTTTAGATATTGCAGCAAAGGCAGAAAATAGTGTTGCATACCAAGCCATTTATTATGTTGGTGATTCGCCAATGCAACAGTCATTAGTAAAAGAAGCGCGTCAGAGGGCTACTCAGTCAAGAGAATATTCACATCCTGCGATACAGAATAGCGGTTCATTCCTAGTTCCGGAATCCCATGACCTGCAGCAGCAACGTTTTGGACATTGTCCAACAGGTGGCGCTGCTGGGGGTCTCGATCCAAGTAATTACAACACATCTTCTTTCTCTGATGACAGTCTTGAGGAAGCAATTACAGAATTTGAAACTGTGCCACAGTGTTTCAATTTTAATCAACCCCAAAGTTATGCCTCATTTGAGCCACCTGCTACTACTAACTCGAGCATAGCAACTAATAAAACATCAATTTTCATGGAGCCAAAACCAAGTGTCGCTTCATCATTTTTATCGCAAGATTCTATTCACTTGGAACAAAGACATCATCAGACTTTCCCAAAAAGCGAAAATGAGTTTTCCGAACCTGTCACGACTCTTAATCCAGACCAAAAATGGGAGCGGCGAAATCAAAATCAACTATCTGGGAGAAATTATGAGCAAATTCACTCGGGGTACAGCTCTCTCCAAAAACATGATAACACCTTAATGTATCGAAGCACACGTGAACAAAGTAAATCTATGGATCTTCCACCCCATCTCTATGCAATCTCGAAGGAAGATCATCAAAAAAATACTGGCAATCCCAGTCATATCAACCATTCTTATTTAAATGAGTCAAAATCTGATACTGCAATTGGAGCAAATTATACCTTTCAATCTGAACCTTTGAGACATCAATATGTCAGTCCACCAGGCGCCAGGAGAAAAAGTGCTAAGCCCCCAAGTGGTAATTTGTATCAAGATGTATACAGTACAAAAAATATGCAGCAACCATTACCATATGATGATCATAAAGCTCAGCACACATTTGATAATATGGAAAATCGCCATAATGAGCATTTCAATCCAGAAATGAGATCACATGTGCGGTCACGCTCTTTCGAATGCCCCCAAACAAAGCAAGAGCAAATTACCAGTCAAAATGTTACATCCAGGGGTACAACAAGGTCCTTGTCTGAGTTAGTTCAGAATACAAACCTGAGCTTGAATCTGAAAAAGCAACCAATAGGAGGTTCTGTTCCAACAAGGGCAATCGACGAGCGTAAAAGGGATCGTTTCAGTTCACATTAAATTTAACGGACTGATAATATTGAAGATATAATACTTTTAGATTTTAAAATTGGTATACTTCCATAAGATCGTAGGAGTTAAGATGCAACTTGCAGAAATGATTTTGATGTATTTTTTTTTTTTTTTGAGGATAATTAGAGAATGCATCCCCCATATCCATTTCCATGTATCCCCATTTTCCCCTCTGTTCAACTATATTGGCGCATATATACAGCCTATTGAAAACTAATCTAAAAAAGCAAGATTTTCGTGAATTTTTTTGTTTTCAATATTTTAAAAATAGTTATATATGTTTGCAGAATTATAAAATTTCAGTGCTAAAAGTATGACATATAATTTTTTTATATAAACAACACTCTGCTCTGCAGATATAGGTGGAACTGTCTCAAATTAACGCTGAAAACACATAAATAATTTCCAAAGGTACATTTCAGGGGTTAAAACTGGCTAAATATGGGGTAAACTATTGAAATTCCATTTATATTAAGAAATCTAAAAATACCACTCGGCAATTTTTTCCTCTACCAAAATGTAGTGAACACCAGCACACACTTCATATTTTATATGCAAATTTATTGTAATTATCATGAATATTTTTTTGCTTTTCGAATGTGTATATAACAGCAGCATAATTTGACTTTCAATTTGGCTCTTTCGAAACTCGGATATAACATTCATTAACAAAAAAAAACAGACCAAAACTACTAAAAACAGGAAACCCCTCTAATGATTGGTCTTTACAGTCAGGAGTTTGTTTATTCTATTTCATTCTTTTTATGCATCATTTTAGGATTCGTGTCTTCTATAACCAATCCCTAAGAATTTCGGCCTAAATCCACCTATTGCCACATCTCTTGTCAAATGAGCCATTGATGGATTGCTTTGTCGAGATGTGGTCCATCTTTGGCTCATGCCTGGAGAATGTGAAGACTTCTATTTCAAATTTAGCACTCTATTTTAAGCAAATCCACCCTAACCTTAAAACCAAAGAATTTGACCGATGTAGAATGAAAATTAAATTATTATTTTTTTTTTCTCTTTTTCATTAGAATATTAGGTAAATCGGCATTTGGGTCACTCAGACTCAATGAAAATTTTGATAGAGCCTGCCTCCACTCCTACCCCGCTGTATTTTTTTTAACTTCTCATATGTAGGTGGCCCAATTTGATGCAAATAGATTCTTTTATTTCAAATATATATATATATATATATATATATATACTACGCATTATCTGTATTATTACCTCACACCAGTGTTTTAGGTCGACAGGGCCTTGTGCAACTATCCTGTCTTTTATTCTTCTGTATCCTTAAATTTTATATTGATTATTACGAGGCGAATAAACATACATACATTTATACATAAGTAGGTGCTGTTCTTTCTTCATATCTTGTTCTATCGTGATGAATTAGAAGAATATTATTTTGTTGAGTCAGTTAATGGGTGTGGCCGTCTATTTCAGTGAATATAATCTTATTATAATCGAGACAAAAATTTGACATCATTCATAATCGATTGCCTGTCATAAAACATGTGAAATCTGTTAAAAACCCCCCAAAAAAATGAATCGCTGAGCAGTACTTAGCCACACGAAAACGTTCAGTTTGAATATTATGAGATAATTCACAGAAGGTTGGTTTTTTACTTGGCCTAAAGGATCCCAAAACTGAAATGTGACTTTCTTTGAGCAATTTCTTCTGCTTATCTTTTTGAAAGTTACTCCTTATATCATTACATAATTTTTTTTCGTTGGGAGGGGGGATATGCAGTATATTAAGTTGTCCTTGTAGTCAGTTTATCCCGAGTGTGCTTCATTAGAATTTTTTATTTCAATATTTTTATATTGTTATATTTTTGTAACTATTTTTTTTTATAGAATTCTAATCTGATTAATTTGGAATTTGTGAAGTATTTTCGTTGCACTTTAAATTTGCTGTATACAAAAGCCTTATAAAAATGAATTTTGATATGCTATATTGGAATAGAGATACCTTGTTGTATATTAATAAATTTTGTAATACATATAATTGCATACTTTTTAATGACGATAGAGGTGCTTACCTACCTAACTGTACTGCCAGGGTGTCCAGCAATCCATTCATAGATGTGTAATCTCACAGAGTATGAAACTGCACTTTTGCATAGAACGGTATGTAACTCTTGGATTTTATAATCCATAACAGTTATAAAAGGGTAATTGCACTACACGTAGATGGTTTTGGCATCACCCAGAGCAGATAGCACTCACTGCACTATATGTACCTTATGGGGTATGGAGTTATAAAGGGTATTTGCACTATCCTGTGAATGGTTCCAGCATTGCCCAGAGCAGATACCACTCACTGCACTTTAATCCAGTGAAAGGTAATTGCACTATTCATAGACGTAGGTTTTATTGTCGCCCAGAGAAGATACAACTCACTGCACTTCACCATAGTAGTTCAGTCCCGTTTTGGATATTTCCCGCTTAGATATGTTGGTAGTACATCAGCAAGTAGCCATTGCTTTCGGACCTTGCGCAGTGGGAATTTTAACAACATCATGTTTGTGCACACAGGGCTTTTTCATTGAGTACTGTAAATTGGCTGGGGATTCCCAGTCAGAAAAAAATTGTTGAAACTTGTTTTATTTGTGAGTCGGTGATAAGAGCTGAAGTGTTTGTTGCTCATGCCCGGCAGATAAAAATTTAACCTTTAATGCACAAGAAAGTGAGGGGTTTGTCATATGCATGCATATCATTACAGATGCGTGTTCAACAAGGCAGAAACAGGAAAATTTATGTAGGATTAACAGTTGAAATTACATTATTGGTTCTTCAACTTGTGATATATTGGACACAAGAAAGAGGGTACTAAATTCGAAAATTTATGTAAATATATTTATTTGTCTCAAGAAATGAAGTTAGCAAGAACACATGATAAAAAAGTTATACGGTGATTGAGACACACAAGACCCAGTTCGCCAAAAACACGTGCGACATATAGGCCTGGCAATTACAAACGATATAAGTAAGAAAACGCAAAAACGCGTATGCGTGCAACATGAGAACGGCTGTTGACCTTTATGCCGAATTCCATATCTATTACTGCAGAAAATAAAGCCATTGCAGTTAGCTTTGCACATCATTACTTATTAAAATACAAATAATAGCACACTTTTACACAGACGGACGTTGTACAACAACCATTGAATGTGGGCGGAGCTACATTGTCGTGGTTTGGGGGTCAACGCCCAAAATATAGCAGTGCAGGTATATATATATATATATATTCTCAAACTCACGTGACACTAACTTTAGATGCGGTTCAGGATAAATAGGAATTTTATTCCAATTTTAATAAAATTTCAATGTAGTAAAACAATGGGAGAAGCAAACAGAAGCACTAATTGACCACTAATAAGCATTTGACACATAGGAAAATTGACATTAGCTGATTTTTGCCGCAATCTTTATTTAACAATTTTATATTATTGATTTCCAATTGAAAAAAACCAAAGTAGCATCACAAAGAAACCCAGGAACTCCTTCAAATGTAACAGCTTACTAGTCACTGCAATGGTTTAAAAAAGGTCAGTACACAGTACTGTGTTTGATTCCAAAATTCATGAAGCATAAAATCAATGCCAAACTGATAAATTCATCAAACTTATATCTTGGGCAATAAAGATGGCGACATTTTTGAATGTTCGTGCAGGAGAACCTCAGTGAACTTTCTTAAATGTATTTTACATTGAGAAAAGATTTTTTTGACCCTTTTTGCTTGAATTTTCTTTAAATGATGCGGCATTTATTGACACTCCCATGATATTGTTGTATTTTTTTCTTAAAAATAACCTTTATATCTCTTTAATGTCCATTATTTGGTGCCTGAGCGCGGGGCCCCAATTCAACGGCGCGTTGTGATGCTTGAAGCTAATTTCAGAAGAATTCGTTTTAATACCAATGGGTACAACAAAACTGGAATATATGAATTTTTATGCGTCGATCAGTGGCATTTTTGGAGAAATGTTTATAAAATCTGTGCAGATCATGTATGGGCGGGAGATAAATCGTGAGTAAAATACGCGGTCGATCTAAGCGCGGAGTAGTCAAGTATTAAGATGTTCGATGTAACTTTCATGCATAAAAACGTACATAGCATCAAATTTCAATGTTTTCTTGTAAAATAGACCCGAACTACTGTATTTTTATCATAAAAATCAGCTGTTAGAAACCGTATCGAACTTCACGCCACGTTTTATTTCAATGATGCCACCATGAATCTCACGTTTTTCGATGCGAAAATGGCGGAGGCTAAAGTCGCTGAAGAACTCGCTCAATTTTTACGAATTTCTGCGAAACCAGAACTGAAAATTGCCGCTTTGGACAATGTTGTTGGACTAACAAGTGATGTTGCGGGCGTTTCTTTCATTTTAAAATATAAAGACGTTTTGGAGGTTTGTCTTTCTTTATACGTATCCCGGCAAACCGGGCGACTTTGATAAGTTAAATAGCCTAGGATACCCTGTGCCTGCTCCAGCTCAATATTAGTTTTTTTCGTGCTTTGACTTTTCTGAAATGAAAATATTTTTAATTTTCCCACCTTGACTTATCATATTTTACAACATTTTTTTCAATTCATCACATTCCATATGTTCCATCTGTACCGTTTTTTGGGTTGCATTTTATTTTTCACATGCTGGTTAAATAAACTGGCTTACTGACTTGCTTTCAGAAGAATTCCAGTCTCAGTCTCGAATTTCAGGTGTAAAAATCATAGGGGGGATATAAAAAATTGTATTAAAATTTTTTGTAACAAAACTCGTGCAAAATTTGCATGAGAAGTCAATCTGCACTGTTTGTCATCATTGTTACAGCTTTTTTTTCCTGATTCCCAATAAAAAATAATGCTAATCCTATCTTTTTGATCTATTTTTAATGTTATGGAACATTATAATAATATAGTTTTATCATATCGGGAATGTTCGTTAACGTCCTTTTAAAATTTTCAGTCGAAGTGATATTATTAGTGGTCAGAGGTGTTCTGAACAAATCGTTCGAATGCATCTTCATTAGATCTGTGCATCTGTAAATCTATTGTTTGAATAGTGGTGCAATTTTTTATTTTAAATATTTTTATTTTATTTTAAATAAAGTTCAATTATTTTTTAAAAGTCAACACGAAAACAACAGAAGTCTGTGAAATTAGAGAGGTTGTGGTCTATAATCATGTTTTTTTTTTTAATTTTGTAATTAACAGATTTCTTCAAAAAAGTTGGAATGGTGTATTGTGCCATTATTAATTAGTTATCATGGCTATGGCAGATATATCTCTCTGCACGTTACCATGGCTATTCAGTTTTATTCGAAAGGTTTTTCTCTCACTGGAAAAATCTGCACTTTACCATGGCAGTTTAGTTCCAATTGGGATGTTTTCGGTTAGAATGCAGTTGCTGTTACCACATCTTGTAGTAGCAATTTGCCATTTAGTGGCAGCCATTTGGTTCCATTTAGGAGCTGCTTTCAGCATTGCTCAGAGTGAGTTTCAACAAAAAAAAAAAAAAAAACGAAACATTTTCCTTAAATTAAATTTTGCTTTCTTGATTTTGAATATATATTTTTTAATTCACAGGCTCTTCTGTCTCTTCTAAAAGATGAGGTTCAAGAAGTTGCAGACAATGCACACAAAGCAATTATTAATTTATCTGCTGATGAAAATGCAGTGAAGTGTATCACTGAGGAATATGATATCATAACAGATCTCATAAAAACAATATGCGACCCGAAATCAAGAAATGCGGATGAAGCTTGCAAAATTTTAAACAATCTGACAAGGACAGAAAAAGGGTCACTGGAATTTTTGAAAAAATGCGAGAAAGGAACTGAAAATAATAAAAATGATGATATTTGCATAGCCAACTCAAAACTGAAAGACTTCATCGATATATTTTGTAAATTAAAATTCAATGAAAATGGAGCAACCTTAGATCACATTGCATCTATCTTAACTAATGTTACACAGACTAAGAAAGGTGCGGATATTTATTTTATTTACTTCAAGCAAAATGGTCTGGGTTTTATAGTATTGACAGCTTGATAAGAATCTTTATCCCAGGGTATACTAGTCACTTGTTAAGAGTCCGCTGAATGGTAAGAGCTATATAAACCCCTTCTATTAAATGATATTATATCAAAATTGTCATCGCAATCAACATCATATTTTACTGAAAATTCACTCTAAACTTAAGGCATGCGGCCAGAGCTGTAGTTCGCCATGAACGGTAAATTGAACATACTCTGTCTGGGTGTTTCTTTGATTAAATTGACCGGCTTTCACGGGTAGAGAGTGAGAAAGAAATCAGCAGTGTTGCGACGTTTTACTTTAATTTTAAAAGATTAAAATGACCATTGTTTTCCCTTGTGTGAACGTCACATTGCACGTAAAATTGTGTTAGCAAAGCATAGAGATGTGTTTAAAGTAACAAAACACGTCACTGCATTTAGAGCATTGTAATTGGTTTGAAGTTATTGCAGTGCCCTATTGTTATTTTCACATATATTTGTATATTTTCCTCCGATGTTGGCAATCTTCATTTGACCTTCGGCAAGAAAATAGATGGGATTACACTTATATGTTAATCCATACCTATTGAAGGGGTCTTAATCCTAAGGACAAATGTTAGCTGGTATTGTCCAGCTACTGACCTTGTAAATAAAAGTGTTTTTGTTTGTTCCCCAATTAAAAAAATTTATTGAAATATGCGATTCGAGAAAATATTTGAATATTTGAAAACAACAGGTATTCAAAGATATCCAGCGCTAGTTATGAGCGATGTAAAACAACTAGGCCATACTTGGTTTCCGCCCTGTCTCCCGGGTGATTGTGAAGTTATCTACCACATCTTTGTTTCCTTTTAGTTGCCTTTTTCCACACTGAAAATGGCAATTTTGAAGCAGTTCAGGGCAAATACAATAATAACATAATATAATCATTGCCATTATATTTGCTATCTTTTTCAGGTCGGGATTTGGTACTCAATCATGAAAGTCCTGTGTTTGGACAATTACTTCCATTCCTGAATCCTGATTCGTTCTCCTTGTTAAGGAGGCGGGGAATTTCTATGACCATCAAGAATTGCTGTTTTGATTACGGTAAGCTTTGTTTCGCAGGATTTTACAACACTTCGTTTCTGGATTCACAGGAAAAAAGTCCCAATTGTGGTTTGCTACACCTTGTTTTTTTATGTTAAAGCATCTTTTTTTTTGTGTATTTCCCTGTTTTTGTGACTGGAAAAAATTGAACTGTTGTGTTCTCCATGTTTTAATCTTTATTCAAGGTTTTTGGCTTTTTTCCATCATCCCAGCCCGTTAGTTGGATTTTGTTGTGTTTGAGGTATTTTTTGCGTTCATGTTTTTGCAGAATTCAAAATAACTTATCTTTTTCAGGCCCAACGGTTTATCGGATTGGCCTCTCAGCATGCTCGGCATATTGTCCTTGCAAGTTGAAAATTGTGGCCTGTGATAGAGCCCAACCGATATGCCTTTGGCCAATGTCGATATTAAGTTCGATATTTAAGTTTTTACCCAATATTTGGCCGATATCAAACTGATAAAGAGATGTAGTACCAGCAACTGCACTCTAAACGGAAAACATCATAAACAGAACTGAACCTTCGTCTTAAAGTACAATGATTGGTATCTGTCCTGAGTGATGGCAAAACCACATCTTTGATCCCGTTTAGTCGCCTCTTACAACCCACAGGAATTACGTTAAGGACTATTCTAAAGCCCGTCCTTACCGGGTTTATTATTATATCTTTTTGTTTGAAGTAATGCTGTTAGTGCAGCTTGTTAAAGCTTGAACCCAGTGTTTAATATCTTCATTATGCTACCAACATCTTGAGCAGGCAGCACCCAAATTGTGTCATCTGTTCAAACCAGGGACTATATTTCATCAGGCATGAGCCACAGATCAACTGCGTCTAAACGTCACTGTCCATCAGTGACTCATGCTTAAACAAGGCTTTTTGTTTTTAAAAAGATAGTTAAAACTTTTCAAGTGTGTTTTTTGCAATTTTTCTTCATTATTTTTAGAACATCACGAATGGCTTCTTGGTAAAGATGTTGGAATTCTTGAACATCTGCTTCTACCACTTGCTGGCGGCGAGGAGTTCACTGAAGATGAGAACGAGTCTTTACCCCTCGATTTGCAATATCTGCCAGAAGATAAGAAGAGGGAACTTGACCCCCAGATAAGGGTCGCATTGCTAGAGAGCTTGTTGTTGGTAATTCTGCTATCTTTTGAAACTTTTACCTTTATTTTACTTCGTTAATGATGGGCCTAATAAGATGGCAGAATAACAGCTGCTCTGTTACTCAGACACTTAAAGAAAATGGTTTCAATAGAAGAAAATTCAGTCAATGGGCGAAACTGATATGAAATACCAGTGTTAATAGTTTTGAAGCCTTGTTCATCCGACGAAAAATGAAAAATGACATATTTCGAACGTCAAAGAAAAAACAAAATTCTTTTTGGATCCGATCATAAATTTGGTTATTGTAATCATATTTTGATCAGTAAACAATGAGTGTGATCAAAATGGAATCTGAGATCCAGGATAATCGGTGCTTGATAGTAGAGTGGTTTTCTATTGCCGATTATGATATTTAGACATTTTTAACAACCAATATCGATATTATACATTGTTATGCTCTGCCGATAAGGGTTAGGAGAGTACAAGAATTTGCTCATTCATTGTTCAGGCTACAATAATCAATAGGTCAAGGCCAAATACTATACACACGTTTAGTTGCGGACATGTGTACAAGATGACTTCTAACGATTGTCGCAGGATGGGCCGATGGGCAAAAATTCAGCCGATGGGCAAAAATTATATGAAATATCAGAAGTCTTTTGTTCATCTTAGGTAAAATGAAAAATGACATATTTCAGACACCAAAGAAAACAAGATTTTCTCTCCCTGGATCCAATCATAAATTTGGTTATTGTAATCAGATTTTAATCAGTAAACAATGAGTGTGATAAAAATGGAATCGGAGATTCAAATTGATAGCTGAGCAGTTTTCCATTGCCGATACAGATATTTAGGCATTTTGGACAACGAGTATCATCGATATTATACAATTTTATGCTCTGCCGATACGGAGTTAGGAGAGTAAAATTGGCCCGTTTATTGTTCAGGCTACAATAATCAATAGATCCAGGCCCAATACTAAACACACATTTGGGTGCGGGCATGTGTGTAGAAGGAATCTAACCATTGACGCAGAAGGCAACGACGAATTTTTTTCTCACACCGGAAGAACATGAAAGACCTATTCTCTTGAGGATTTCATGTAGAATTTCAAGAACTTGTAACTGCGTGTCCTTTACAGAAATTGAGGGGCCTCTCTCTTCGCCTCCTGGTCCTGCCACCAGTGTATTTTATGTAAGACATGTTTATGTTTAGTTGTGTGCGGACAAACCTGGTCGGAAGTTCCTAAAAGATTCAGGAACTTATTACATCATCAGAGAACTACATATGTGGGAACTTGATAATGGGAGAGAAGATATGGGAGAGCAATGTGAAAAATTAGTTCAGGTATGGTGTGTCATTATCCTCCTTGGCTGTTAATAGAATTTAATTTTAAACATATCGGATATTTGATAAAACAGAACTAGCACATTTTAAAACAAGTTTATTACACTCGCTTTCGTTAGATTGTAGTCCAGATTTATCAGGTAATGGGGTCATTAACTGATGGAGCTGGGCTATGAACAGTGGAAGCTTCTGTGATAAACTTGTTTGAAAATACGGAAGAAGATTCTAGTTCTCTGCTTTATCAAAGCTTTACTTCTTTCAAGAATCCCTTGGACCAAAGTCACATAAGAATCCATTTTCATAAGGACGGTGAAACATTATTTTGGGTGTTAAATATTTAACTCATTTTTTTTATTGGAATGCACTCAGAGCAAGGCTGCGAGCAATACCTAAAAACTATTGGCCAGTTAACTTGCAAAGAACTTACTGGAAAACATCCCAAGTAGAACTTACCTACCACAGCAGAGTGCAGTGAATGGTATCTGCCCAGACCATGACGGTAAAATCATCTATCACTTCCCTTCTTCCCTTCAGCGACTTTTTTTGAAACCAATAATCTGTAAAATAACGGAACGAACAAGTGAAACATATTCTACTCATGGGCAGACACAGAACAATACTGCTCAGTTATACAGTATTTGTCTACATACTGCCCTATATTATTATAAGCCTTGTAATTTCCTAATCGCATTTAGAAGTAAAATAATGCGATTCTCAGGTATGAGGTACATTTGTTATACATTGCCTATCATCGGCCACGCATAAGTCATAAATAATCAGACCTAATAGGGGTCTGATCATTTATAACTTATGCTTAGCCGATGATAGGCTGTGTTTTTACTCGACCATGATGACAAAAATGAAAACATCTGAATATTCCTTGGGCAAAACATATTTTTGATGGTGTTAAACCCATTTTTTGTTTATATTTTCCTTAATTATCATCTCCCCCTCAAAATTTTGACCATTTTTTTCATTTCTCTCACTTTTCCCCTTTTCGCACTTTGTGTATATCACAAGAGTGTAGCGTTCATGATGACAATTTATAAATTAGCTTGAAGATAGCTCAATAGCGCTATCTAGTGTAAGCTTAAAAATAGTTTTCAATCGGAAATGCTCCCTTGTGCAGCAAAGTGTGAATACATTTTTTTAAATGCCGATGATGATCTTAGGCTCCATTTTTTAATCATAAAGTATATTCCTATCTGAGGCATTAAATATAATAAATATCATGTTTGAGAGATGGTTTCTTCAATTGGAATTCAGTGTGAGGCCATGTTAGATTGGCAGAATGAATTCTGTTGGAAGAAAATTTTGCTCATTGGCATTATTTCATGCTAAATCTCTTGCTAGAAGATTAAAATGGTTTGAGTGTCTGGTAGCAACAAAGCTTAGAAAAGGTTTTGAAGCTTTTCTGTCTATCCGAAGATAATAACCTGGACACATGGACAAAATCAACAAATTATTGATTATCTTTGTAAGTAAATTTGAATTTTTATCCTCTTTTGTTTACGATTACTTCATTTTCTACAGATACTAATCGGCGATGAACCTGAACCAGGGATGGAGAATTTATGGAAAGTTCCAGATGAAAAGTTGAAATTGAAGACTTGATTCGACAAATACCAATAATAACAATGAGACAGGGCAAATAAGAGAATCATATTTTTCATTGAAATTCACTCTAAGCAAGGCTAGAAGCAGCTCCCAAAGGGAACAAACCAACAGCCACTCAATAGCAAAGAGCTACTATAAGATATAGTATCAGCAACTGTACTCTGAACGGGGAAACATCCCAAACGGAACTGAACCATCATGGTAAAGTGCAGCAAGTGGTATCTGCCCATGGACGATGGGTAAAACTATCTACCGCGTCTTAAAATGATGATGATGATAATCTGAAATCAAACACACAAGCTATCATACTTGTGAATGGCTGAATGATTCCATTTTACTATTACTATTATTTTCTACATTATGATAATCAGGAAATTTACAAATTGCAAATATTAGCATAAACTGTCTTAAAAGCGATGTACCTATTTTCAATTACGCTCCAGTCCAGGAAAAAAATTTATTTTAACGACGAAATACAACATGTGGTCAAAATCGATTGCATTTTATCGATAAAAATGAAAAATTCCAATTCATTTTACATGTTTTTGTTCCTATGACCGATTCACGATTGATTTGAATAATTTGTACTTCGAATCCCCGAATCAAATTGTCCTGCCCTAATGCTAAGGAGATGTATACGTTTATTTGGTTTATTTTAAAACTCGCACCTACAGGGTATGCAGTTTTGAATTCAAATCTCCATTTTAAGACAGACTTGGCATGCAAGTCTGAACTCAATTTACTTTAAATTGTTCTTTTTTCCACTATACTTCGTTACAGTCTTATTGGGATATTTGTAGACACTCTTCTTGTTGGTGTTGCAGTGAAATCTGGTAAATTTTGCATGTTGCACAATCGCCAGATATGCTCTCATTAATGAAGTAATAGTTTCTGTTATTTAAAACCGTTAATTTTTTAATTTACTGGTCAAAAATCTATCCCTTTTTAAAGCAATTAATTAGCATAATTAGTAGGACTGTCCAAAATATTCGATTCGATTTGTGATATTTGAATCCTGAAATATCCTATTTGTTTTTTTCACAGCAATTCAAAATAACAAAAAAGTGATAATTTTGAATTTTTTTCAAAGAGAAGTGGAAATTTTCATGTAAATTATAAAAAGATCAAAGGGTGTTTTTTTGTTTCTTTATTATATGGATTGGTGAATTTTATTCGGGAAAATTATTAGATTTGATCCTGAAACCAGAAGATATTATTGGCCACTCCTAATAATTAGTGATGAATGGTACCATTAAAAGAAAACTTGGCAAATCAGCAATATTTTATGATGTAACTTTTTGAGTGTTTTCGAGTTTGAGTGGTAGGAATTAATCTGCAAAAAGTTTCGATAATATCAGTGTTGACGGTTTTGAAGCTTTTTTTGTTTATCCAAAGAAAATGAAATGAAAGTTCTGGGCCCCAAAGAAAAACAAGATTCTGCCAACTGTAGCAGAGTATATGGACTTCATTGTCATGAGAACATCTTATACGATTCAATATTAACTAAAATCGCAATGATGGCGGATAATCAGCTACACAAAATCACTCTTTTTGATTAATTTTTTTTTCAAATTGTCATATTCATTCAGATGTTTAATTTACTGCCTATCTTTCTTGTTATGTCGAGAACTCCTTTTTGCATATTATGTTGCAATTTTTATTTGGTGTTTGTCGGGAACCTGAACTGCCTATCCCTATTTGAAGTACTGATACGTTGAATCCCATACACCACTAGGCAGAGTTGTGAACCCAAGCTTAGTAATTTTCTGTGAACTCCAAATAGTACTCGAATTTGGAAAAATATTCTCCAAGTATATGATTAGATATCTGTAAAATATTGATGGACTTCGCAATGTTCGCAATTCCGTTGCGTTGATGGCAGAATAGTTTAATCAAATTCAAAATATTCAATCATATTCCTAAATGCCTTGCGGCGTATTGAATATGGAAAAATTATGCTCTTTTGCATATTGACCTTAGTTGTGAACCTGTTAAACTCTCAATCCTCTACAGATTGAGAAAAAAATCTGTTTTCTTTGATTTTTAACAAGTTTCAATGTTTTAGTTGACGATAATTAGTGAAATGGTATTGATTACATGTACTTTTTTGGACGTGAACATTCTCCTTTTTTTTCAGAAATATCTTAAGTGGAATAAAACATAATTAATTTAACATGCCTAAGCACAGAGGTAGAAAGAATCCTGTACCAAAGAAAGTTCATCGTAGAAGCATCATTGCGCAAGATGAGCAGGATATTGTGCAAGAAGATGGTGAACCAATGGATGTTGCTGGAGACTTTCCAGAGGATCTCAGTGGAATTTCACAAGAATCTGAAGATGGCCCTTTGGATTTGAGAAAAAGTGTTGTGCAACAATCTACTAATATTGTGCAAGAATCGGCTAATATTTCACCACAATCGACTAATCTTGTGCAAGATCTTGGAACTCTTTTTGCACAATATCAGCCCTCGCGGCCTGTTAAAGCTGGAACGGATTTAACACAAATTTTACAAGATGCTTTGAAGCATAGAAGTGACAGTGAATCACAAGATTGGTCCTCTGTTTTGCCCTCCAGTCATTTGGAAATAATTGAACTTTTAGGACAAATGCCTCCCGAGTCTCTGTACAAGGAAAATGACGTTGAAATAATCAACGCAGCTCAAACTCAAGTTGAAGATAATAAATACGTTTGTCCGAAATGCGGTAAGGAATACACATCGATAGGTGGCATGCGCTACCATATTAACATTGCTTGTCCGAACCACACAAATAATAAATTCTCTTGTTTAGTTTGTTTGGAAAATTTCCGGCGCCCAAAAGATGTTTTACAACACATTGCTTTGGAGCATATGCCTACAGGAGTATCTTACTCCACTCGAAGAACTGCGAAGACGTCGACAGTGTCGTACAGTGATGACACTGCGATGCCCGATAATCCATCTCCAATGGAAGAGGATGATTATGTCCCTGCTGATACTGAAGTCACCCCCAGTCCAAAGACTCCAAAATCAGCAAAAAAATTAAGAGCAACTTCTAGTGGTGACAAATCAAGTTTTGCTACTTTAGAACGACCGTTAGATGAAGTGATGCCATGGCTTCATAAACTTCTTCAAAAGCTACAAAAACAATTTAAAAAACTTCTTCCTGATATTAAATGCAACGAGTTAGTATTGGACCCAGATTTTTTGAATTCCAATTTTTCTGTCTCAAAACGATCACCTCCTTTCATCATCAATCGAGAAAACAATTCAAATCTAAAAACGGAATGCGAAGGATTAGACCCTTTCTCTTCAACAGAACCTATCGAAGGGTGTCATGATTTGACTTTTAATGTGGGTGGCCCCGTTTGGGCACTTTCGTGGTGTCCTGAAAATTTAAACAGGGTAAATACAAATCAATTTTTGGCTCTATCTACACATACTATGCTGCACAAATATGACACAACCTATTCCGAGCCTGGGATGATACAAATATGGAACTGCGGGGTGTTGGGTGTCCATGGGCACAGAAATGACACCCCTGTGTTTGCATATGGTCTTACGACCAATGAAGCACCGATATGGGACTTGAAATGGTGTCCCATTGGAGGAAGAATTGAATCAAAGCCAGAGATGAGCAAAACAAGACTTGGTATTTTGGCAGCGGCATGTGCAAGTGGAAAAGTCTTAGTTCTGGCAATTCCTGAGCCAGACGCGGACAATATTCAGGCTAATATGAGCAGTTCAGTAGCAGGTCTTGGTGGTGCAAGATCGAAGACTACCTTTTATAAAGCAGACCCATCCATGGTGCTCATGCCAGCTTTTGGTGACCAGGATAAGCTTGATAGTTTGTTCGGACAATGCCTGTGTGTTGATTGGTCAATTTATGATGGTGCTGAATGGATAGCTGGTGGGTATTCGAAGGGCATTGTTGCATTATGGAAAATAAAAGAGCCATCGAGTTTGCTATTCAGTCAGGGCTCAAACCATGGACCTTCAACACTAGTTGCTTGTAAAACTTTTCATGCTCATATTAAGCCCATAAAAAGTATATGTTGGTGCCCTTGTGATACCATGTTAGCTACTGCCGGATTAGATAGAATGTTAAAATTCTGGAATAGAGATTACACTGAAGCGCCTGTCATGGAATCCAAGACAAAAGCAAGCACTTATTCTGAAATAGTTTGGCCAATATTATGGTGTGGAGTGTACGCGGCAACTGATGAAGTTTTCGCGGCACCGCAATGTCATGGAGTAGCATTCCATTGTTTGACAACACGAATGCCTTACCTTACAATTCCTTTTAAGTCTATGTGCTGGTCAGTGTCTGGCTCTGATTGGATGAATTGTGTTGTCGGAGGCGACGCTACTGGCCAACCAGTGGTCAACGCTTGCAGTAATTGGAGCAGGAAAATTAAATTGCCAAAAGGTTTTCCAAGAATAGCGTTATTTTCAACAGATGTTGAATGGGATACACATTCACTTGACAATGCTCTCAATACTTCTGAAAACGGTCGTGAAGCGGACGACTCACAGAATGGTGTTAGTACAAGTACGCAAATAGCACTGAGAGGACTAACTGAAAATGGTGTGCGCGGAGAATCAGAGCACGATTCTGTTTCATTACTTGACTCAAATCATTTGTCTACTGCCTCAAGTGGTCAAATGAATATTGATGACTTAGAAGTACATACGTATAAGCTTATATTTCATGATACAGACATGAAAAACCTGCAAAATATTGAAAAACGAAAGTGCCACACAAAGGCTCGAATTTACGAGGCATTTCCTTCTACAAATTGCTCGAAACCCCTCGTAGCTTCTATAAATAAGGTCTCATGGAATCCGAACTTTGGCAGCCATACATGGATTGCATCTGGCATGCAATGTGGCCTGGTTAGACTGCATTGTGTTGATAAAATGCATTCTGATAAAATGGGCCTAATTTATGGAACTTTGGGAGATTGATATTTTTGGATGTTGCTTGCGAGAGTAATTGGCTATTGTGTGTGAATTGGAGTAAAATCACCCATTTAGTTGGTGTGCTGAAATGATAAGATCATTTTTTCCTTTGAGTGCCTCAAATATTGCCATTTTCTTCAGATGAATGAAAAGACTTAATAACCATGAACACCACTATTTCATGGTGTTGATGATTTGAAAACCTTTTGCATGGTTCCACCTTATCCCAGCCACCTTACGAGTTGTAAATACCGCTTTGTGATCACTTATGTATTAAGGACAGCTCTCTCAGTAAAATAGTAGCTAATGTTATTCAATCTGGTTGATACATTTTAGATATGATGCAAAATTTGCACGACTGTGTTGACTGTGTTTCTTATTTCCATCTTTTTTATTCTCATCTCTTATTGAATGGTATCTAACACCAGCTATCATTGTTTAATCCCTACTTCATTCTGTAGTAGCTCTTTTCCGTGATAAGTGGTTGTCAGTCTGTTTGTAGGAGCTACTTCCGGCCTGCATCCTGACTATTATTGGATGAATGACTGCACTCTTTAGGGAATTGCATTTTGGTCCATTTTTTTGATGGCTGCCATTTTCTTCGGGTGTCTGGGTGGCAGAGTAGCTGACATTCTTCCTGCTTGGACAGTCTTGAGTCGACTTTGATTAAAAGTATAGCCTTATTTTGGCAAAGAAATCATGATATGTGCCATATTTTACACAGTACGATACATCAGGATATTTTGTTGCATGATGGGACAAATAGGTTTAATAAACTGCCATTTTAAAGACTTTTCTTTTAATCTAAATTATTTTTTCAAATTTGCCATTTTGATTGCTTATTTTCTCACCTACAGATTTTTCTTTTTTACGAACCAGTTAACATTATAATAATATAATTATGTCTGAGGAAGAAGCAGATCTCTGTGAGCCAGAAGTTGAGCAAAAGTTGGAAGAAAAGAAAGTTTCTTATCCATTGAAAGTATTTTATTGTCCAGGTAACACGAAAAAATTAAAATTGGAATGAATTATTATCTCACCATCGAAGATGCTATATCTCTCCCATTCAACTTTCTTCAGTTGGATTGCTATTTCCTAGCAGTGTTATGATTTTGTTTACCGGTAGCCTTTTATGCTGTTCTTAATGTAGAGCACTGCAAAATGTTCGTTTTGATCTTTTAACAAATATTTTATCATGAAATAAATATATGTCTTTTTTGGTAAATTTTTTTTTTTAATGAAAGCTATTTTGCAGGCGTCTTAGTGACAGAGCAGATTACATTTCACCTGTCTCTGTTCATTTACGATGTTTACGCCTTGTTAATTCAATGACCTGGTGATGGATATGTACTCTTTTAAGCTTATTAAGATTAGCCCCAATGGGGCTTTGGGTTAGTTACTTGCACCATGATACCTTTATTAACGGCATTCCCCAGATAACATGATTCTCATTCAATACAGAATGCACTCTTCCTCTTGAATACTGTGAATTTATGCCGGAAGCTACAAGGCAAAGATGTAAAGAATGGAGAGAAAATAACAATGATTTATTAATAGCAGAAGGAATTGATATGGAAAGGCTTTCTCTTGGTTGGTATATTTGCTTCGATATATTCTGGGTCAATACGTAACAAACTGGCTAAGCCAACCACTCAGACACCCGAAGAAAATGGGTTCCATCAGAAAGAAAGATTTTGCAAATAGGCAATATTCATAATATATCTCTTGCTGGAAGATGAGAATGTCTCTTTTTGTGTGTTTTTTTTTTTTAAATGTCACTTCTTAGAGCGAATCACCCTGTCCAGGGGATTGTACCAGTGGCCACTTATAGACGGACAGGGTTACAATTGCTGGAAAGATATGATCTTTTTCTGTTCAGCTTAGCTGCTATGAAATAGCGATGTTGATGATTTGGAACCTCTTTTGCTATCCAAAACAACTGACATGAACAGGTACATCATTTTACTCTGCGGAAATACGTTAAAAGGATAGCGAGTTATGACTCGTTTTGCAGTAAATGTTCGGTGCCGAGTTTGGTTTTAGAAACCACTATATTCTATGCTAAATAGAAATTTTTCCTGTCTTTGTAGAAGAGACTTCTTGTGAGAAGAAACGACAAAAACGTGGAGGGCGAGGGAACGTGAAAGCAAAACAGAAGAAAGAACCAGATCAAGTACGAATCGCACGGATTCCAAGAGGAAAGAAAAAGTTTGTAACGAGAGTTCAGGGATTGGGGACATTTGGTAAGAACGTTTTATGTTTTTATGCCCAGAAGTACCAGCATTGCTGAAAATTTGATCCTGAATACTCGCTTGTGTAATTTTCGTTTGTTTTCATTCTACCCTTGTGTTGCATTGCATAAAACGAAAGGGTTGAATGGAACAAACTTAAAAAACAATCTTTGCGAACTTGTGCTGTACATAAACATGCTATATACAAGAAGCATCTCATACTGATGGCTAAGGGTAAGCCGACAACGCTAACCCTATTCGTCTATACGTGGATTTTAGTCCAGGGCCTTGGTCAGGGTGATCCACTCCAAAGAGTGACTGTTGAAAAAATTATGTAGCAAATAATTTAGTTGCATTGAAATTAAGCCCACCTGACTACATTACTAACACAATTTGTTTTAGTTCATGTTTTTTATTGTCATTTTACAGATGTGAATCTCAAGAAAGCTTCAAAATTATTCTCTCAAAAGTTTTCCTGCGGATCTTCTGTAAATGGTCCTGATGAAATTATTATACAAGGAGACGTAACTGATCAATTATTTGATTTAATACCGGATACATGGGAACAGGTGAGGGAGATGCAGGGTTGCCGTTTTGAGATTTTTTTTTTAAGGATCACCCTGAATAAGACCCTGTGCCAGCAGCCACTTGTGCACAAACAGGGTTAATGTTGTTGGAAAGATATGATTTTTGCGGTTCCGACGAGCATATCCAAGTTCCTGCACCCTGGGTTAATGCGTTTATTTCTAAATTAAATCATGCAGAATTGATTCTGTCAGAAGCTGACTCTTTTTGAAAAAGTAGCAGAATAATTTAATAAATTGCGGATTTATCTAATATAATCGTAGTAATGGTATTTGTGCAATATTGGTAAGAACTTTCCGCCGGCCTGATATATTCATTTTCATGAACCCATATAAATCGTCACAGTATGCAATTAAACATGCTTGTAATTTTGTCTAGTCAGATTATATCTCGTCCAAACTTTGGACAACAGTGCTTCCATCAAGAACTCAGTATAATATATGAATGTTTAATATTTGATTATATTACATACATGTAGAGTCACTTAATTAAGAAAAACAAGATCATTATCACTTGCAGTGGATGTGTCAGTTGTCCAACTATTGTTCTATTTTTTATTTTAATTTCAGATTGAAGAGGACCACCTTGAAGATCTTGGCGAAGTTAAGAAGTGAAACAGAGTTATGCAACAAACACTGGAAATGGAAGGTCGGCAGTTCGAAACTTACGACTGACGATGCCACAAAAATCTCAAGCAAAGGGACTATAAAGTGATTTAGACTAGTTAAAAGACTTTGCCGTCCTTTCATGCATTAAATACAGAGAGTGAAAGTTCAAAACCTCGTTAATACAAATTTTTTGCTAAGTCGGGCATTCTCATTTGAAGGTTCAATATCATTCCTAAAGAGAATCAAAGCTAGTTGTACGCAAAGATTAAAGCAATATGTTCCAGAAATTGAGGAAATCCAAATTAGAAATTAAATTTTATCGAGCATATACCATAGATGGAACTTGCCTCAGTTGCATCAGTGGCTGCAAACATGCTGTGCAAATTTTCTAACTGGAATAAATATTAAAGCTTTTCTTATTTACCATCATCATATTGCCGTTTATTTTTTCTGTGGTTTGTGACAAACGAATTCTATGTAATAAAATATGGTCTCTTTGGTATTTACAGTTTTAAGGGTTTGAACTTTCACTCTTAAAATGCTGATTTTCACATGCAAGTAATGCATAGTTTATTTTGCAGCATAAGATTAATAAAAAAAGTTTATTTTACGTAAATTGTGTAAAATATGATGTGTGTTGGTTTGTTTTAGTATTGTATCAGGTTGTAAACAGAGAGAACTGGAGAAAAAAAGACAAGTAAATATTCCTTTTTAGTTTAGTGCCTCTTTCGAAGATTCGGAACTAAATAAAAAAATTCTCTATCATTCACAAATTTGAATATTGATTAATTTGAAATTTAGTGTATGTATGAATAGACTGTGGATAATGGGTTATTCACTGAGAATAAAAATTTAGCTGAAATCTATTTCCTAAATTCCCTCACTATGGCCTGTTAGGATAGGGTTAGGTTGCACGTTCTATGTGGACTATCTACACTTTGACTCTCTTTGACTAGATCATGGGAAGCTCCATCTGTATCTATACTCATCTTGAATGGACCGATTCTGCAGCTGACATAGGATCCAAGTAAATACCAATCCCGTTCTTGTCTAATGCAACCTTTTGTGCTCGAGACTGTGTGTCACAGCGTTATAAATGACTGTAGTTTATTTCTCGTCTGGTCAATGAGCACTTACAAGTGCCTGAAATGACGCTAAACTAATTATTTAATCGTTACTTGTCTTCCGCTTCAATTTTCGTAATGAACTTCTTTTCTTAAAGATGCTTCTATGAAATCGAACTTTTTTTAGTGTGCGCGTGTTTGCGTTAACATCTAAGATATTTTCTACATTTTGATTTTTTTCTATGTAGTCAAATTTAAATTATCTGCTATCTTCGGTAAAAATTTTATGTATGATGTGTTTAATACATATTCTTGTTATTTATTGTGTTTTATTGGGGCTTTTATCAGGAAAGTTCGGCTTCAAAGATATCGGATGAAATCGTCTCCAAGCAAAAATGTGCAGACTCTTTTCTTTGCTCATGGATCAAGTAAATACAGATCTAGATATTTTATTAATTTCACCAATGTGATTCGTTTTAGTGTTAACCTGCTATAACATATAGAATCAACCTTATATGAGAAAACTCTTTACTGTGAAACTGGGCATTTATTTCCTAATTTAATATCATTTGTATTTAGTGATATTGTTGGTGACAAAAAATTGGGTCAACATGATTCAACCTATCACCTGAGGATTTACTTTTGCCCCTCTACCGTCTGCATATACTTACGTCCTGCTTTATTTTTAAAGCAGCTCCTTTTTCAAAGCTTTGGAGAAAGGGAAAAAATGTTTTTCCTTTGTGTCTAGAAAGCTTTCAATCGCCTAATCTGGCATTGATTGTATGTCGTGCTCACTACTTCATTCCCACAGAAATGCCAATATTTTTTGAAACAGGACGTCAGAGGTTTCTTTATTCTTTCAGGTAAATTGGCATGGTGAAAAACTTGTTAGAAGAAAGTCAAGTAAATATAGTTTATTTTTTTCAAAAATAGCATCTCATTTAGGGCCTTTACTTTAAAATTGTTTATGACATAGTGGTTCAAATGTTTTATGTAATATTTTCCACTTAAGTGGTAGTTGCCGACCTTTGTCATACGAGTTCATCACTTGCTGCATCCTAGACGTCGCTCAAGAATTTGCTTAGAACCCAGTTTTAACAAACAAGAAGAAAATTGCTGCATTTAGCCTATGGAACTAGAATGATTCTCATTTAACAAGCATTTGAAACAGCCCGATGCTCCAAATAGGCAATCCAGTTTTCTCTGAGCAGATTATCTATGACCGGGGTGGCAAATACTTTTCTATGGGTGTGTGAAATATGTCGCAAATTCCCTTTGGGTGATTGAAAATCTCTATAGAGAATGGCGTTGGGGAATAGGAAACAAACATTTTAATATTCACCAGAGTTGAATATCGCAAACCTATCTCCTTGTTTAGACCCTTAATTTTGTAACAAACCAACACAAAAGCATAATCATATTTCATTATTGAACATGTTACAATAATATACACGTAGAAAAAACCAAAAGATTAAATATGGAATTCAGTGAGACAGTTGATCATAACATTCATTGGCAGTGATTCGAGTAAATAACCTATATTAGTGTTGTTGGCCAACCACTATTCAAGTTTTTCAGAGTTGGTGCATCCTATACATATTCTAAGATTGTTCTCATGTTGACAAAAAAAACCTTTCGTCATTTAATGCTCGGAAATCTTTTTGTACCAACTAGTAGTAAATGTCAACAAAACTGAATATCTGCGGCTCATCATATTTGAAATTATAATTTTTGGAATGGTACAAGAACTCAAACTCGGCTTCCTAAGTTGGTTTTTCCATACAATCAAAGCCCATATATTTTACAGGAAATATAGTCGCATGTTGAGAGCTGCTAAAGAGAAGGATTTGAATAAACTGAAATATGCTTCCATATGGACAGAGATTATTTAGCAGTTTTTTTTTTTTATTGAAATTCGCTCAGAGCAAGGACACAGAAGAAGAATCAAACTTGAAAATTCTCCTGCAGCCACTAAAGTGCAAAGAGCTACATAAAATGCAGGAGCAGGAACTAAAGAACCCCCATCCCTGACAGATGTCTATTAACGCGAGTTTTAATGCCTTATAGATCAACACGATCAGGAAAACAGCAAGAAGGCAAGGAATTCCAAAGTTTTGATATTCTTGGAAAAAAGCTTCTTGCATAAAACTGTTTGTGACATTGTGGAACCTCCATAGTGAATAGGTGCGAATTGGTAGCCAATCGTGTTGATCGATTAAAAATTTTGTTCTGAGGAACGAGAGCAGAAAGCTCCTTTGAACAAAGACCATTATAATATCTATAAAATAAACATAGTGAGGCAACGTTGCGGCAGTGTGTCAAACTTTGCACGCGAAGTAAATATTACAGTGCATGCTCTAGTGCCTTTTAGTTTTTGGTAATGAAACATACAAAGAAACACTAATAGAATCGGCCTATCCTATAATGATTTTACTCTCCACGATTTTTATCCAGCTAAATGGAAGTTGTATTGGCACTGTGATAGAATCCAGTACAATACATTGTTTTCATTTAAATAGGAAGTTCGGTACCAAAGTTTTGCCAGATATGGTAAAAAGTTCTGTACGGTATTATTTTGCTGAATAAAAGTCAGATTGCAATCATGCACTAACGCACTTCGTCCAACACCCATGTCCATAATGTCTGAAATCAAGCTCATGATAAAGACATATTACCAAGACTGTTATTTCTAGTCATTGTCTCTTTATTTGAAGAACTTCATCAAACACTATGACACTCGTCCGTCATTGCCAGTTATACAGAATAGTCGTATATGGCTTTCGGTACTTCCATGCACTTTTCACCCATTTTTGCCAATGCGCAATATTCAGGCCTTAAATGCTGAGATTTTGGTCCATATTTGTAAGAAAGGCGGTTATGCGGTCATATGGGCTTTCAATCCATGTTCTAATGATTAATTTGACTTTCAATCGTACCATTTAAGGCTCTGCACCATTCATAGCCATTCTTGATTAAATTATTTGATTTTTCAGGTTACTGAGAAAGAATTCTATCAGAAACCCATCTAAAGTAAATATAACTTCATATTTATAAACACTGTTATTTTTCTGTTAAAAACGCATATTTTAAACATTTCTGATTGGTATTTCTGACTGAAATACCGTATATACTGACAAAAATCTCTATTTTTTATATATGTTTCGCTGACTAAATACTGTACTAAACCTGATGAATCGTGCAGTCGCAAGTATTACATTTGCAGAAGCCATTTGCCATTTCAGTGGGTGTTCGTTGGCTTCTTTTAGTTGCTGCTTACGGTATTGCTTGGATCAATGAAAAAATGATTCTACAATTTCAATCCCAGTTCTTGGAAATTCCAAGAGGATAACATTTTGCAAAAAATTGGAATAGGCAAAATATACTAGAAAAGGAGGCATTTTGAATATCTGAGATCGTGATATCATTGGGGTATTTGAATTGCATTTCCTTCACATCCTAGAATTGGCGACTAATGGTATGAAATCCTCTACAGGACTATCACTAAGGAATTGCTTCGTGTGAAAGACATGTACTGTGTATTCAACATGGAGTTATGAAAGTAATTACAAAATACTTTTTTCCATTTTTTGTTAAACTGTTTGTTTAATGTCCATTACAGATCTGGACCCAATGGTGACAGAATCTTGGTTTTTATTGGGTGCTGTATTGACGATTTTAAACCTTTTTCTAGAGTATGGTTGCTCATTCTAGTCTACTAGCTAGATGTATGTCATGGAATCTCACCCATTTGCTAAATTTTCTTCTGATGGCAGCCATTTTCTTCTGGTGTCCAGAGTAGCTGACATGAATGAATCTGGCGCTGAAAATTTATATAAATATTTCATAAAAAACTTAGATTTTTTTGAGTTGAGTGCGATTTGTCACTTCCAAGAAATTGGAGTGATGTTGCTCCTCAACTGATAAAATATATTATGCGTTATTCAACATAATTTTTGACCAAGAGAGATATAGTATATCATTGTATTTTGAATCAAGGACTGATAAAATCCACCATCATTACAAGGTATTGAGGAGGTAATGCCAAAATAACACAGAAAACTTACAATGCTGGAAGTGATCTTACCATTTTCAATATCCGTTCTACCTCAAATTTTCTAAGCTCACTATACCAAGACCCTTTATATGCTTTTGTTTCAGCAGTATTATAATTTCTCATGTTGGAGAGGAATGCCAGATGAATGGCTTTGAACATTATGGCAAACCACAACCTCTTGTGCACTTTACTATCACTATTACTATATTTATTTAATTGATCTCATGTTATTTAAAATCACAACCGACAGGGTGTATATTCACACATGATGCCCATTAAGATTAACCCAACTGAATTCATAATATGTGCATAAGGTTAAAAAATTGCTTAAAACTACCACTTGAAACGTAAATCGGAATAAAACAACTACTTTGTAGCTGTAGCATTCTAAAATCTGATTCAACTTGAATTTACACAAGATTTCTATACGTTACAGTTCTCGAAAAATTCGATGGAGTGAAATATTCCAGAGATGATAAAAATGAACTTTAAAGTAATCTTTTTTTATTTAATTTTATTCTGCATTTGCTAGATGATAATATATATAGGCTATGTTTTGGTTACATCTTTTGTAAGCATGTAGTGAAGGCATTAGGGGTGCCCGGTTAGCTCAATCGGTAAGGCGTTGGGAATACGCTTCGAGCTACGCATCTCTGATCGTCATGACGCAGGTTCCAATCCATTCCAATGATTATTATATGCGAGAGGTCCGCTGGCGCACAGTGGTTCACGTAAGCATGGCTTACGGCTTCCTTCACCAACTAGGTCCACAGGAAAAATGAGAAATACAATAATCCAAAAACCTTCACCCCGATTCGGAACTGGTATCTGCACGAGAGGTCGTGGTTCGCCATATGGTAAGCTGTATTCTCGGCTTTCCTCTCCCGCAGGATAAAAATGATATCCTATCTTGTCAAAATTAATCGAATCATGTTAAATTGTTACTGCAGTCTTTGTGGGGTTTGAGTTGAATCCTCTCGTCAAGTGAAGGTTCAACTTTTGTCATATCTAAGTACAGTTCCATTCTCAAACATCATAAAATAATCCCCATGTTGGAAGTGACTGAGGAGATCAAAAATGGATAACTTTCGAATTGAATTCAAGATATTGATTAATTTTCCTGTCCAATAATTTGAATCAAAAGTTTTATAGCAAACAGAGAAAGACATGTCCCGAAAATTATTAATTGTCATCAATTTTCTAAGAACATATACTTCAATTATTTTTCCTGTTCATGGACCTGGTTGGTGGAGGAAGCCGCATGAAACATGAACCACCGTGCATAGCCGAAGCGAAGCGTCCAGCGGACCTTTCGCTTAAAATCATCATCCCTCAGGGAACTCAAACCTACATCAAGACGATCAGATGAGCTTACCTCGAAGCGTATTCCCAACCGGGCACCCAAAAAAAGTACAAAAAAGCAATGTCAATAGCGTGCAGCTAGAAATTGCACTTTTGAAATCAAGATTCGACACTCAAATGTTTTGGTATGAACAGATTTAGATTTCAGTGGATATGATAAAAATTTTATAAATATTTTGAGAATTCTGCAAGGATTTGCTTTGTATCCCGGGTCAGGATGAGTTGTCACCAACATGGGAAATTTGTTTTAATAAATGGGAATATGGTACTAAACTGTAAACTTCATTAGAATCAAAATGAGAATGTGGAACCAGAAACAAGACATGGGTTCACCTAACTTCACTAGACCCCAAAACTTGACTTACGAAGTAACTTTAAAACTGTAAACACAACTGACTTGGTTATCTCCATAATTTTTGGTTAATTTTGAACCCTGCACTGTATCAAGCGACGGCGTTTACCGCTGGTAGCAAGCATTGCTGATATTCATTCAAAAATTCAATTATTTTGCCATTCGGATTGATTTTCAACATTGATAATGATATATCTTGAGAAATTCGCGTAAGTAATCAAATTTTTTACGACGCGATTGCTAATACGAATTTGGGCCGACCTGGCAATTTACTGTAATAAATCTGTCAATCTTACTGTAGTCCGTGCTAATTTTACTGTGACGCTATTTCATGCAACAACTTTTCAACTCGTCACAGTTGGTATTATTCACTTTGTCGCGTCCACGCTTATGATGCTTTGACAACGTTCTTCATTCCCGACCGCCGACGAATGACCCGAGCTCCGCTTATAATCGTTGCTATTCGAATGTAGGGAAGGAGACGCGCGAACGCTGTCTCCACTATCATAAATTGCGTGATCGAGTTACCCACATTTGGAGCAATCGCGGAGGTCAACTGGGTCCAAGTGCAATGACCCAGCCTCGCCCCGGCAGCACGGCCTGCCTGATCGCCGTAGCTGCATCACCAAGTAAGTATGCTTTGGGGGTCAAAAGTACGCATCTAGACCCGTATCAATATGCTAATATTTATGGTGTGCAGTTTTTCCGTTACGACCCGTTGCGCATGACATCATTTCGGAGGTGTGAATCGATTTGGCGTAAATGATTATGATTACGTAAAAGTTAATATTGTCTTCATTGTGTGAAATTGCCTGTTGTTAATTTTTTGCATAAGTTGACATGATCGCATGTTTTGTAGAAGTCCGCATGGTGGCAGTGTGTTCAGTTTTTGTCGAAATGTATCGCGCGCCTCTTTGACATCTCTGCGACTCGTGTGCAAAAACAAGCGACGCAGGCGTACCGGCTGAACATTTTTCGGGAAGAAAACCTTTGATTCAGAAGGTGCCAAAGGTGGTAAATAACTCGGTTACGACGGAGTCAAATTTCGGACTTTCAAAGTATGTGAAGTGCATCACCGGCGCGAAAATATTAACATAAATCATTATTTGACAGATATTTATTCCGAATTTGTAATATCCGAATCCAATTATTTTCTGAACAATTGTCTTTTAATTCTATTGAACGTGCTCAACTGGTGAAATACAAACGGCTTAATTTTCGACTTCGGATGTCTCCTTACTTACATAGTTGTATTTCACCGAATAGGCGCATCCAATACAACTAGGAGTCTTCCCGTCGATAACCGTTAGCTAATTTTCCAATATTAAAAATATTTCGAAACAAACAATTAATTATTTCTCTCCCTCCATAACCGTGGTAAACTCGTATCATTCCCGAACGCGTCTGATTCTCTTTCAAAAATGAACAAAATAATTGAATAAATGGCTAATTTTTAAAACATACCCAAAACTACAACGTATCAAAAGGACGAATTTTTCAAACCGACACAACCGTGAATTATGAGAAAATAAAATCGGGCCCTCTCTTTTGCTGACTTAAACGTTGCTCATAAATACCCAAAACTACTAATTACATTTTTTTTCCCTGTCAAGGCCCGATTTTTCACTTTCTGTAGTAGCCTGTACGAGAGCTCGATTTAGCCTCCCCGGCATTGTTTTGTTGTTTACTATTTTCAAACCATTTCATCGAGGATTTGCGTTGTTTCACTCCTTAGCCCAATAATTTATAGAATTTATAATCTTTGACCGTGTTCAAAATCATAAATTATTGATTCGATTTTACAGTGATTCAGAATCAAAGAATATTTTCTTAGAAAATTGATAACAATTAATAATTTTCAGGATATGTGTCTTTCTCTATTTGCTATAAAACTTTTGATTCAAATTATTGAACAGAAAACTCTATCAAAATTCGGAATTGTATTTGAAAGTTGCACTTCATCCCTTCGCTATTGAGTATCGTTTGTAGCCGTCTATTATAAAACTTTGTTTTACCAAAACATTCAAAGTTTATTTTGAACAGACAAACGCCGATCATAAAACGGTGTTTGCACCGTGCTTGCGGCCCATTGCACCTTGGCCCAGTTGACCTTTGCGATTGCTCCCAACGTCGGTAACTCGATCACGTAATTTTTGATAGTGGATCTGCGTCCGCGCGCCCTCTTCCTCACATTCCTGTTTCTGATGCTTCTCTTAACATGGCGGCGCAGCGAGTTCCGTTGACGGTTAATGCTCTCGGTCGGAAGATGTCTCTGTTTGTTCATTATATAATTCTGATCCGAATATTCGATTCGATGCTGAAACCAGAATAGATTCGATTTTGGCCACCCCTAATTGTGGCAAAAGCACAGTGAATTCAGCGCTCACTTCCAGCAATTGCGTATATCCAAAACTCGAAAGCACTTTGTTGATGTTCCAAGAGTGGACTGTTGATTGACCGCGTCCCGGGCTGCGCGTCTCATCAACTTCCCAAAATTGATCAAATAGTCGATTTTACTATTTTATTTTAATTTGCACGATCGAAAATGTGTGTATTTCAAAACAATTACCTTTATTCGATACGTTTTATTCACAGTTACGAAGAATTCCTTAAAACCGAAAACACTAATATACCATATTTGGCATGTGGTCGCGATGGCCTAGTGCATTGTTTATCATGTTAGCATCACCGGCTGAAGATCTCGGGTTCGAGTCCCGGCAAGTCCTGCTAGTTAATCCGTGCCCACCACCCAATCTACGGTGTAATAACTCAGTTTGGCAATAAAACTAACCATGTTCGCTTATGGCCGCCGGTGCTGGGTTTTCACCGGTCTTGTTGCCATCAGTTTTAGAGTATTATCGCGGTTCTTCGGCCCACGAGCTCGAAAATTCAGACCACTCAAAAATTTTGTTAGGTGCTACGAGATTTTTATATATTTTTCTCCACTAGGCAGCAAAATTCAATGATGTTTTTAAAAATTTCCTCGCATTTCGTGTACCTCGTAGCCTCAAAGATTTGACAACTTAAATAGCATCGCTTGACGATCTCGTCCGATAGTTTATTGTCGGCATAAGGGATGGTTTAATTTTAATGACCAGGGTTTCCAGATTTCTGATTAAACGTCCATCAAAATCATGATATATTTGTCTCTGCCACAAGTATTATGTTATTCACATGGCATATGATGCGTATTTTCGGCCTACGACCCATACTTACTTGGTGATGCAGGCACGGTGATCATGCAGGCCGTGCTGCCGGGGCGAGGCTGGGTCTTTGCACTTGGACCCAGTTGACCTCCGCGATTGCTCCTAATGTGGGCAACTCGATCACGCAATTTATGATAGTGGAGACAGCGTTCGCGCGTCTCCTTCCTTTCTGTGATAAATAGTCATGAATAGTTAAATTTTATTACACGTGCGTCACAGATGGATCGGGTCGATTTAACGTGCAATGTACTTCGTGAATGCGAAATAAGGTTGGCGCACCATTCATCGAGACAAAACGAATGTTCCCAAGCGACTGAATCGGTCGGCCTCTTTTTAGTTTCACCACAAATGGTAGAATAAAATGAGTTCGAAATGCAGCAACTCGTTTGGACAAGCCTGGTCTTAGTAGCTCAAAGTGCCTAGGCGCTTGAAGTTTTAAATTCGCGGTCCGATTATCTTCATTGCGTTGGTTCCATTATGACTTCTACGCTGCGATTCAATATTCGGACCGGTTCTCGATCTTGTGCCGCAATGACGATTTCAGATATTTCGACTTTTTTAAGAAGCTTAACTTACCTCAGCAACTTTAATTTGACAAGCATGGACCGCATGGTAGCGAAGCTTAACCACAATCTAATTTTTTTTAGATCTTTCAGCCGACAAAGTCGATGAAACGTTGTTCATCCGTGGCATGTGCTTGGCGAAGTAAAATTTCTTATTGGGGAGGGGGCGGTGAATTTTATATGAAAATATTTATTCGATTCGAAATATTTTCTGGTCGAAGCAGTTTTTGTTTATTCAGTACGGGCCATTGATGGATCACGTCGGTTACATAAGGTTCGCATATGCTTAAAAAAATGAACAAAAATTTTCAATAAATAAAATTGACAAAAGTTTCGCTCGCTTTTCGGTGCGCAATCGTATTTAGGCTTACTGCAGATATTAACTCAAAATGGTTGATTTTCCCAACGAAGGATTCAAAATATTTTCTCGCTCAAGCGCCACGCAAATTTTCTATCAACGCGTTGGTTTTTTCCATTTTTTTTTTTTACTATCAAAGTTTGACAACCTCCGCCATTGACAGAGAAATATATAACCCAGTCAAAAATATTTTGATAATGTTTTCGGAAGTAATATACTACTGATCAATCGCGCCATCGTTCGCTCGATGACAATTATGGCTGGACAGTTTGATTCACTGATTCGAATCAATCCGAAACACAATTTATTTATCTTAATCAATTGTGAATCGTTCATAGGAATAATAATTTGCTACATAATGTGGATAAATAATTTTTATTTTCAACGACAAAATGCAATTGAATTTGGTCAAATTTGACGCAAATTATTGATTTAACATAAGTCGCTCGTTGTCATATGAGTTGGGTATTTTAATGATAGAATTTAAACACTCTGACTTCGGCCATATTCTACATATATTTCGTTAATGGCTGATATCTTGTGCACCTTTCAGCGTCGCAGTTGACTTGTTTGGTTTTTCATGAATTCTTTACTTTCGATTGCCGATGCGCACGTACACGAATTTAGATGAGCGACCATCAATTAGGATGTGATCATGTAAAAATGTTCCCAGTACGGGTGTATCTGCACGAGATGCCGGACCGTACCTCGGCATTGCCTTCCGTCAGTTACCCATACTTAACAAAACATGTTATGTTGAAATTTTCCTGATTGGGTAATATAGAAATAAAAATTGTCAGAAATTTATTATCATAAGTGGAATTTCAATCGGGCGCTTAGGACTATTCTTTTTGTTTGATATCCCGCACCACCACTAGTTTTCCATCCGTCGAACCTATTCTAAGTGCGCGACATTAGCACACATATATCATCATAGATTGTTACAAGCTCTTGTTGTTGAATTTCGAGATTGCCAAACTGGCCGAGACCGCTCAATGACGCGATAATGGTAAGGCGAGGTCTTCCAGTTTTGTCAGGATCGGCGTGTGGACGGATTAGCAAGATTTTTTTGCATTGCGATTGGAAGCATATTTTCGAGAATGAACTATTGAATCATCTTAATAATGTTGGGTGAGTGATAATGTTTATGTATGGTTGTTAAATATTATGCTAATAAATTACTTCTTTGAGTCCTAATCATTTAAGAAATTCGCATTTTTGGCTCAAGTCATAAGAAAAGTTCGAAAGACTTCGATATTTTCTTTTTCATAAGACGGCGTAAATTTAGCAGGAATATCAGGGAAAGGTATGAAATGTCAGGGACTTTTTTATATCTTCTGGAAAATAATTACGGAGCAGGTCGCCAGTATAAGTTGTGTTTGAGAAGAGAGCCAAACAGATAATCGGCGTTAAATAAGTTAACAGGAGATAAGTTAAATCTCAAGAGTCTAATAGTCTATACATGAATTTTGATAATAATGATCAATAAATACAACAAATTGTTTCGACTTTAATTGTTTAATTTCTTATTGAGATATTGAGGGCTATTTTGTCGAATTAATCTAAATCCATTTATTCGGCGAAATTTTGTATTATTGTTTCTTCAAGTGTTTTATATATTAGTTCTACTCACTCTAACGTATTCAAAGTTATATAGTAAATTTGCTTGCATTTCTGTATTAGTAAGTAAATTTGTGTCTATTACGTCGAAAGAAGATTCTTTTGAAAGCCTTTTCAAACTGTATATCACTGAATATAAAATAATTATAATAATCAAAAAAAAAAAAAACTACTAATAAAACCCGAATTACCCCTTTTCGATTTCTAATTGTGATTTTTTTAATGTACGCAAAAAATTACACGAAAACACTCTCACGTAAACATGAACGATGAAAGCATGAATAACGCAAAGACAGTTGTGATCATCATTATGAAAATGGTCCGATAATGGTAGACAGATGCAATCTCGTGAGGGCTCTGTGAAAGGCATGCAATTACTACAATTCTTTCGTTTTCCCGTGAATCCGACTTACGCTGGAAGTGCGCAGAAATTTTTGAAAACGAAACAAAAACTCATTTCGAGAGCGAAATGCCACGAAGTAAAACGAAAATAACCAGTAAAATCTAATAGCGCAGAGGCGTGCAAAGTACATAAAAATTAGATAAAAAATCTCACATTGATGCCATAACGTAGCAAAATAGACAAAATTTGTCAGTAGAAAGCAATTACGCACAGAAGACACACGGAAACTCCTATATTAGAGACACAAAATTAATCATCAAAAAGTAATTGCGCTCCCAAATAATCATAAAAATTTGCGTTGTTTTTGTTTTGTTTACATTTTTTCATTATATCGCCATTGCCCGTTTGACATGGGGCTTTAGGCCATATGTCTTGGAGGTCGAATTAAAATGGGTGGACTTCTTTTCGAAAGGGACGTGCGTCACTGAAGAAGCATGAAAAATCCGAGGCGTATCAAAACAGGTCGGCTGCTCTTTCATTTGGTATACAATTATCAGCTTACCAACAAAATAACATTTTGTTTCTGTACTCTGATGCTTTTATTATACGTTTTCAGGTAGACAAACAGGATTGGCAAAATAGAAGTAAAATTGAACGAAACTGAGAAAGTTGCCAATCGGGAAACAGTACGGCACTCACCACAATTTTCGACACAGTGCGTTTCTGTGGTTAAGCAACAATACCTCTTCGAGGTTATGGGGATGAAGAAAGTGCAGGAAACTTTAGAAATGTATCGGCTTTAGTTGGGAAAGTACGTTATAGCTTCTGCAAAATATCTGGAAGTTCTAATGCTTCAAAATATTTGTATGGCACAATTTAAAATGAAATACTTAAAATACTTTCGGAGAACATTACTCGAAATTTGATTACCATTTTGAAAACTGAATCCAGTGGGTTAGGTAAACGACCATTTTTTCCGTGATTGCGTATGAAACCTCGGATATATATTAAAAAAAGAACAGGTGAGCATTTCCGTGCGTTACTGTTCGGCGGCCTTCGAGAGTGGGAAGTATTTTTAGTAACAACCAACACAGATCGCAACTATCTTCATCGCATTGTCAAGAATACTCTCACTCGACTTGGCCTTTCTGTAACGGACCTTGGAGGTCAAGGGTTTGATCTTGATGCAATCATGGCTGTTAGAATAAGGGGAGTTCAGAAACAATTTAAAGATGAAAATCCCGAGGCGTTGTATGCTGTTTCGGACATCAATTTGTCAAACAGCGAGCGAGGAAAAACGGAAGTTGCCAACTCCTTAAATGTTTCAAACTTTGTAATAAATTTTGTTCGTTACTCTCCAAAACGTTGTACAGTATTTGATGCAATATCGGGTGAAAATATTAATAACAAAAGTCTTTGAACCCTCTGCTCCATGTGATGGGTTCTTAAACTGCAAGCGGTGGAAACAGCTTTAGAGCAATAGCAGAACGTATTAAATTTCTTGATAAATGTAATGGATGGTAATGCTCGACCTGGTAATGTCAGACCTCTAGCATGTCTCACCTGAGGAATTTAGAAAGGTTTTCAACGTATTTTTCGCTAAGATTGTTGCAACGTTATTTTCGAACAATTCAGCCTTCGTATATAAAATGCCAAGCTCGGAATATCAAAATTGGTGGGATAAAAAAGTTGATGGAAAGCCTTGCTGATATTCTAGCCGCTGACGCCACAGATGTAGTAAATTTCCACACGTTTTTTTTTAATGCAGTGCAAGCGCGAGGTTTACATCTCAATTTCTCAACAGGACGCAGACGACATCATAGTACATCTGGAGAACAGAAAGCTCATTTTTCGAGCTCTATCAAACAGTTTTGAGCTCTGCCTCAGTTGCTATCATATTCCGTTACGAATCTCAATCTTTGGACATAATCGAACTTCTAAGAAGATTGTTGGAAGATCCAGGAATGAGAGAAGAAATTTCCGAGGTGTCAACATTTTATGAAGGCGATTGAAACAGTGCTGATATCGTCCAGGAGAGAACACGATGGTTTTCTCTTTGTCGTCGTCATAATATTGAAATTACCTTTGATATTTTGAGAGACGATCTCCCAGTAAACTCTGCTATGAGAGATGTAATGCCCAATCTTAACGCCGCTCTGGTGAATTTTATAGTGCTGCAAACTTCTGCGTGCATCACACAGACAGCTTTTGAGCTGTACGTCTCAACAATTTGGCAATGATATCTATTCATAAAAATTTTGCTTCTAAATTGTCCTCCGAAAGTAACATGTTTGGTCTCTGAAGATTTCGAGGTATCTTCGTTTTTTTACCGTTATTTGAAGTTATTTTATTTGATGTGTCGTTCTTTCTTAATTTGATTGAACGAAAAATATTTATTTTGTTTGTGCCATTTGAAAACTTAGAATAAAAATTCTTTCTTACACATGGACGGTAAATTGCCAAGACTCAATTATAAAAATAATTGTTTGTTGATTTTTCGCGATCCATTAGAGACGCAGGCTGCATAACATCTTTGCGCACTGAATTGTTCTTGCGGCTTTTCTTGTGGTTCGTCACCAAATCAAGGTATAACCGAGCGTGCCTATGCAGTATACATTTAACTACTTAACAACGTCATTCAAGTCAATAAGACTTGTTAGGTCTTGCACGTTTAATCATGCAACATCGCCATTGCAGCGGAATAGAATCACACAATAGTCAAACTTAAACGGATAGTGAACATAACATACTCACGGTATAAACTTAATTCCCTGCCCTACATACTGCGGAGGGTCTCGTAAGATAATGCCTTCTTCGCATCGGCGAGTCACTAAGCAGTGTGTAGCGCATATTCATTGGATATAATTATTGTACAATAGCAGGACATCACAGCTTTGGGCAACAATTTCATTGAATATCTTGCGAATTGAGCCAACATGATAAAGTGAAAGAAGTGATATTTGGCGTTTTTAAATATACCCAACACTTCCCATAAAGTGCTTACGAGCGAACCAAAGTATTCTATACTTGGGGAGCCCGCTTAGCTCAATCGGTGAACTCGTTGGGAATACGTTTCGAGCTACGAATCCCTGATCGCCATGACGCGAGTTCAAATTCCTTGAGGAACGGTGATTATATGCGAGAGGTCTGTTGGACGCCTCACCGATCCACGGTGGTTCACGCAAGCACTGCCACCAACCACGTGAACGCACAGGAAATATGACAAGACAAAACCTTCGCCCTGATTGGGTTCTGGTATCTGCATCCTGTTCTATATTTTCCTCAAAATTTCAGCGGAAGAATACCTTATCCCGACATCTGAAACAATCAACTATCTTGGACGAGACTGGTCACAGATTGGTGAAGCTGATATTCATTGATATTTTCAAAACAGTAGGGGATATAATTTCTTATAGAGATTCACTCGAATCAAGGCTGAAAGCATCATTTAAGTAGAACCGAGCAACGGCTATTCATATGGCAAGAGCTACGTAAAACGAAGTATTGTCAGCGGTTGCACACTAAATTTGAAATAACTCAAGCGGAACTGAACCGTCGATATCTGCTCCGGACAATGTTCATCTAACACCAACAAAAACTTGTTTCATTAAATTCTCAATTAAACGAGTCTTTACAATGACAAAATAACGTCAAGTGTTATTATCAAAAAGTATAATAGAATACAAATCATTGTATGAAATTTGACATTAACCTCCCAAATCGAAATCTCATGCAATATTTCAGAAGTAAGGTTGGTGCTACAACATTTGGGGTGAACCCCAACTTGAATGTTGACGAGATTTTCACTGTGTCATAATCCAGTAAATCTGATTTACGAATTCATTCGCAACATCTAAAATATAAAGTTAAATGACCGGAAAGTGGAAACCTCCGGGTATGGCTATTCTTTTCAATCAAGAAGGCCAAAGAGTTAATTAGTTAAAAGGATTTGGCTAACGTAGTAGTAGTATGTCGACTAACCAAATATTCAAGATGTGGTACATGATTTCACGATATTCTGGGGTAAATACGACTCATTGTACTGTAGGGGTTCTGTTCTGGATGAGATATTTTCACTCAAAGTGCCGTAGCTGGTTTCACATTTTACCCAGAAGTTTGCCTCTCTAGTAGCACTCGGTTTCCTTTGAGTAAACCGTTTACAGCAATTTTTATGATGAATTTAAAAAGAAAATAAGCCGGATTATGGGTCAGTTTTATTGTTCCTTCACTCATCATAATATTCAATATTATTTGGAAACATTCCGGGACGATAAATGGCGCACACCAAATATACTTCTTAACATGTGCAAGGACTTTTTCTCAGATAAAGTCAAGTTGGTGAAACAATGTTTCCATTTTATCGGTTGTGTATATCATACAAATTTTGGCAAAGTTAAAAATATTTCTATTGTATTTGTATTGTAGTTTACCGTTAAAATAGGAAAATCCCCTTTACTTTGCGTCAAATTTGCGCATTTTATGGTAAATTCGAGACTGGTGCGAATTATGGTGATTCGAATCACCGCAACAATGTCTTTCTTTCAATGTCTTTGTAGTTTACGTTCGTTTCAAAACAACGGCCAGGGCAATAATAATTCACCCTGAAGGCAAAATCATTAATTAGAATCGTTTGTAGTTTACAAGAGAATAACGCGTATGCACTATAAAATATATGCTTTTACTGATTCTTATCATGTACTGTTTTTTTATATATTGCTCTAGATCTGGACAATTCAATTAGATTTTTCGAATCGATCCGTAGCATAACCTATTCGTTAATCGATCATATTCGAATCAGGAATTCTATTTTTCAAACATAAAGCACATATTTTTTTTAGCAAACTCTTTACTGAAATGGGAGAATTAAACTTGTAAAGTAATGTGGAACTTTCAAATTTCACGGAGTTCTTGATAATAGAGCAAACATCAATGATAAAAACGGAAAATTTGTACTTTGACGCAATTAGCGATTCAAACCGATTTCATAAAATTATTCAAATCAAATTCGCATTGTGCATGTTTTCGCTTTTGCACAGATCTACCTGTAACAGACCCATCGAAGGCAAGAACGCCATGTAATGCGAGGTTTAGACATGTTCTTATTTCCTGAGCCTCGTAAGAAGCGAGTTAAAAGTGAAATAAAATGAAAAGAAATGGTAGGTGGCTTCGCCATCGTCCAGAACAGACACCGTTCACTGTGCTCTACCGTATATCTATCTGTGCCCTTTAGTGGTTTCAAAAGGCATTTAAAATATACCCAGTCTATTGCAGCCTTGCTCTGATCGGATTTCGATAAAAAAAAATTTTTTGGGTGCTGCTTAGGGGTGGGCAATTCGATTCGGTGATTCGAATCCATTCGAAGCACAATATGTTCGAATCAATCGTTAACCGTTCATGGAAACGAACGCTTACTAAATGGACTAGAATTCTCATTTTTAACGACAAAACGCGATCGATTTTGGTCAAATTTGACCAAAATCGATTAAATTTTGTGGTTAAAATATGGAAATTGTTGTTCTCAGACATAGAGTGTGAATTGAATATAAACTATAAATTTCTTGATTTTCGCAACACAAGTTGTGATAGCAAAAATGGGAAATTTGTTATTTACATCGAATTCGTGATTCTAACCGATTCGAAAAAAGAATTCTAATCAAATTCGAATTCCGAATGATTCGGGTTTGCCCAGCCCTAGTGCTGCTTTCGGATTTGCTGATAGGAAATTTTCAATGAAAAAACGGTAATAAAAAAAATTACGGGGAACACTATTCAAGTCATCAGCGGTTACTACTGTTCATCATATTGCCCCCAGGATAATTTGACAGGGTATATTTACAGTTGGTAATGAGCCATCGTAAATTTAAAATAAAAAAAGTAAAATTGTGAAGCATAGACCAAAGATGGGTCGATCCTCGTTTAACGCGATCAATATTTTGCCGAAACTTGATTAAATAAAGTCAGCGACATGCCTCGCGGGAATGTATAAACATATAAAGAATAGAGAGAGAGGGGCTTATCTATTAGAAACAATATTGATAGCTTGCTGTTCAAAGTTATTACGAGGGCCAGGGAGTTTTCTAATTTAAAACCCATTTGAAGGCCAGGATTCTGCGCATGTATATGTCAAAGAGAACGCAAGATTTTACCTTCCGCAGAAAACTAAGAAATAAGGAAAACATTACATAGAGAACTGAACCGATTTAGCAGCATGTAATCAATGGGGATAATTTGCAATTCTCAATTCTTCAATTTTTCTCAATTTTCAAAAAAAAAACTATACTCTCCAGTGCCGTGGTACACTTAGAATTTTGAAGAGGGGGGAAACACAGTTAAAAACACAGTTAACATTTTCCCCCTACGTTTTGAAGCATTATTTCAACTAAAGTGAGTGTCCAAGTAATCAATCACTTGTTATATCAAAGGCATATCGCTCAGGTTACAAAATTATCGATAGCTCATTTCAACAAACCATAGATTAACTAAGTTGCCAATTTTACAGCAACAGCATTTCATTTTTTTTAAACTTTTGGTATTTGATTAGAATAAACTAGGGAAAATGTCGGAGCAGCCGGCTATTGTTATTGATAATGGATCTGGCCTCATAAAAGCAGGGATGTCTGGAGAAGATGCTCCAAAAGTGAAATTACCAACTGTCGTATCTGGCGACGTGAGTAGTTAGTATACTATTACACTGTAACAAAAAGTACAGCAAATTTACTGATCTTTAGAAGTAATTGCAAATTTTCGAAGTTAAAAACGCCATGCTTATGATATTTATGCCAATTAGGAAATGATGATGGACCGCACCTTCACGGTGCGTTTAATCAACAGCCCATTTTGGCCAAATAAGTCCATTTTGAATTCTTTTCAATACCGGCAAGAAAAATTACTGTCAAAGACCAGTGAGTTTGTTGCATTTTTTGTTACAGTTTATTAAAAATACGTTGTTAAAACCGCCGATCTTTGACTGAAATTTCACTTGATCATATTCAAATGAAACTATAAATCGATTTTTGATTAGTTATGGGCTGTTAATGATACGCACCTCTAAGAATCAGCAGCATCTCAGACCTGGTGAAAAATCAACAAGGCGTTCGTAGGAGTACAATTACTCCAACCAAAATGTAAATTTGCTGCATTTCATCACGGTGTTCTTAACCCCTCAGATTGACTTTTGTTCAAATATGAGTTAGAAATGAATCGTGTCTACGAAACATGGTATATCTTGCGCCCATTTTTGACAAAATTGAATTTCTGTTTGGGTGCCGTTTGGGATTGCTTAATAATGAATTAGGAAGACTCCTGTTAAAAGTCTCTCACAGCTTTGCTTGCCCTTTTTACTGGTAGACTGTCTTGCTAAAAGTATAGACTAGAGTGATGTACTCCAATTGCAAAAGATATTATATTTCTAAAATCGTTGAAAAATCTCCGAAAAAAGTATACACAACAATTATTATTTCAGTCTGATAATCCTCTCGTCGGAAAGTCGGCTGAAAAAGGAGAAAACTCTAGATTCCCGTATAAGCATGGACGCATAACTAACTGGGATGATATGGAGAAAATCTGGCAGCATACTTTCGATGAATTGCGAGTAAAACCTCAAGATCGTTCCGTTCTTTTAACTGAAACTCCATTGAACCCCGAGGTATTTTATTCTTTTTTGTCATATGAAATCCGACCTCCCTAAGGTCGAGACAGCACCCGAAATGAAGCGACTTACAACCATATCGCGAAGGACTACATTGTATCTTTTTCTTTTTATCAAAAAGGGTGTTGTAACGATTTCCATATCGGATAATTTTTGTGAAAAAACCCTTGGTCAAGTTCGAGTCACTGATGGATCGTGTCGATTGGACGTGGTACATCCATGGATAATGCTTGCATCACAAATTATTATTTCTGAAAGGAGTTAGAGTGAAATACCATTACTTGCAAAAAAGATCGAATATGATCTATATGCGCCGTGTCAGTAATTTCCCTGATACTCTACTAAAAAGTCGCTGACTCTTCCTTACGTGTAGTACCGTTGACATATTCGGGCTGCTGTTCCTACTTACTCAATTAAACGTAATCGGAGAATGGTAGGTGCGCATTTTTGTTCGCTTTCGACCTTGAATTTTTTATTGAAAAAGCGGGAACGGAAGCAGCGGCCAAAAGACACCAACTAATCACCATATATCACCATACAAATCACCATACAAATCACCATAATCACCATACAAACATCTACTTCTTGATGTAGTACCCGCAGCTGTATTTAAAACATCCCAAACAGGACTGAATCACTATATGAAATTGTCAGCTTTTAAATTAATCTTATAGTTGAAATATTTACATTGATATTATTCCTGCAGCCGAACAGAGAAAAGATCATCCAGATTATGTTTGAAACCTTCAACGTTCGCAGCTTCTACTTATCTGTTTCAGGAGTTCTTTCACTCTACGCTTCTGGGCACACAACAGGCAAGTGTTTTGGTGTAGTTTTCGTCGAATCATCGCATAAACTCTGAAATCTGCAGATTTTTTTGAGCTGTCGGTACGCATTTTTTTCTTTATCGAAATGAAAATTGTTCTAAATATCGTTTACAAATAAATCGAATGTCTCGGATTGGTGTTACTTTTCGGTTTCGAGTATCAGTAGATCCGGACTGTAAATCCATATGCTCCTTTCCGCCCGAAGACGCGATGGCACGCAAAAACACTCCCCTTGACAACTAAAAAATCTTACAGTGGTTTTCACGTCTCAAAATGCAGAAGTACCACTATCGGTTTCTTCCTTTCTTAGAGATAAAGTTTGCTGAAGAATGCTCCGAGCGATGTCCCAATGGTTGTCGTGTTGGCACCACAGGTTAAAGATCTTGGTTTTGAGTCTCGGCGAAGCCACTCACCCCAGGGTTTAATAACTTCATATCGTCACATCTTTCCAACGACTAACTCTGTCCGCATATAAGTGACCTTAATCAGAGCGATCCATTCCAGAGTGCCTGTAAAAAATAATGTTTATTAGATTGTGTTCATTCCGTTACCAATGAAATAGTACCCGCTAGCTTAATCATTGGAAGCATAAAAATACAATTTGAGCTACGAATCCTTATTAATCATGGTGATTATCCCACGCGTTCAATTCCCGTAGGGGTGATTATATACAAGAAGGTTGCTTTCCAATTTGAAAATTTTTCTTAAAACATCTTTTGTTAAGTATGAGTCACTGATGGATTGCCTCGATGAGACGCGGTTCTGGGTGGCTCATGTTTGACACAAAAAAAACTTCTATTGTTTATAGACGACTCACCGAGTCACGTATTCCCTGGCCAAGTCTTCATACAATATAATAGGAACCAATAAAAATCTTTAGACAAAGCATCTTCCGCCCGATTTCAAACTGGTATATGTACGAGTAGTCGGGGTTTGCTCTTCCTAAATTTTCCTCATTCACGGGGTAAAAATAAAATGCTAGTTTAAAACTTTTACTTTCTCGATTTTTAAAGGTGTTGATGTTGATATCGGGTACGACACTGTGTCTGTTGTTCCCATATATGAAGGATATTGTCTTCCGCACGCGGTTCAACAGTTGTACATCGGTGGGAAAGATTTGACAGAACATTTGCTGACTCGTCTGCGCAGTCAAGTCCGGGATGCTATAAGAATAGGTAATGGGTGTGGACACGCATTCCAGCGTAACATTAGAATAGATTTCTTCTAGTCTGCAGTCAAAAAATTTTATTTATAACAAGAATCCTTCTTTTTGAAAACATACTTATTTTTATTAAAATCCGCTCAAACTGAGCCCGAATGCAGCGCCTAAATGAAATCCACTAACGACAACTCGAGTGACCGAAAGCTACTACGAGTTATACAACGTGTAACTGCACTCTAAGTGGAAATCGTGGGCGCGATGGCTTAGTGGTTGATGGCATCGCAGGTTGAAGATCTCGGTTTCAAGCCCTGGCGAGTCCAGGGTTGCTCGCTTATCCATGCCCACCACTAAACCAAGGATGTAAAAACTTGGATAGGCTAAGCCGAACAGGAAAAGATTATATCTTTCCAGTAATTGTGACCCTGTCCGTCTATAAGTGGTCTCTGTTACAGGGCCTTGGGCAGAAAATATCAGAATTGATATTAATTTTTTTTAAATATTTCCTTAAATAATAACCCAAACAGTTTTTATTCGATTGCTTTATTAAACAAATCATTTTAAAATTGCGCAGAAAAGCTTAAGCTTCGTCGGTATAAATAGACGTTTTCGGGCCTAAATCCACAGTAAACGATTTGCTTGTCGAAGGCAAGTCCCACCAGAATTCAAATCCAGAGTTTCGAGACAAGTAGAGTCCTTGTATTTGCTAGTCGTAATTCAAGTCGAGTTATTCAATTACGTTTGGAAAGTCCATATCTTCTAGAAAATTTTTTTGCACGGTTTTTCAGTTTAAAACGTAGAATAATTTTTTGAAGTTAATTAGTTATTTTCGGCAATTTGCCGTTTCAGGTCGTGGATTTTCATTTTTGAAACATTTTCGCGTCTCCGGTGCGATTTTGGAATGATTTACTTTGATCTACAATAAAAATACAAGTTAAAAAACAAATGTCCGTTACGACTATTACGAGTGTCATGCTTCCATTACTAATCTTTTTCTCCAATTTTGCTTCTCAAGTTTCTGAGCACTTCATTGATTCAAGCTTAATTCTGTTGAAAATTCCTTTAAAATTTTACAGAACGTGAAACGGTTCAAAGCATCAAAGAGCAACTGTGCTTCGTTGCTGATGATTTCGATAACGACACTGCTGAAGAAAAGTCTTATACTCTGCCAGGCGGAGAGGTGGGTATTGGTTTAGCAGAAATCGGCCTGTGCACTGCTTTCGTCCGGTCAGAAAATTTATACTCAAACGCATTTTGTTATGTACGAGTTACTTATAACGCGCGCCGCCAAGACGTGGATCATCTTTGACAACTTTAGATTCCTGATAGATAGTTTTATCATCGCTCAGAGCAGATACCACTCACTGCACTCTAACATGGAGGTTTTGTTTTGTACGAGTTGTTTTCGCCAATCAATATCCTTTTGCCTGAATCGAATTTTGAAGTATGAATCATAACATTTCGGATCAAATCTTTCACAATCTGTTCCATGTTAGAAATTGACGAAAAAATTATAAAACGACTTTTCCAAGAAGTGTTGGATGATTTTATCATTGCCCATGGCAGATATCACTCACTGCTCTTTACCATACGAGTTCAGTTCTGTTTGGAACGTTTCCGCTAAGAATACAGTTACTGGTACTACATCTTGTAGTAGCCCTTTGCTATTGAGTGACCCTTAGCTGGTTCCTTTACGGCACTTCTTCCGGTTTTGAGTTCGAGTTCATTTCAATAAAAAAATATTCAATGAAAGTTTGCCCCAAAATTTTTTCAAACCTGCTGAAATGATTATTTCAATCCTCCGAATCGGTTTGAATTTGGATTCCAAAACTGGCATGCCTATTTGGATTTTACCAAGCAATTGAAAAATTCTTGCATCTTGAACAAGCACACACATGCACAATACTTGTTCATGCAAGCGCGCGTAAGCACATACATTTTGTACACAAATATCTTTATTGTTTCAGGTGATCTATCTTGCAGAAGAACGAAACCAGTGCCCGGAAGCTCTGTTCAAACCATCTATCGTGCATGTGGATTCTGATGGAATAAACAAAAAAATTTACAATTCCATCATTAAATGCGACAGGGATATCAGAAGGGATTTATTTAATCACATCAATCTGAGTGGTGGTTCGTCGATGTTTGTTGGTAAGAGGTTTAAAAAAATCGCTATCATGCTGCCGTGAGGGTCTTGAGACATGTCTAATGGCAACGGTCACGTAGGCAAACGTAGCTTCAAGATCTGTTGGAAATAATCGTTTGTTCAAAATGCAGCTGATAATGCACAATGCAGACATTTTTGCCTGTGCCGGATGTTTCACGTATTCCGTGTCACGTATTCACGTATTGCATTGATGAAATAAAAACATTCATACCATCTGGTTTTTAATAAACTCATCTTTCTAATTTTCAACTAACAAAATCAATTTTAGAACCTACAGTATTTTTACAAAAATCTAGACGTTTTGATCTCGAAAAATCTTTTATTGGGAATTCTTCTAATATGAATTCGCTCCTGAAGTGTTCACGTTCCAGAACACCATATTTCCATAACTACGTAGCAAATTCTGATAACAAAAATAACACAAATCAATAGCAAGCACAAAAAAAGTTGTGTCTAAGTGTTCCGATGCAACCCCATCAAAAATTTAATTTTGTCTAGCATGGCCCACAGATGGACTGCACTTTGCTCTTCTTGACAAATCCTGTATTTACCAGCGATTTTCAGATAGGGCACCAATGCGCAATGAACTGCATATGAGTGCGTAAACGCAGCCGGCCTAAAAGGACGATCTAATAGTTTTATTTTGATGTAATCGAATAAAATTACTGCCAAAGAACGGCGATTGAACTACATTTTCATTAATGTTTAATCAAGCTCTTCAGTGGTTTTCAAAATATTTGTAGGATGCCGCTGAATCCCTTATAATTGCGTAAATAAACAACTAATTAATAAATAAAAACAGAACTCCATAGTGAAAGACTCAAGCTGTATCCGCTAGCTGATGCTGGGGGAACAACGCTGTGACAAATATACAGCACATTTGCTGTATCTATTTGAGCAGTCCATCTCACATATTTTGAAATCACCAAGTAAAACCCCTCACAGTTACAGTTACAGTGCAAATGTTAGCACCATCTATGACTTCAAATATCATTAAAATAAACATGAAACGTAATATCTAGCTTGAGCTCAATTATTAACAATAATTCTATCCTGCATGAGAACCAAAAAATTAAGAAAGTGGCAGCTAATTTTACGATCGCCAAGAAAAGATAACACTCACTATACTATTCCTTGGGATGTTGCTCGCGCTACAATTCAAAATAGCTCTTTGCTACTTAAGTTGGCGTTTGTCGGTTACTTCAAGGTATAGCATACGCTAAGCCAAGTTCGAAAATTTTAATATTATTCTTTGTATTCTTTAGGTCTAGCCGATCGTTTGCAGAAGGAACTCGGTCACGAAGCTTCGTCAACTAATATTAAAGTCGTTGCAAACCCAGAGCGCAAATATTACGCCTGGATCGGAGGCTCCATCCTGTCGTCTCTCTCGACTTTCAAAAAAATTTGGATTCCTAAAGATGAATACGATGAAGCCGGACCAAACATCGTTCATAAAAAGAGTTTCTAAACATCATTGGTCTACCAGGGTAGTGGTATCAGAGTGTAAACTGATAAAGATGCCTAAATGTAATACCAGGATTGCCGCTTTAGAGCATTTTTTTCGAATAAAATATTTCCTTACAAATTGAATTGAAGCTTTATTAGACTCCATTTGAAAACTAAGAAAAACGGGTCAAATTAATATTTTAATATTTTTCGTAATGTGCTTGTAATCGCAACATAACTGATCTTGCACAAAACATATTGCGAATGAATAAAAATAAGCTTTTCAATTTGACAATTATGCGGTCAAGATTCGAATCCTAATTTGAATCTTAAATCAAGGCAAGTCGGTTCAAGATTCACGAATTCACAAATAAGTATATTCGCTTTCTTCAGCAATAAAATGAGAGAAATAAATATTTGGAGTATTTGAAAATCTTCGGAAGATATGTCTCTAGTTGTTTATCATAACCAATTTGTTCAAATATTCGATTAGATATGCGAACGCTATTCGAATTCAATTCGACATAAAATTATATATTTGCTTTTGAAACGATATTAATGTTGTGAGATCTATTTGGTATGGCGTATATTTCCTAAAAAGAGAAAAGTATAGAGTATATTGTTTTAAATTTTAACCGAATATTGGGTAATTACTGCATAAGGTTTTTTTCAAATAAAATAATTATAGATGGAGTGTGAGTAATACGAATCTCATGTACTTAAATCACTCGATTTAGCTAAGAAAGCCAGAATACTTTTTTGATGTTGTCTTCAAATAGAAAGTGTTTGATGGTTTTCCGTTGTCCAGGACAGATATCACGCACAGCACTTTATTATAGCGGTGAAGTTATGATTAGGATATCTTTTGATTAGAACAAAGTCTCAGGTACGGCATTCCATGTCAGTTCTCTGCAAAAGAGCAGCTCATAGTTGGTTCTCTTTAGGTAGTATTTCTAGTCTTCTATGTTACTGATAATTCTGTGAACATTGACCAGAAACCAATTATCAACCTTTCAGGTAACGTTATTTTGATGTTATGTTGCTCCATCACTCATCAGTGGCCTATACTTATGTCCCATACTTGCTATGAGTTATGAGTTACGAGTTATGAATTTACAGAATTTTGGAAACATTTTTTAAGCAAATAAATGAGGTTGTTGTAAAAAGTTTGGAAAAGTTTAGGTGTTGACGTGCGTACTTGTAAATGAAACAGAAACAAAAAGAAGGCCAGAATTAAAAAAAGAAAACAGCAAAGATTACAAAAGATTACAAATGCATTACTGAAATGTGGCGAGTTAACACAAAGAAGCATTTCAAACCTGATATCGATAAATTGGGTTTAAACAGTGAGAAAACTACGCCTAAATAAGCAGAAAAGTTCTGAGTAAAATGAACCCAGTACGAATGTTATTTTAATGAGAATGAGGTGTAGATGTAACGTGCTTCGACAGCGCTATTCGTCAGTAAACCAAACTTAGCCGTGAGAATGAGGTGTAGATGTAATTTTGTTTGGACAGTGCTATTCGTCCGTAAATCAAACTTCGCCGTTCATATTTTGACCGAAAACTAATATCCCATATGAAGCAGTGGTTGGTTTCTGTATCCCAGAACTACTTCTTCTATCAAATCCAATTTTGATATTAAAATATTTACTAAAGCATCAAACCAGAAATCCTGGGAATCCTCTTTCTCTGATATTGACTGCTTCTTTCGTACCACACGTAGGAAATACTTCACGGCATTTTTAAACTATTTTAGTTTTAGTAAAACTATTTTAGTAATCGTCTTTTTCATCATATATAGTAGCCTTTATTTTATTATTCACTGCCCTGATGGAACTTGTATGAATGGACATCGGCAAATTTCATCATTTTTATTTCATCAGTTTAGTGTTTAAAATCGAATTCTTTTAGCGGTCATTTCTAAGTGACGGTTATTAGAGTAATATGAGTGTGATGAGATTTTACTATTGTTTCGTTCAAATACTACTCTGCCATTCGAGTGGCTGTTAGTTGGTTCTTCTAGGAAATAAAAAAAAAATATTTCAAGCAAAATTTATAGATAAGATAAGAAAAAACAATTCAAATATTTGTAGTTCCTTCAACAGTAGAATAAAACAGTCAAATTGGAGTTGAATCTGTTTCAACGTAAAGATCAAGTGTAAGTTTGAAATCAACCAAATGATTTTCGAAATAGTAATAACTTTTTAGGAGATGCCTCGGGGTGAATTTTTTTCATTCATTTGGTAAATATATGTGGATGCAACCCATGCCATATTTTCGCGGATAGGATACTCCAATTCCAAAATATTCTTCATTACGATATCGACATTCACTCTATCAATTCGGAGCTAATTTAATGCAAATCGGTGGGTTCTAAAACTCAGATAAAAGCGGAACCTTCTGATTCTCAACAAATCTATTACGAGTTGAATGAACCTGTGAGTATCGACGTTAAATTTCATCCATTCTGAGCAATGCCGGAAGCAATGCCTGAAAGGAATCGACCACTAATAACTAGAAAAGAGCTACAGCAAAATATACCAGCAACTGCACTAAAGGGCGGAAAATATTTCTAAATTTTCTTCTAATGGAACCCATTTTTTGGGTGTCTTGGTAGCAGTGGTAGCGTAGCTGGCATTGTGCCACTCTGATTTGCGCCAAGCGTGGATCGTTGATAGTCTCGGGCGGTGCTGCGTTCCACTAACAATCCATAATTGTTCGGAAATGTTGAACATATAGTTTTAAATCAACATCATGGAGTAAAGATTGAGTGATTGCCACCAGGGAAATTCATAGTGAATCTAATTGCTCAACTGGTGATGTGCAAACGGTATTTTATATTTTGCCAACGTTTCGAATGTCTATACAGACGTTCTTCATCAGGGCAATAGAATAGTTAAGTCATCAACAATACTTTATACTAAAAAGGGGACGTTCTAAAATAAGCTTGTAAATAAAAAGATAAAATACTCTAAATTCTGAGTAAAAAGAGACATAAAGGGCTAAAGATAAGTGTCTAACTTTATCTACGTTGAAAGATAGTCTGATAAGCTGCCGGAAACATGCAAGTCTTCTTATCATTCATAGTCTGTGATATGCTGTTGATGTGATATGATTCTAAAAATAGTCTTTTCTTGTAATGATCTTCTCTCTTTAATATAGTAGCTTCTTCCCAATCTATTCTGTGGTCATTGCAGTATGCATGCTTGGATAACGCAGACTTTTCATAATCACATTTTCCTACATCTCGCTGGTGTTCTTGACACCTTGTGGCAAAACTTCTCTTTGTTTCTCCTATGTATACCTCTTTGCAGTCTTTACATGGGATACATGGGATACTATGAATTAAAAACTATGAATGATAAGAAGACTTGCATGTTTCCGGCAGCTTATCAGACTATCTTTCAACGTAGATAAAGTTAGACACTTATCTTTAGCCCTTTATGTCTCTTTTTACTCAGAATTTAGAGTATTTTATCTTTTTATTTACAAGCTTATTTTAGAACGTCCCCTTTTTGGTATAAAGTATTGTTGATGACTTAACTATTCTATTGCCCTGATGAAGAACGTCTGTATAGACATTCGAAACGTTGGCAAAATATAAAATACCGTTTGCACATCACCAGTTGAGCAATTAGATTCACTATCATGGAGTAAAAATACTTCAAATCAAATGTATAAACGGTGATTTTTGTCACAGTGCTATTACCTCATTAATATGCCAGCGTAATGACCCTCGGATTTCACTGTCAGTGCACACGATCTGGGAAATGAAGCTAAACGTGGGCGGATTCAGTAGTCCGGATAGGATTTCATTTTCATCCTGTGGTTGCGTAAAGTCGAGAATCCAATTTATTAGCTCAACCACAGGGCGAACCATGACCTCTAGTGCAGATACCTTCCAAGTCGATGCTGGGGAGCAAGTTCGAAATTCATTTATCCACATTTCAGCATTATATGTGACGCAAATCTCAACAATGTAATCTTTGGGAGGGGGAAATCCTGGCGCATGTCAATTTAAATTGAGACAGATAAATCGAATCAAGCACGTGGCGCAAGCGTATGTAAAGAAATCACAAGAGGGGGCCAGTGGGCTGTCACGATTTCGCCCTCGAAGCTCTGCAGTTTGTCAGCTTTGTTTCGTAGGTATCGTTATTGTTAAGTGTTCGTTGGCTTTCTTTTCAACATCGGATATACCTAGACTTTGGACGATCTCAACTAAAAGGTATGTCACCTAACATTTGACCTGTATTGTTTGTTCTACCAGACTGTGGTCTGAATAACTAGTAAAACACAAGCGTGTTTGTAAACATCGCTTACAAACCCAGCCAGGTAATTTTTTTACTGTGCACTAGTTACCAGCGAATCAATATGTATAGAGTGAATGTCATTTTGTCGAAAATGTGCTACTTATGGATCAAGCATCGAGGCTCGGTCCATCGGTGGTTCATTGTTGACCAAGCAAGACGTCTGATGGGTAATGGTTCATTTTCAAACCAAATATGGATAATTGGGAAACTAGAACAAGATGGTTGCGCATCACGGTCGACGAGAAACATGCGGAAATTTCTTGAATATTTCTACATGTCTGTGCCTCCGTGGTGTCCGTTTGTCTAAGCCAACGGAAACTCTAGCACACACTATAAATTTATAGAAATTCTTACCACTTGGTCTTTACTGTTTAAGCGCGTATCATTGCATGTTACAGTGTATATCGTTTTCGATTTCACATAATTACAGTGAAATTCAGATGCAAGACAAGTTTTACTATAGAGAAAAACAGACGAACATGTCCAGGTATGCGATCCACCAGCGAGTGAACGAAGCCAGCACGATAACCATTTGAAATGTGCTTCCTCGTCGATTCTAATATTTAATTTGAAGATCCACGTCTGTGAACTAAGTCGCTCATATTTACAGTATGATGAAGTTTTGCAATTGATTGCGCTGCGTAATTGATATTTTAAGGTCACTGAATAACTCGGGCACGTTCCTTTTGGTTTTGAGGAGACTGCGACCAAAGGAACTAGTTATACATGGTTGATAAAAACAGGTGAATACGTTCACCAAATCGGAAAAAAAATTGTCAAAACATCTTTGTTGATTATGGGTCATTTGTGGATCGCATCGAAGCGATACCCGGAGAAACACGAAGAAACTTTACCAAGAAGATACATTATTTCGTTATAAATCTTTTACTTGAAGTTCAAAAAAATCTCTTTACTACGAAAAGAAATTTAGCAAAACGGCGATGAGATGGGAGTGTTGAAGGTTTTGAAGGCTTCTTTCACCCGAAAGAATTTTTATGAAAAAAAATAATATTTGTGATCTTAGGTTTGAAAACGGCTTTGATATGCAAATGTCCCGCAAACATTTGAAACATCTGAAGGCTTCGGGCTGGCATGCTTTTGGGAGTTTATTTTTGTCTTATTTTTTCATGAATTTCCATAGTACAGATCATAATACTACTATTTACGTACAAAACCAGGTAGTACATTGATTGAGGCCAGGTAAACTAGGTAATAAGTAATCGTTGTTTGGCTGCATTTAGTATATTTTAACATTTTAAACTTTCAAATAAGCTGTTTTTTAAGGCATTTTTGTATCCCAAAATTATGATTTACCTAGTTTTTTTACTCGATACCTAGTTGAAAATAAGGTGAATTTACCTAATTTTACTTAGTAATTTACCAGGTAAAATTTTAAATAGAAAATTCTCTTTACTTTTACACCTAAAATTGCTAACAATACTGCGAATCTTAATTGATGAAAATGACCTGCTCACAGGTTCACTGGGTAAATTTTAAGCAATCACATTCTTCTCCATCGACGTGATCCATCAGTGACTCATACTTAACAAACGATGGTCTTGCAAGAATTTTCTGACTCTGTATAAGTGTCGCCAGACCAGAATAATTGGTACGCCGTGGCAGAACTACAGTAAATTTGCTTGCACTAATTTGCACTAATTGCACTACAACTTGCACTAATTGTATATTTTGAAAATTCGAAATCGCCTAGTTGACAAGGTTCGTGTTGAGCATGCGTTGTTGATGGACCGGGCTGTGGGTTGCTGCTTTCCATCAACAGACCGCAAGCGGCCGAACGAGTTTGTTTTTATAATTTTATTTAAATATCACCAAAACGGCAATTTTACTACATAGCTCAAATTAACGTGATTATTGAATTGCAATTTTTCATTACCATGTGCATTCAAACTGGGATGAAACCGTATCATTTGTTTATTTTCCAGTCGTCCGGGAGAAGAGAATTTCCCAAGAGTCGCGACATGACCATGCAGATTTTTATCTTTTACTTTGGATTGTTTGATTGTTGACTCGTGTTGACCCGTGACTAATTGGTGAGTTGACCCAGTTCGTGATAACTACTAGTGTTGGCAATTTTTGGTAGAAGTGTCTAGTTTACCTAGTATACTTGGACTAGTTTCAAAGTACTTTTATCTATTCTTGAAGTATCTGATTTACCTAACTTTCACAGATTTTTTTACATTTTACGCAGTAAATTTACTAAGTATAATGAGTAAATTTACCTAATTTTAAACTAGTTAATCAGAAACTTATTAAGGTACCTAGAACAAAAAACTTGGTAGCCAGAATATTTAACTAAGTGCTCGGTTCAAGAAAATTAGTTAAGGTATTAAATGAATTCAAAACGTCTTAGTAACAAAAATGCAGTGATTTTACAGCGTGAAAACAGTAATTTTCGCCCGGTAAAAATGTTCACTGGCATTTGACCAGTAATATACACTTTTCTTTCTGTGTCATCTCATTTGCTCGTTTTCTCCTCCAGAATGAGAAATTCCCTTTACGCTCAAAGCCGAAGTTATCTGGTTATCTCCTGTGGTAAATAAGATTACGATGACGATTTATGTCATTTAAATGAAACAACTGCTTTGCAGTTCGAAATAACTAGTGCTTCAGAACTCACTTAGACCTGGATATGTAGTATAAGCAAATAATAATCTGTTTAACTTTACAGTTGTTATATTATAGCTGTATAGCTATTTTTGTTACAGTGTAGTACTACCTAGGTTGTGAATACATCGTAATTCTACAAAAGTGTTGTAGAATTAGAGGTTTTTGACAGTGATATTGTACTCAGTGATATAAGAATAAAGCTACAAAATTGACGTTTTGGCCAATTATAATCTGTTGATGGAACGGACCGGCAAGGAGCGGTGGAGCGGTCCATCAACAGTTCATATTTGCCATTCACTCAGTCAGCAAGAAGGTTTCTAAATTACTGAAATATGCGGTTACTGGAAATGAACAGTAAATTTATTTCATATTTTTTACAGTCTAGTGAGATTCAACTCAAAATTTTTATTGTGTTAAAAATCAGGTAAGTTTCTGTGCCGTTCTGAGTTCCGGTAAACTTAAGAGTGTTCGCAATTTTAAATAAAAGTAACGAGCTTACCTAGTATACCAAATGTATTTGCAAAATACTTTTACCTAGTTTCACTGATATCTGATTGACTTGGTTCGACTTTTATCGAGTTTTTTATATAAATTTATATATTATAATTTATAAATTTATATAAAATGAATAAACGATAGATAGTTATATCTGAGCGATGCGGAATAATGCAATGCATTTCCTGCTACAATAAGGAAGTCTGGATGCTCGACTGTTTGTAGCGAAATTGAAAACATTCGTCATTAACTAAATAAACAAACCCCAATTCAACGTGTCTTATCTTATGGACAATATCTCGATCGCGACATGTTTTATCAGGCTTTTTTGTTTTATTCTCAATCAAAATTGGAGAAATGTTGCAGATATTTGCATGCTAAGTTTCGCCACTTTTGGACGAAATTCACTTTAGTTTTTGTTTTCTGACATTACAGTCACATGTCGCCTTACGAAGGTCTTGTTCATGTATGGACTTTGGAATTGCAACCGTGTATCTCCTACATATTGTAAGAGGTGACTGGAAGGAAACAAGAAGTGGTAAATTTTTTTTTCATCATCACTCGGAAGAAATACCACTCACTTCACTTTGTGATAGCGGTTCATTCCCCTTTCTGGAATGTTTTACGCTGAGAGTGCAGTTGACGGTACTACATTTTGAAGTAGTTCTTTAAATATGAATAGCCCCGTTGATAGAGTTTCTAAAGCCCTGATTCAAGCACTGTATGGCTCAGCCGAAACGGAAATCTCGTGTCCTTTCAACAAAAGCCCCCAAATGGGGCTCCGTTATAGCACCGTCTTTTTCTTATCTCAATCTAACGTAAATGTCTCCTTAACGTCTTTATCTCTTGTAAATCGGTCCTCATTTAATGTTGTTTTAGATATTTTATCATCCTGCTCATTTCGTTGATTAGCATTTCAATGTGAACACGAGATGAAAACAAAACATTAGGAGAGACGTGATGAAATATTCCGAGTACCGAGAATAACTTTGTTTTTTCAATTTTTGTTAATTTTCTAAAATCACGGATCATAAACTTCCTGATTCCAAATCTGATTGGCCAATTGCGGGTCTTGGCACAAGGCTAGGTAGCGTTCCATTATGAACACGCGATTAAATCTAAACATAAGCAGCGGCTTGTTAAAAAAATAAAAAAAAATTCAAAACAGACGCGCTGTTGCAGCCACTATTTGCCAATCAAGAGTCAAGGTAGAACCGCGCCGTGACGGTGTGTGCAACAGTGACTCTTTTTTGACAGACAGTGATCAACTTATCCAAAAAGTCGTTTAGATTTAATTACTTAAAACAGCATGATTTTGGTCGAAATTACTTCAGAAATATGTTTTCAATATAACCTAAAAAGTGGGCGCTTTCTTTTTAGATTGCCCGTAAGCTTATTTCCCATTGTATTATTCCCTATCTTTAAGTAAAAATACTGATTTTTAAATTCTATGAAGGTTGGAAGCAGCATCTGAAAGGAACTAGTGAGTACACTAAAATGCATCAAGCTACATATATATAATCGCTATCAGAAACTGTGCTACAAGCAGAAGTCGTTCCTTGCAGAACTGAACCGCGAGTAGTTGTGTATAGCATATGCCCTAGACGATACTAGCGCCATGCACCATTTCTTTGCTACTTTATACTGGGATCTTTCAGTTTGTATTTATTTAACATATGAATTTAACTTTACACTCAGAGCTTTTTAGTTTTTTGCATAAAAACATGGCTTCAAAATTCACTAAACTTTATATCTTTAAACCTCACAATTTCGTAAAGCATGAATCACTGATGGAAACGCGCTTTGTTAGCGCGATCCATCAGTAACTCATGTTTAACAAGATGAGATGTTCGGACAATTGATTTCGGCAGATAGAAATTTAGTGGGTCCAAAGGGATCGAAAAGATTCTAACATATTCTAGGCGTTATTCAGATTCATCCCAGTATGAGCCATGAGATGTTCGGACAAGAGATTTCTGATTGTTGTTATTATAGTTGATGCGCTAACACGACTCGAAAAAAATCCTCCTGACATATTCCAGTCGAAATTTGAATATTGTCAAGCATGAGACACTGATGGACCGCGCTCTGGCAGCGCGATCCATCAGTGGCTCATGCTCAACAAAACGTGTTCGGATTACTTACGAATAGTAAGGATAGTCGATGAACTACCAACCTTCAAGGATTGCTACTTTACATTTATATCAGGTCACGATTATTTAAAATCTTGTAGAGAGTAGATGAGCCTTGTGGGTATGGCTTTAGAAAAGTTCTAACGTATTTCCTGCGTGTCGTAAGACGAGACTAAAAGAAAAAAAAAGAAGTGGAAGACCACTCACTGCGCTTTATCATGGCGGTTCAGTTCCTTTTGAGATGTTTTCCGTTTTAGACTGCAGTTGATGGCACTACGTCTTTTAGTAGCTATTTGCTATTAAGTGGTCGTTAGTTGGTTCCCTTTAGGCACTGCTTCCGGCCTTGCTCATAGTAAATTTTAATAAATAAAAAAGATGTTGTTGATCTGATTAACAGTACTGCTCATTTTCAGGTTACAGAAAAACTAAATAACAAAAGCCTGAACATTCATTCATTATACGTCAGCGACACTGAAAAATAACGCTTGTTTATTATTGAAATATCATGACAACCCTCATTGCACTCTAACACAACGGTTAAGTCCTCTTTTGTAATAGACTACACTAAGATTTGAGTTGCTGGTTCGACATTCTGCAATAGCTCTTTGACGTATTAGTGATCGTTTCTTTGCGTAAAGCGAACACAGTGATCGTATAGGACATATCTTATTTCAAACAATCCTGTATAGTTTGGGAATGGTTCTTCGTCTTTCAAAAACGACTATATATCCTGAAAGTTGGTAAATATATAAGAATGCTTATATTCCCTTCAACGCTGCATTTCGTCTGTATTTGAGGGCTCGTTCGAGTTATATATTTTATTGAGAGATGACAAACCAAATACTGTTGATATAAATTGTGCCCGGTTAGCTCAATAGGTAAGGCGCTGGGAATACGCCTCTAACTACGCATCTCCAATGTCCTGGGTTTGAACTCCAATGAGGGATGATTATATGCGAGATATGTGATGGGCGCCTCGCCAGTGCACGGTGAAAGCCCAGCTTACGGTTCCCTCCACCAACCATGTCCATGGAAAGGAAAATGAGTATAATGATAAGTCAAAAAAACTTCATCCCCTACTCGAAACTGGTGTCTGCACGAGATGCCGTGGTTCGCCATATGATTAGGCCGTGTTATCGGCTTTCCTCTCCCCCATAATAAAAATAAAATCTTATCCTTCTATTGTCAGCAGGACATTCCTGATAAATTCCCACAGTGGTTCGTGCTTGGGGAAAAGTATTTCAAAGCAATTTTCGCGATTTGTTTGCATGGATATATGTGCGCTTGTCAAAACGAATATACTGTACTGTATGGCCCTAGCCAACAAACACAATGCCGTGAAGACGATTGAAAGGAAATTGCATCATATGTTGTACAACGAACTGTCTATCCTCTGTTTCACTCGTCTTGTGAAGATGTATCCATATCAAAGATATAATTTATGGGCACATCGCTGTTATTATGCGTTGTTTACGTTGTTCACATTCCAATCAAATTTCCAATGGAGATGGAACGTGCCTCGACGACGCGATCTATCTTTGGTGCATGCCTGACAAAATGTGCTCTGAAGACACATGTACGGTCTGAATTTGGCTGTACAAAGGTTGTAAAAACGACAACGAGTGACCTGTCTGTAGTTTTAGCAGACTTTTCATGCCTGATACATCTCTCTCTCTCGCGCGACCGATTATCTTTGATATAAAATTTATTCATTTTTTATATAATTTGGATTATGCTGTTTAAATTGTGTTTATGTTTTCATATTGATACTCGAAATAGAACTTTTCGCAATGCACTGAGAACTCTGAGTCACTTTTTCGTGGAAATGCTGGTGCAGTGCAATTGACTGATTTCACAAACTTATGAAGTTTTGATCGATTCTCGTTTGCAACTGAGCAATCTTAACTAAAACCTAATGATAACATAGAGGTTTCGAAAAATAGAAATACTTGATTCTTGGAACATCTTCTAATCAGTTCAAAATGCTTGTAAATATCAAGTAGTTTGGGGAGGGCGTGTTTGATTTCATGATATATTTTTGATTTTACGATTTTCGAATCATATTTCTCGGACTCTTTTATAAACGAGACGGAAAAATCCAAAGAATTAAGTATTTTGATTGATATGTTTGTTCAAAAAAATTGGCATATTGAAAAAAATTAAAAATTGACTTTTTGGCCAGACATGGAATGGTGATGGAACGCATCGCAAAGGTGCGGCCCATCAACAGCCGATACTTGGCGTTTGGAAATATGCAATTACTGGAAATGACCAGTAAATTTACCGTGCTTTTGTTACAGTGTGGATCCGTGTTTGAGCGAACTTACAAAGATACACGAATATGATATATATATAGTCAAATTTATTCATTCCACAAGAATAAAATTGTTTTTGTTAGAGTATAGCCCAAATTCTTCTGACAAGATTGAAGTTTTAACTTCGCTTCAGCTTGTCATCTTTGAATAAATTCTCTTGAAGTTGAAATTCTTTATTCAGGATGATGTATCTTCGAGTAATGGGTACGGAGCACGGACGACTCGGCAGAAGGGATTAGGTGATGACATCAACGACGACAAAGTTTTTCAAGTACGTCGCCTGTGGCGTGATCAATATTTAACTTACAGTATGTTGGCGACCAGGCAGCTGATGGAGTTTCGGCATGTCAGGACGTTAATCCATGTCATTTCTGCTTTCATGAAATCGGGGGAACAAGACGAATCTATTTATGTAATAAATATACCATTTTCCTTGAAAGTTTATCTCACCGTATCACGTCGTAATGAATTATGTGGAGCAGGTCTCTGACATTTTGTAGATACTATTTACTTGTATTTGAAAAAAAATAAATATATATTTAGTGAAGTCGTTTGTTTCGTAGTGTTATAAAGGATTTTTGGTGGATAAAAAGTGGAATGTGGCGTAGACAAAAGAAATGTTCAATATAATTTACCTCTGTCACGGTGTAAGATTCAAAGTCAAAATAACAAGTCGAACTAGCACTACTGCTGTCATTACTGCTATTGAGCCGAACCAGGTGTCGATCATAGAGCGAAAATTTAAAGGTTGAATTTGTATGTCGGTCACAAGCATACTTTGGAAATCTAGAGCGCCTTCGATGTACAGCGGTCGTTACACTTGTTCAGCCCATTTCGAGCCTTGAAGCACCATTTTTCAAAAGTAATTTTTGTTAGACTTCATCTTGATATACAATAATGCTATTTTCCTATAACAGTTTTGCCTGCTGAGCGCATCATGAAGTCATAATTCGACTACTCTTTTCAAGGTTTTACGTGCGCCGCTGAGCCCACAGGGTTGACAAATCATTTCAAAATTTTACCGGTTAAGAAAGAACTATTGCGCGACAGGATGTGCGTGGAGCAATATAAAACCTTAACAGCCGGATCCGCACATAGCACTCCGCCATGGCAGTTCAGTTATGTATGGGATATATTCTGCTTATGGATCAGATGCTGTCAAAGTGACTTTCTCCTCCGAGTCCGCCCCCACAGATAGAAGCGGAATGAATCAATAATCCTCCACCTACGTAATTTCGTAATTCAATTGCATCAACGTAATAACAACAAATCACATTGCCTAGTTCTGTAGAAAGTGAGTGACATTTAAGCACACAATTAATTCATTTAACGGCTCTTTCTAAATTCGAGACATCCGTACATATTTAACCGACAGCGCACAACCCGCTTCGATGTACAGTAACCACACATAACACTTATTGCACGAGCCGAGCACAACACACGAAGGACCGCACCGAGATTCGAACCACCGACCTCACAACTACCAAACTGACATAATAACCACTACACCAACGCTGCTGACGAAAATCCCAAGCATGTTTACTCCTTTACGACCAAACAATAAGCGTTTTACTTTGATATATTATCAAGCTCGAGCCACAGAAGGTGCGTGCTGCGTCGGTCCGATTAACGTGTGCTGGCGCGTGCTGTATTTTCCTCATTTATTTTTTTTTTGTTTTTTCGTCTTAAACTAAGGTATAAGTAGACAATTTAGAAACTTCCTAATCGGGTGGTAATTGTGGCGCAGTGGGCAAAACGTGGCATTGTCGCCGTTGGGGGCGCAGGTTCGATACCCACCAAGAGCTCCTGTTTTGAACTAAAAATACAGATAGTACCTTTATATTAACAAATAACTTATCTGAGGGGTGTACTTCCCTGTGGTGTAATGGTTGCGGGTTACACGTGTCGTGCGCGGTGTCCCACGTTCGAAGCACCCTTACTTTTAATCAATATCAAAACGTATTTTATGTATGTATATTAAAAATAGACGGGTTTCAATGTGATGCAACGTTGGCGTGTTAAGAGGATGTTGGGAAGAGACCGGCAGGTTCGACTCCGCCGATCGCCGCTTTTGCGATTATCTGCAATAAAAAGTGGAAATACTTATCACTTAATTAAACCTCTATTCGAGTGTCGCGGCCGTGGCGCAGTGGATACGTCGCGGGCGTGGTGACTTAGGACCACTGGGTTCGGACTTTACCAGATTCCACGTGTCACTTTTTGGGGTCAATGATTTGGAGTCCAATAATTTATTATACCTGTATTGGATGCAAAATCATGTATCGTGCCATTGGCGCAGTAGCCGCGGTGTACGCGGGTAGTCCTTCAGTCAAGGTTCGACTCCCATCGTCCCGAAGAAATTTTACCTTCTTATTAAAAAGTTCAAAGTACATATATGTGTTCGAAGTTGACGCAGCTTCATCTCGCTTCCTTGGCGTAGCGGATATAACGTGGCATAGCGGTGCATTCTGACTCGCGTTCGAACCGCATCGAACCCTGTTGTTTAGGCAATTTCAAACTACTTTTAGTCGTAGCGGCCAAACTTAAACGGGAGAAAATTATCATTCAAATGAAAACAGTATATTATATATAAGAGGGGGAGTTAGCTCAATGCGCTATGCATTAGGACGTCCAATCGTACGCTCCATGTTCGAAGCCGCTGAACGTCGGCAGCCATGAAAGTTGGAAGGTGCGGCGGCGCCGAAGGCGCCGCGGCCGGCCGGAGGCCGGCCCTTCATACACTAGGACGAACTTAACATGTATATAGATCTACCTTTTTCTGCACTTCTGAAAAACTTAAATCCTCAAAAACGAGGGATTTGGACTCTATTTATTTTCTTGCTATCTATCCCATTTACATCATCGCTTAAAAATAACGCTATAAAAATAATGACTATTTTGAATGATTGCCAGTAAACAGAAACACTTTGAAGATTCAACAAATTTAAATCTGTAACGTGCTATATAAACAAAAAAAAAGCGTCAAAAAGATCAGACAATAAAAAGTTTGTCAGGAATGCGTCACTGAGGGATTGTGCCGTCAGGGCGCGGTTCATCAGTGACTCAAACTTGATAATATGGAAATTAGGAATTAGCATATTAGCGACAGGAAATGGAAGGTAAGTGTGTATGCTTTTAACATCGCCCGGGTCAGATACCACTTACTAAGAAATACTTCAGCAGTTCAGCATTTATGTTACTGCATCAATGTTCTCAAGTTGTTGTTCCTATCAGGTGTTTCCGAGAACCACCGTACACCGACGAGGTGTCCAGCCGACTTCTCGCATATAATCACCATCCTTCACGCGATTCCAACTCGGACCATGACGATCAGAGAGATGCGTAGCATGAAACGCATTCCAAACGCTTTTACCGATCGAGTTAATCGGGCAAATTTGCAAACCGCCTACGCGATACTTTAACAAACAAACAAATTAGAAACTGAACAGTAAGAGGAAGTGTTAGACGGTTTTATCATCGCTCAGGGCAAATACCTCTCTCTGCACTTTATCATGAGGTTCAGTTCTGTATAGAATGTTTTTCGCGTAGAGTGCAGTTGCGGGCAATTTATCTTGTAATATATTTCTGACATTTTAGTCGCCGTTAGTTGGCTCCTTTTAGGCACTGCTTTCGACCTTGCATAGAGCGAATTTCCATATGAAATATTAAATAAAACGTGTTTGCGTCCCCTCGACTCGGGTTTTTCCCCGCCTTTCTCAGTAAGGGGTGGATAACTCAGTAAGGTAAAGGAGTATCCTACTGCAAGGAATGGAGTATTCTACTGCAAGTATCCAGAAGTAATGGTAAAAAAGAATAAAAATAAAAAATTACAATTAAATAGTACGTGAAAGAACATTGGCTATTAAACCTTTTCTGAACCAATCGTGGAGTACAGATAAATATGGCGACTCATCATGAATTTTTCGATCGAGAAAGTAAATATCATATGAAGCTCTCCAAATATCACAAAATGCGGAAATCAGTTGCCTTTTGGCAGTGCTACTGAAATAAAACCATAAGATCGACTTCTTTGACAAATTATGAGAAGTTGATGGAACATATCGCCAAGGTGCGGTGTTTCAACACCACATAAAATAAATATACAATTACTGCGATTGAATGGGTATTTTGCTATGTTTTTGTATTAGAAGGGAGTATAAAAATTTAAAAGTGCAAAATATCAATAACATTTTAAACTGAACTTGATCTGAACAGAATATAACCTGATAGGAAACAACTTGGCAGCCTTTATACCTTAAAACGGATATTTTTTTAGAAAACCAAAGCCATATTTTATTCTATGTTGGTTAACTGACTGTTTTGCCTTCTACCCAAATGGGATAGAAAAACGCTAGAGATATATGTGGCATCATCAATTGACTGCGGAATCTGCATTTTCATTTTTGCAATAGGAGTTATTTCTGTCGCTGACAAGGCATTTTTATGATGACGACGCTTCGCGATGAAACCAAATGATGACGACACTCTATGACGAAAAAAGGTGATGACGATGTTTCATGGCGAGTTGAATTGATGAAGACGACGATTCATGACGGCATAAACTGATGACGATAATTTACCATATTTGTGGCGACAGTGTCTTCGAAACTGAAATAAGAAATTAAACAAATATTAAAACATGCTTAAACGAAAATAAGACCCCTGCCTTCATTCATATTGAAATAGGAAAATAGAGATAACAACTGTTTATTCATCTCTTACAATACCCATGAAACTTGTTAGCGCTATTCCGGCGCATGTTTTTGCGATATTGCTTACATTATGAATTGTGCGAGGTGGATACGGAATTATGAGCCGTACTTTCCGAACCCGAGACCTGTAACCTTCGACGTCCAATAATTAAGGATATGATAAGGAGCACAAAAATATCAAATTCAATTTCTGAGATGCTCATTTGATTTGATTTCGGACCAAAATCATCGATTTATTTTTAAACAGACACGCCCACGCTGCTACCTGAGCAGTCATTCTTAACTCATTCTTGTATTTATTTTTGATTTTCAACTTGACTGATAACTTATGACGTAGGTGATTAAATTGAATTTATAATTAATGGCTGCCAACTTTCCCCGTACATAGCGACCGAGGTGCCTCATTCTTGGCGAAGAAACTAAAGGATTTTCTAAAGAAGAGGGAGCATAGCTACGAGTAACACTACTCCCTATCATCCTAAAGGAAACTCACAATGCGAAATAGCGAATGAAGGTTCATGCTCGGTAGCTCACTGCCGGATTGGTTGCTGAATGGCGGAACTGTGTTTATGCGAAAATTTATAAAGTGTTTGCTGTGTCTTTCGAGTGTTCCTTTTTGTGAAGAAGTTAATTTGATTGAGAAAATCATAAGAATAAGTTGTCCCAATGGAAGAGAGTCCACTGTGTTAACAAATGATTTAGCCCGTTGTCCAAAAACTGAAACAATTGCCCGGAAAGAAGCTTGAATAAAAATAAGCGTTTAGTAAACCTTTAGATATTAACACTGAATATGGAAGTGATGACTCCAATATTGATTTCAATACGAAAACAGAAGCCTCCCTCGCTCCCGAAGATGCTGGAATAAAGTCTTCTTCGGTCGAGAGGATGCTATTCTTTTACGTAGGTCTACTCGAGTGAGAAAGGCGTCTGATCGTTACGCCGATTGGGTCTCAAATATGTTATTAGATTTATTTTCTATTTAATGACATTTATTGGTGTTTCCTTAAGTATGCTTTTGTAAACCTTGCTCTAAATAATTTGTAAGTCGGGGAGTAGGTGATGAATTCACAAGGTTCTGTGGGATACTGGCAAGTCTCCCCTGTTAAGTTACATTTGACTGTTGACGTTTTCATCTTGACGTAAAATGTCCGTTCAATTGACTTTCTTTTGTCATACCTTATTTGTCGTCTTTGGAGCGTGCTGCGCATTTCAAGCTAATATAAACCTGGTATATATGTTGTGAATATTCTGATATAGGTTCACCATAATAATAACAGATAAAGTAATAAAAAAAATTGCTAAAATTGTTAATTTGGTAAATTGAATCTTGAAAAAGTTAAAATATTGGGTTATATAAGAAAAAATATTGCATGATGGACAGCGTCGGCAATGCGCGGTCTATCTGGCATGCTCAATTTAAAGAAAACTATTGTATGGGGCGCTGATGGAACGCGCCACCAAGGCCTATCATCTCTTATCAGATAGCAAGGCATGTTTTCAGTTTTATGCTTTTGAATCAGTGCGCAGTAACGTTCAGAAACTTAGGCCGCATTACTCATGTTCCGATTATTTTTATAGTTTCTCGAAATGGGGCCAGGATAGCGATGTCAATTTGAGAATAAAGATTCCTTTCGGATACTCAGACCTATGATTAGGTGTTTTTGAATTATTTGCTATGGCCTGTTCGTAAACCTACTGAGGGTGGAAAATGATTTTGCCTTTTGTTAGCGATATTTATGATTTGACAGGAGTCCTTAAATTGGTCTAAACTAGTTCCTAGAAACGAGGAGAATTAAAATTATTTCCTACGTGTTCAACCCACCAAATAATCAAGCCCGTTTGAAGTCCCTTTCGGTAATCGATTAAGAATTTGCGTCGTCACGTTTGAACATTTTCTTGCACCTGGCCGGAATCCATAACGTCCTGAAAAATAAAGAAATTAGTTAAGTGCAGCCACTCCTGAATCCTCACAGGATAGTAAAAAATAACAATATGTATATTAGGTTGCCCGGATAGCGCAGTCGTTGAAGGCGTCCCGTGTGAGGTGATTATATGCGAGAGTGTATTGTTGTTGGCCATCTCGCCGGCGCTCGATGGATTAAGTAACCGATGGTTGAGGCTTCCTCCACTAATCATGTTCGTGCAGATGAAAATCTGCAAACGATAATGTAAATTCTCATCTCCGACTAGGAAATGGTATCTGCACGCGGGGTCGTGGTTCACCATACACCGTGTTTTTGGTTTTCCTTCCCCGTGGGAGAAAAATCAAATCCTATGATATATTGCTGTAAATTTAGGATTTTTTGTCAAAGTTTATGTTTTACGAGCATGCATGATGTATAAAGCAGGCGCTGTCTACTGTATTAGAAATGCAATATTACTGCTGGCAGTAATTTTACATGGTGAATTGTGATATTGAAATAAAAGCTGTAATATCGACTAGTTCGGCAAAATCATGGTTATTGATGAAACACGAAGCCTGAAGCGCGGTGTATCAACAAATGTTACTTGACATGAACATCATCAGCTAAGCGGTTTAGATTTTTCAAAACATACAATTACTGCAAATGAATGATGCGAACGCCACACTTTACAAAAATGTGTATTACCAAATCACATACAGTACCTTTCAATCGAAACAAATCCAGTTCCAAACATATCCATCCCAATTTTTTGAACTTCCACAATTTGTATTTCCTATTTTGTTCGCATCGCCAACCCAACACAGCAGAGTACCAGAGCACAGAAACGATTGGCTGCAAAGTTCGTAACTTAAAGCCGAATAATACGCAATTTATATTCCATGTGCATATATTTACTGAAACATCACTGCAAAAAGCCAGACGAGTCACATTCAGCACTTCGTGTTTTATATTTGTTTACAACTGCAAATGTTTGGTCGTTATCACAAATGCAATGATTGTCATTAATTATTGCACATCGATTTCCATGCACGCTGACAAGTCACAAGTATTTACCTGGGTCGTTTTATCCATGTTACCTATCCTACTCACTATAGATTGCGGCCCTAAGTTGACAGCCGTGGAAGGAGGCCGGCCTTTAACACACTAGGGCGACCTTAACGAGTATATATACATCTACCTTTTCTGCACTTCTGAAAAACTTCCAATTCTTCAAAAAGGGGGATTTCGACTGTTTTCCTGCCTCGCTTAAAATAATGCTATGAATAAACATTGACGAAATTCATGACTCTATTTTCAATTTTATTGTCAGTTAACAGAAATATACAGATGAATTTCAACAAATATGTTAAAGCTGTAACAAAAAAGCGTCAAAAACAAATCAGAAATATGTGTCAAAGTTTATCAAGAATGCGTCACTGGGGCTTCATGCCGTCAAGGCGCGGTTCATCAGTGACTCAAGCTTGATAAAATGAAATTTGAAATTAGGAATTAGCTTGTTAGCAACAGGAAATGAAACGTAAAGGTGCTCCAAGCCTCGGATTGTACTTATAAGTTTCAATCAGAGAGGATATGAATCGTCAAATTTAAGACTCCATCATTACCCCCGGGAGTAAAAACTGTTTGAATTGCAACATAAAATTGTCTTCAGTAAAAAAAAGCAAATAAAATTGTACCAACGACGCGGAATTTCAAGAAAAAAAAAAAAAATGATGGCAGCGACGAATCATGACGGCATAGACTGATGACGATAATTCACCATATTTGTGGCATCAGTGTCTTCAAAACTGAAAGAAAAAATTAAACAATTATTAAACATGCTTAAACAAGTGACAATTTTTTTGAATGCAACATTCACAGAATAAGCTATAATTCCCAATCGGATTTTCATTGAATTTTTCTAAATGTCCGCCAATTTAAAACAAACAGCAAACACTGTAGGAATATTTACGTAAAGGAACTCCAACAAAATCCAACAATTTCGATTATTAAAGAATTAGATTATGCTAACCCAGCTATTTTTAATTTTTTTTTTCCGCGACTTTCCACAACATCCAGACAAGCTTACCACAATACGCAGGCAAATGAATTCTATAAATATAATTCAAAACATTTATCTGTTTTGCCAAAAATACAATTTTTTTTAAAAAAATATGAATGTTTTACTTGTATTAAGAAATTTGAGATAGCGTATTTTTCAGGAGTGTAAAAGTGACAAATTTTTTAACTGCAATATTCACAGAATAAGCTATAACTCCCAACCGGATTTTCATGAAATTTTTTTCAATGTCCGCCAATTTTTAACAAACAGCAAAGACTGCAGGAATATCAACGTAAAGGAACTAAACAAAATTCAACAAAATTCAACAATTTCGATAATTAAAGAATTAGATTAAGCTAACCCAACTATTTTTAAGTTGAATCCGAAAACTTTCCCGAATTTTGATGATTTTTCCGCGACTTGCTATAACATCCAGATAATTAGAAACCACATATTATTATCGAAGTTTAATGTTTTCTACAATGAGTGTTCTTATTGACAGCGACTCTGAATCAAACTCTTGAAGATAAATGAGTTAGATTTTAGACTGTTCTGTTTGTCCTCGTTGACTTAAGAAAGCTACTTATTAGAATGTAAAAGCGACCTTTACTTTTGATGCAATATTCACAATAATTAAGATAAGTATTAAAACACTTTGCTTTCAGTTTTCTACTGGTCTTCATATAGTTCGGTAAATTGATATAGAAATTTATGTAAAGAAGCCATAGAACAATAAGAAATATTGAAAATTTAAATAATAGGATATGCTCATCACACCTATATTCATGATAACTACGAAAACCTTCTAAAATGTCGAAGATTTTACAAATTTCACCACAATATGCAGGCAAATAAAATCTATGAATATAATTCAAAACATTTATCTGTTTTGCCAAAAATACAATTTTTTGAAAAAAATCCAAGAATGTTTAATTTGTCTTAACAGATTTGAGCTAAAACTTCCAACCGGATTTACATTGAATTTTTCTCAATGTCCGCCAGTCTATAACAAACAGCAAACACTGTAGGAATATTTACGTAAAGGAACTCCAACATACTTCAACAATTTCGATATTTAAAGAATTAGATTATGCTCACCTAACTCTTTTTAGGTTTACTCCGAAAACCTTCCCGAATTTTGAAGATTTTTTCGCGACTTACTACAACATCTAGATAATTAGAATCCACATATATATTAACGAAGTTTAATGTTTTCTTCAATGAGTGTTCTTATTGACAGCGACTCGAATCAAAAGTATTCGAGAAAAATGTGTTAGATTTTAGACTGTTCTGTTTGTCTTAGTTGATTTTCGGTAGGCTACTTTTTAGAATGTAAAATCGACCTTTACTTTTGATGCAATCTTCAGATTGAGAAAGATAAGTATTAAAACAGTTTGCTTTCAGTTTTATACTGGTCTTCAAATAGTTCCTTAAATTGATAGCAAAATTTATGCAAAAGACGCCCTAGAACAATAAGAAATATTGTAATTTTAAAGGATAGGGATATGCTCATCAGACTATATTCATGCTAACTACGTAAACCTTCAAAAATGTAGAAGATTTTACAAATTCTTACCACAAAATGCAGGCAAATAAAATCTATAAATATAATTCAAAACATTTATCTGTTTTGCCAAAAATAAAATTTTGTAAAAAAAAAATCCAAGAATGTTTTATTTTGTTTAACAGATTTGAGCTAAAACTCCCAACCGGAGTTACATTGAATTTTTCACAATGTAAGCCAGTTTATAACAAACAGCAAAACCTGTTGGAATATTTACGTAAAGGAACTCCAACAAACTTCAACAATTACGATAATTAAAGAATTAGATTATCTCTTAACCCAACAATTTTTAAGTTTACTCCGAAAACCTTCCCGAATTTTAAAGATTTTTCAGCGACTTACTACAACATCCAGATAATTAGAATTCACATATATATATTTTCGAAGTTTAGTGTTTTCTACAATGAGTGTTCTTATTGACAGCGACTCTGAATCAAAGTATTCGAGAAAAATGTGTTAGATTTTAGACTGTTCTGTTTGTCTTAGTTGATTTTCGGTAGGCTACTTTTTAGAATGTAAAATCGACCTTTACTTTTGATGCAATCTTCAGATTGAGAAAGATAAGTATTAAAACAGTTTGCTTTCAGTTTTATACTGGTTTTCAAATAGTTACTTAAATTGATAGCAAAATTCATGCAAAGAGGCTCTAGAACAATAAGAAATATTGTAATTTTAAAGGATAGGATATGCTCATAAGGCTATTTTCATGCTAATTACGAAAACCTTCAAAAATGTCGAAGATGTTACAAATTCTTACCACAATATGCAGTCAAATAAAATCTATAAAT